>CM070610.1:11943539-12402290 GCA_036346395.1 Hsuehochloa calcarea | reverse complement strand
CGATGTTGCAACATGCTTCGCAAACTGCTACTGTGCCACGGCGTATATATACTGCATGAGCAATGAGTAATCACGTAGAACTTAACAATTGTTTGGTTATGTGTTGCAAGGAAGGTGAGCCTTGTTGACACGGCGAGGAAGGGCCAGATGGAGCTGAGGCTGCTGCACGGCGTCGCGTACGGCGACACATGGTTCGGGCGGTGGGGCTACAGGTATGGCCGGCCGAGCTACGGAGTCGCGCTGCAGTCGTACGAGCAGTCTGTGCACGCGCTCCAGTCCATACCGCTCTGCGTGCTCCTGCCGCACCTGTCGTGCTTCAGTCAGGAGCTCCCCATGGTGGTCACCAAGTACCAGGCCATCAGCGGGCACAAGCTGCTCAACCTCGGTGACCTCATCCGCTTCATGCTCGAGCTGCGGACCCGCCTGCCGGCGACATCCGTCACTGCGATCGACTACCGCGGAATCATGTCGGAGGCCTCGTGCCGGTGGTCAGCGAAGCGCGTGGACATGGCGGCCCGCGCCGTCGTTGACGCGCTCCGCCGGTCCGAGCCGGCCTCGCGGTGGGTAACGCGGCAGGAGGTGCGGGACGCGGCGCGCGCCTACATCGGCGACACGGGCCTCCTCGACTTCGTGCTCAAGTCCCTCGGCAACCACATCGTCGGCAACTACGTGGTGCGCCGCGCGATGAACCCTGTGACCAAGGTGCTCGAGTACTGCCTGGAGGACGTGTCCAGCGTCCTCCCGGCGGTCGGCGGCGTGCCGAGCAACGGCAAGATGAGGGTGCGGTTCCAGCTCACGAGGGCGCAGCTCATGAGAGACTTGGTGCACCTGCACCGGCACGTGCTCAAGGAGCCGAGCCAGGCGCTCACCACCGGCGCGTTCGGCGCGATCCCCGTGGCAGTAAGGATGGTCTTGGACATCAAACACTTCGTCAAGGATTACAACGAAGGGATCGCCGCAGCCAGCGATGACGGGGTCGGACATGTCTACGTCAACCTGTGCTGCACCCTGCTTGTGAGGAACTGGAGCCCGGAGCTAGTTCCACCGTACGAGACGGTGACCGTGCCGGCGCACGCAACGGTGGGCGAGCTCAAGTGGGAGGTGCAGAGGCTGTTCAGGGAGATGTACCTCGCCCTGAGGAGCTTCACGGCCGAGTCCGTCGTGGGGATCGGCGTCGGCCAGGAGGCCAGCCCGGTGCTCAGGCTGATCGAGGTCGGGAACGCCGCCCTCGTGGTCGAAGGGAGGGTCGGCGAGGGAGGGCAGCAGCAGGGCGACGACGAGGGCGACCAGAGGAAGGAAGCAGCTGCCGTGTGCGAGGGGGGCGGCGACGGTGGCGGTAGGGTCGTCGAGTGCGCGTGCGGCGCGGACGACGACGACGGCGAACGCATGGCGTGCT
Organism: Hsuehochloa calcarea; assembly: GCA_036346395.1. NCBI lineage: Eukaryota > Viridiplantae > Streptophyta > Magnoliopsida > Poales > Poaceae > Hsuehochloa > Hsuehochloa calcarea. The sequence goes on along the minus strand of CM070610.1, from coordinate 12,400,894 downwards.
GCGACATCTGCGAGGCGTGGCAGCACACGCGGTGCGCGGGGGTCGCGGACACCGAGGACGTCCCGCACGTCTTCCTGTGCAGCCGCTGCGACAACGACGTGGTGTCGCTCCCGTCCTTAAATTGCTAGAAACTGCTCTAGGAATGGCCGGTACCGGATAAATGTTTTTCTAATTATTTTCGTCGAAACCAAACTGGCCAGATGATAAGAGCTTGGTAAATCTCTCCCTCCAAAAAACGAAAGATACACACCAAAGGAACTTAAGAAGAGCATGGTGCAATTCTTGAAAAAAAAACAGAGCATGGTAGATCATATACAGATTTCGGCCGGTCTTTGTTTGGGCTGTTGCTAGAAGTGGGCTCTGGTGAAAGCTCGTATGTGATGGATTTCGTGGTTTGGGCCTAAATTGATACAGATTTAGGCCTGCATTGGAAGGACCGGACTTGGAAATAAGGCCACGGTAATGTCGTCCCGTTATCTAACTCCCACTAAAATGTTATACTTCGATTTCTGCCTTTTCTGGTGAACCAGTGAACAAACATTAGTAAACCGGCCGGACCACGCCGTCTCAATTTCACAAGAAACACCGAATTCAGAACCACGGCATTAGTTAACCTTGAACCACGGCATTAGTTAACCTTGAAAAGTTTTTTTTTCTTCCTTGCAAGGCATAGTAACCCAAGAAGAAAAAAAAGAGCAGATTGTTTTTGCAATTAACAAAGAGCATGCACTTGATTCAGCTTCTCCAGATTTATTCGAGGATCACATCATCGTAGGATTATCTCAACTGAGTTTACATCAGAGCAGCGCGATGACCAGCTAAAGTTTGCACCTAATGATAACTTGAGTACCCAACAAGACTAAACTGGCAAGTGACCACCAGAGGGTGGGGCTCCTTTTTTTTTTTTTTTTAAATCTAGACCGGGGAAAAGGTAGCCAAATCAACCTACAGAGATTCCATATTGTATTGACCTTACAGCACTACAGCGATGAGGCACTCACATGGCCTGTTTGGGGCCACCTGGTGGTCTCATGAAAGGCCTTTTAGGAATGGGTTTTCCTCCACACCACTGCTGCTGCTGCTGCTGCTGCTACCCTACACAAATTTTGCATCCAGGGGATAAGTAGCTAGCTAGCTAGCTAGCCAACCCAGTTGGAAGGATCCAGCTAACCTCCTGAATGATTCGGGTCTAACTTTCATGGGAAGAAACATGCATTAGCCCACCAACACAAAAGTTAACTGAACCACTATGCATGCATGCCTTTCATTCAGATGCTTGAGATCCTTCCTTTCTTTTCCTTTTTCTCAAGAACAGATCCTTCTCCATTTTATCTCTTTCTCCAATGGGTAATGGCTTTATCAATTGTTCATTCATGACTTTATTTTCTGAAAGTGGACATTATGGAGTGAATGGCACTAGTTAATGTACACAAATGGCAAATAGTACTCACAGTGCACAAATTAGCAATGGAATTTGCTAAATGGTACCCGAGTTTTTTTATCCACGCTGTGCTTTGTAATTTCTATCTGGGTAAACAATGTGATAAGTGAGTAATCAATTTGTTTAGGGTTGTCGAGAGCTGCAAGCCTGCGACATAAATGAGCAGGTATGTTTTTTTTTTATATATAGTTTTTGTTGTGCTTCTTATAGTTTGTTTTGTTCCTCTTTTTTACAAACAATCACACCATTTTTTTACATAATTTAATTTGTGTAAAACTATTATATAACTTATGTAAAAAAGGTCATGCAAAAAATAATAATATGTATTGGAGTATTCCTCAATGTATCACATATGAGCAAATGTGATCAGTGCATGGTATGCAGCAAACTAGCGGACGGAAGCAGATATGCATCCAATATCTTAAAAATGGAGTACTCCCAGACAAAATAGGACTCAGATGGGAGGGGAGGAGGCAAAGTGATCTCATCCATTGAATCTACATTTGAGAGTTCAAAATTTGAGTACTATTTAGAAACAAAGCACTCAAGTACTACCTAGACACCACCTTTAGCAATATAGCCAGAACACACAGACGTCATGTTTTGAAGGAAAAATGTCAACAAACAAATGACTTAGGAGTATAATTGAAGCAAATAAAAAGATAAAAAAGTTGTTTTGCTTTATCTCTCTGCCAGTAGAGGAACTCCATTTGTCCTGTGTCCCTAGTGAGACAACCTAGCTAGCCTTTTCCTTTTCTTTCTTTTTTTTGCTTTCTGTTCTTTTGCATTACAAGGACTTTTGTAGGCTCTTTCACCCTGAGATGCCACTTCTCTTTCCTCTCTCCATTTCCATCTTTTTCCTGTCTCTTTTTGTTTCATTAATCTGTCTCTGACATGTTGAGCTGATCCACCAGACCACCACTATGGTGTGAGGGCGATGGGGGCACATGGTCTGGTGGCTCGGCTAAAAAAGGGACTTATCAACTAAAAGGAAGGAAGGAGCAAGTAGCAACTGATGAGTGATAGGATAGGAAGGGGAAATGAAATGTGGAAGTGACCAGGGAAGGGCATCTTGGAAGGGACGAAGAGTTGCAGGTTTGTTGCTCCATTTAGGCTAAGCAGGATTTTTTTTCTTCTTCTTCGAATAACACTATTAGCATAGTGTGAAAGAAGAATGTACTGAAGATACCTCTTCATTTATATACGGATGATCATCCTCTTCTTGCCAGGGAAAAACCGTGATTGTAAAGCACCTGGCCACCTAGGTGCGGTGGTTGAAGTTCCAAAGTCGTGCTACCTTAATTTGAAAACTCGGTTCCTCCCTTTATTTGTTCCCTTGCTTTTCATCCTTCACTTGGTCTTTGCGAGATTCTTCTTTTAGAAACCAATCACTCTCCATCAGATAAAAACAACGACACGGACTCATCATCGATAACCAACCTTCATTAGATTTTTTTCACGGCTAGTCGAAAAAACATCATATGCATCACAGGCGTACGGCTTGGACCAGGCATTGAGGTGCGCCATGGGACTCAACGAGGAGGGGGCACCAGAGTCGCGGGCGGCAGGGGAGCAAGTGCGCTGCACGGGGCAGACGGAGCACGAGGGTGGCAAGGAAGGCGTCACGCGGCGTTGGCGGCTCTGTAGCGTGCTGACCCGGTGAGAAGGGCAGGGCCGTGGCGACCGGGTGGGGAAGAAGCAGGAGGAGGAGGGTTGCTGGGCCGGGAGGCCGAAAGGAGGAGGGGAGTGGGCCGGATGGAGCTGGGCCAGGAGACGAGAGAAAAAATGGGCCGGGCCTAGGGAGAATGGGAAGGATAAATTTGAGAAATAGCTCAAATTTGAAAAGACAAATTCAAATTGAATTTTGAATTCAGGAATTGCGAAGAGGTTTGAAGCACAATCTCGAGCTTAGCTAGAAGCTCGAAGATTTTGAGAACATAAGCTAGTTTGAATTAGATTGAAAATCGAAAAATAAATTGTAATCACTATGCACCGTCCAAAAACTGACTGTTAGACATCCCTGTCAGAGAACTCTTGATGAGGGGGCTGTATTGGAGAGTGTATGTAGCGGTACAGCACCAACAAATGTTCGCGCTACTTGGTCTTCTCGTCGTGTTATGGCCGGACGAATATCGCTCGAGCCGGTGGGACCACATGGAGGGGAGTGGGCAGGGTAGAGCTATCGCCGCGTACGTCCACTATCCAGGTCCATACCCGCGTTGGTATCTAGAAGAAAACGCTCCTTGGATATGACAGGTGGGGCCACAAGTTAGGGGCAGCAGGTGGTAGGCCTGCCACGTGTACCTAGACAGGCAGATGGGACAAACCCGGTCCAAGGCTGCAAAAGCAATGAGGTTATGGACGAACGATGGTAGGATTGGGTGTACTCTCCTGTTGCCATGGGAGGTTCTTAGCTTGATATATACTACCTGTTTACCTCCCTAATTCGAGCTTAAATGATTAATAGTGGTGTATATACTACTTGGCAACCTTAAATCACAATTCATCAGGGTGTTATTAGTAAGTGGATTATGTTATACTTTTTTAGGAGTCTTTCCATATTTTTTTACGAGCTAAAATCATATGCAACAACTGCATATGGTGCTTTTTTGAGCAAATTCGAAATAGAGTATAGTGTAATGTGCATAGGTAGATATCGAATCCTTATGACGAGAGTCCAATTCATCGTTATCATGTGTTTGTTTATCCATATGTATGTGTGTCTTATAAATAGTGCGTATATTCCGTGGAATTCTTTTTCTTACAATTTTTGAAATTAGGTATCGCCAGTCAATTAACGAGAAAATGATGATAAAAATAAATCCAGATTTGATACATGGCTTTTCTTGAATTCTAAGAAATGTAACATTTTCTTTTTGTATGGAACAAAGATATAGTTGGCTAGGAGCACATTGCAAGCAAAAATTCAATGTTTGGTTTGTTACCAACATGAACTAAACCAAATTTTAGTAATGTTAATGAAAATTAGCTATCATTTGGTTTGCTACCAATATTTGGTAATACCAACGAAATTCAATGTCACACGTGGGCAATCTGAGAGCGAGGAAATCGCTCACCTAAATTTTGGTAACACCAAAATTTGGCTTGACCGCAATCCAAACGGTGTTCTTTTTTTTTTGTCAAATTTTGGCTTTAATTAAGTTTTGACTATACCAAATTTTGGCTTGGTTCAATGGAGTCATAGACCAAACAGCCCACTAAATATAGTATATATGTGCTGCATTGGGTGCTGCTGTCCAGCTACTCCACCATACCTACGGCAATGGTGTTGTTACAAACTAATAATGATGAGCAAGCTTCCAACGTAGCACTAGGGTTAACAATTTCGGTGAAATTCAGTCATTTCCGATCCCCGTCGAAATCCTTTTGTAAGGCCAAAATTTGAGTTTAAATTCAAATCTTGAGCTCAACTTCATATTTTGTTGTAAGTTTCATCTCTAATTTCATATATATTCAATATCTAACTCATCTCTACCATTTCTATAACCTTTTTCCTCAAAATTATAAACTTTCAGGAAAATTCAAATTCAAGTTACCGAAAATTCAAATTCAAGTTACATGGCTTTTCTTGAATTCTAAGAAATGTAACCGAAATTTCGATGATTTTAGTCCTTTCGCCACCCAACGAAATAATTTTCCAGACCGAAATAGTTTTCCCTGCATACCACTAACGAAAAACAATCAATCTATGACGCCACTGCCCACAGCAAAAGCAATTAATTGGCTTCTGATTTAAGGAAATCATACAAGTTTCATGGTCCATCATAGAACCCACAAACAAAAAAAAAAAGGCGAGATAGAAGGTGCAATGCATATGCATGCTTTATCTAGCCACCGCTCTGTTCAGTGGGCGCGGAGAGCGATCGATATTGCTCGATGATCTTTTTCTAACTGTTAAGACTGTGAGGACCGTTCGATGATCATGCATTGTGGTGGTGCAGAAGCTAGCCTACATGGCTACATGTGTATATCTGTGTGTGTTGGCATCGGCATCAGGCCCGGGGGCTCAGCGCGGCACCTCATCCCCGGGTGACCACCATGTACATCGATCGTCGGCATCAGCGTGGTTAATTCATGTTTGAAAATCTCAGATCTCACGATAACAGGAAACGCGTGCGATGATAAAACCAACAATTACTATCGATTTGCATCATTGAATTGAGTGAGTGTATCGAGGAAAATTAATGAAAGTCGTCGCAACCGATCAATATGTAGTCATCTCAGGGAGAATCAATCTCTAAGCAGTAGTACCCTTTTGCCCTTTGTATTTATCACTGTCAAAACGGAGGAACTTAATTTGGAGTAAGCCACGCGACAACCAGCTGTTTGCATCAATCGAATGCGGTCAGGTCAGGCAAAAACACAGAGCCGGCCGGTTGGCGCTTGCTGCTTCCCCTGCGTGCCCTCGACGCCGGAATCCTATGGCGACTCGCACGTGCAAACGACGCAGGAGACGAAGCGAAGAGGATTGGATTGGCATGTGAATGAAAGCCGTCGTCACCTTTTTCTCTGCGCGGCTGCATGCATATGATTCCCGTATCCAAAAGGAGAGAGAAACTACTGATCCTGATCGTTCCTATACGAGAGACAGGGGGAGAGAGAGAGGGAGACGGAGACGGACAGAGATATCTCAGATGCGTACATGCCCGGCCCCGCCACCCACTCGCGCGTGTCCAGTTAGTGCGGCACGTGTTGCTGTCGCACCTTCACGTGAGTCCAAGAGGGCGGTGAATTATATGCAGAGAGAGAGAGAGAGATGAGACTCTTTATCACCCCATCATATGGAGTGAGCCGGACAGATGAAATTGTTGAGTAGAGAGAGAGAGAGAGACGCAGAAGAGGGGTGGGGTGTTGAGAAACGTTAAAGCGAACAAAAAAACGATACGCTTTACCCGGCTGCTGTCTCTTTCTCTGCGGATGAGTGAGGACAAAAGGCCTAGCAGGGGGCAGTCGAGAGCTGGCTAGCGCAGGGATAAAGAGGAAAGAAAGAGCTCAGCTCACCCACCATGCTGCAAAAGTTTCGCCAATGGCGCAATGGTTGCTGGTGACAAGCTTGAAAGACGCCGACTAAAATTTTTGCCTTGCATAGGGTCTGAAGGAAAAACTTACATTTTCATTTTTGAACAACATGTGAACTAAATAACACTCTGGAGAGATAGCGGCGAGGTTGTATTTTAGAATCATTGACACTACAATTTGTTACTAAAGGACCCTATAGTGAATTACTCCCTCTGTTTAGTAAATGTACAATGTTTTAGACTTGTTTTTTTTGTTCAATTATGTATAGAAAAATATTTCATGTTATTTTCTATTATGCCCTTACCTTCCATAAATGACTTAACCAGCTTATCTACCCATACTTAATACCACTTAACATATTTCCACTCGGTCAACAAAACTATTGCATGCATGTTCTTCTTAATGAACATAACTCACTCAATTCTCAAAGTATGACTATTACACTCGCTACCAGAAACCGTTAATTTTTAGAATGCCCGAAACACTTGGAAAAAAAATACCTAAAACACTCAGGATACTAGTTCCCGAAGGTTGGCCGTCGGAAAAAAACACTCCGGATAGTTTAGTCGGGTAAAAACTGGTTTCCCAAGAGTTACACTCGGGAGAAAATAACTTCGCCTTGTGTTCGGATTTACACTCGGGAGAATAGTTGGCATAACGGGTTCAACACCGTAACAGAATACTTTCCCGAGTATATGTTAACCAATGACACTCGGGCATAGTTGGTTGTTCCCGAGTGTATGTTAACCAAGGACACTCGGGAAATTAACGGAATACTTTCCCGAGTGTATGTCAACCAAGAACACTCGGGAATAGTTGGTTGTCCCCCAGTGTATGTCAACCAAGGATACTCGGAAAATACCCGAACAATATATGCACCGATTTTGTACGTACAATGCATTTCATTTTGAACCACACGGACAGGCACTACTACAGAAAAACTCATCACAGACGGTTCGTAACAGTCATCACTGACGGTTTTTGAACCGTCTGAAATTTTATATTTGTGATAACAGACGGTTATCACAGCGGTTGAAAATCGTCGTGATAACTCTTATCACGACGGTTCCAACCACGAACCGTGCGTGATTACAGAAGTCACGCAGCGGTTCTAACCACGAACCGCCTGCGTGATTACAGATATCACGAGCGGTTCATGGTTAGAACCGTCTGTGATAAGTCTTTAGACCTAATTAATTTTTATCGTATTTTTAGCTAGCCTCAGGAATTGCTAGCCATGCCCTCTGAAAACTAGCAAGCAGAAATATATCACAGATAATTGTTGACAACTCAAAGTGATCATTTAACTCAAAATCAATTACAAAAGAATGTTTCAAGTATATATTGTCGCTAGAGTTACAAATTGAATTACAACCAGTCAAAGTGAATTACAATATTGAATCAATTATTTCGAGATCGTTCATCGGTGTCGACGGCGTGAAACTCTCCGGTGGTGTTAACTATGTCTGCCTTGATGAAGACGCGAGCTCCTCGAGCGTCGTGACTGGTCCATCTCGAGTGCATTTAACTCTATGTTCAAGCCCTGTCGCTAGCAGGAGTAAAGTAGTAAGCATATATATTTAAATTTATAATTAGGAAATAATTATTACGAGATTGACAAACTTATAATTAGGAAATAATTATTACGAGATTGACAAACCTGGGGATCGTGCGTCCTAGAAGCAATCAATAGCTGCATATGATGGCATACGTAGAATGCGCATAGGTGATCTCGTTTTTGCTGGCGGCACTGCAAAAATAGAATTACATATATATGTACAGTCAGTTCGAGACGCAATATTACGGAGTATGATATATGATTATTGTGTTGTAGCGCGTACCGGAAATCGCATTCTGTGAGTCAGTGTGGCGCTCGTTCCCTTGTATAAACCTCCCTCGGCAACATAGCCGATGAACACCCTACATGATTCAAAAAAGTTATCCTTGTCCATTTCAAACGAAGGAAGACTACAATAGAGTTATGTGCGGAGGAAATGAACATACCCGTCGAGTATTCCTTTAAGAAGGGTGAAGTCGTGATTTTTGTTTAGTAGAGAATCAAGGTACAATATCATGTTCCTCTTTGGCACAAGAATCAGAAGAATCCAGTGGAACCTACTCATGTATGTCGCTATAGTCATAAACCTGTGTTGAAACGTAATTTGTATAGCAAATATTGAAGCACTTACTTCTGGTTGTAGGGCACCATTATGTAGTCCTTGTCATCCAGAGCAAGCAATCCCATTTTTATGTAATTCTCGACGTAGGATGCGTCTTGGTATTTATCGGTATCACGTGAGTGTAGAAATTGATTGTACACACTTACAGTGTCCAGCATCGTAGAAGTGAGGCGTCGAGGGCGGTTAGGTTGTATAGGTCAAATAAGTCTTCGAAGCCCACGGCGGTGGCGGGCTCGTGGAGAAAATGCTCCTCCGTGTCCGCGGTGATTCGGTATGGCCCCCTCCTCTCGGGTCTTGCGCAAGTACCAATCATGCAAAGCTTGACAAGCTAGTCCCGAGCTCTTTATTTCTACGCCGGAGACCAACGGACTTCCGAGGGAGTATTTCACGGGTTTGGAAGGTGCCTTAATGTTCTTCGATTTTGATTTCTCCTTAACGAGGCGGCTGAGGGACGTCTTTCCGTGAGACGCCTCAGGGACCGATATGGTGACACGATTTTCTTGTCCCTTCACCGTCTTCTCGATGGGAAGCGATGTGGCGGCCTTCTGAAGCTTTGGTTGAGGCGGACTCATCAAGGGTCCTATTGGAGAGGCAGGGTCCTATCGATATCGTGTCACTGAAGGGTCCAGTGCGATGTCCTTCTTGGGCCACTGGATAAAAGTGTGCGTGGCATCCCCTAGTGTTCTGATTTCTTCGTTCAGGGGAATCTCCAGCGGAATGGCTATGAAATTGTCATGTACCATGTCCACCGCACCACACGTAACCTGCGCGCCACCGGGCACCGCGGTCTTCTCGCCTTCTTCCGGTATGGATACACCATACCCCGCTCAGACTCAATAGGAATCGACCCAACCATCCTCACTTGGAGCTTGCAGGGCGCCGGCCCCTACAAAATGGTACACAATTAGCTAAGGCGTCCTATAGGTCTATCTTTGGAGCATTCTAGAGATGTACATTAACTCGATGTCGTCGATCGGTAATTGCACGTCGTCATGTCCAGAATTATGTGTGGACGCGACGCTACTCCGATGTCGAGCAGGACTTGCTCCCAAATTAACAGGGGCGGCTTGCGCTTGCATGAGTTGATTTACTTGGTTCTGCAAGTTTGTTATTTGTTCTTGAAATTTTTTTAATAATCACATGTTCCAACCGAGCGTCGTGCTGGTCCTTGGATCTCTTCCTACTCCTCTATGTGTCGGAGTTGTGTGGGAATCCATCCCTCCAAGGTACGTAAACCCCAACGTCTCGCGTGCGACCCGGGTGCTCCTTGTTTCCCAGGGCCGTAGATAGTACATCCTTCTCCCTGTCTACTTCGAAGGAACCTTGGGAAGATGCGGAAGTCAATGCTTCCTGCAAGAGGACATCATGTTATTGTAGACACCATGAAGTTATGGACTTATTAACAATTAAGTGGTTCGAGAAATTTACCAGGCGTTGAGACACTGCCTCGTCTGCCGGGTTTGTGAAAGAGATGCTGCCCGAAGACGTGGCTGATGCGCTCGCTCTTAACTAGGCTTGAGCGCGCTCGTCTGAGATCTCACCAAACGGTCGTGCAGCAGTCTCGTTCTCCGCCGCCCACTGCGTGGCTTTACCCGCTACCAGCGGTGCGAGTCTGTGGGGTGAGTGTTTTGTGCCTGGATAGCTCAGTGCGCCGCACTTTGCTCCTGAAATTCGACTGTCGTCTTCATCTGCACGAAGGCATCCCATGTATCCTGCGACAAAAATTGATACGTCGTGAAGGGCGTCCGACCCGTGTTCACGTACTGCGTGACAAGCAGGCTCTTGAAGGTCCTCCACGCATGGGACATCGCCAGCAGTGCGTGCCATCGCACACGCGATCCGCCTCGTGGAAAGTGAACGAGGTAGAAAGTTCAGTCCACAACTGGTCTCTCTGTACATCCGTCAGAGACTTCCAGGTTGGGGTGGTGATGGGGACCCGTTCCCTTGCAAGTACCCCACAGACGTCCGGAATCTCGCAGCTGCTTTCTTGGGACTCAGCGGGATCCCGACGTCACTGACCTCCGTGATCGTCATGCGGCCCGAGGGCAATTTGGAGATTCATCTGCCTTCTCGCCTGCGTACCACCTTGATCGGAGATCCAGACGCATTTGTCGACGTCGCTGACGACGGCGAAGACGGTGCCTCTGCCATCTTGCTTACATGCTATCTATATAAGTTACGTATGCAATGATTACATAAACAAATAGAAGTTACCCATTGAACCTAAATATATGATACGTAGTAAATAAAATATATGAAATTGCACAAAAAACTGCAAAGGAGAAGGAAATATTGCAAACAGTGCAGTTTTAACATATAGCTGAAATATTGCATGATTTTGAGTGCTCTCAGCAGGCGAGTTGCAAAAGAATCAACGATTGTCATCTCATCCCTTTTTTTGTAGTAGTGCCATACCATAATGAAACAAAGAGAAGCAATAATCACCTCACCCTAACAATTTTTGAAATAAATCATTACACCAAAATCGATCAAAACAGAATGAGATAAATGGTATGTTAACCATTAAGGGATGGCAATGAATAGATTATGTCTTATTACCAATCTAGTAGGTTGTGTGGACGTGTTTGCTTCGTAGGTTATATGGATGAGGTACAGGAAGGCATGGCCTCTTCCTGTGTGCGGAGCCGTCTTGACGGAAAGATAACAGGGGTAGGATGGAGAGAAATTAGAGGGGTCAAGACAGAAACTAGAAGAGGAAATTTATTTCTTGCTTGATAGAAACTGTGTAGCTTTCCTAATTCTCCTCTCCGAAACTGTGAAATTTATTTCTTGCTTGATAGAAACATCATAGGTGTCGAACGGAGATGCCAGAGGAGGGCGGCTAACCGTATTTGATACTTGCTTGTTTTCAAGGAACTGTTTGGCACCAAACTAGAATTAGAATTGGTCATACCAGATTTGCTAAGTGGAGAATGGAATGGAAAGTCAATAAAAAATATTGTTTCATTAGCACTGCCATGTACAGCATTATTTTTACCATGTAGAGTCTATACAAAATCGAAAAAGTAGAGCCTACTCTCGCTACCTAAATAGTCAATTCCAATTCCAAAGCTAAAGCAGTCAATGAGATGTCTTTCTAGTATTTTTCAAGTAGGAAAAAGATAGATTTGCCAACACAAAGAACGCCATCAGAATACATTAATGCAAGTATACATGCATGTCTAATTGTGCAAATACACATGCATTTTATTGTGTAAACAAACTAAATATAGATCTCTGTACAAATCTATTTGTGCAAATATAACTTACATGTACATCTAGCAGTGAAATTTAACCCTACCTCCCATTTCAAACAAAAGCACAAAGAGTAAAACATCTAAAGGGGTAAAATACCACATAAACCCTCGGGTGGTCGGCGGGGCGGCGGACCGAGGAAACCCTCGCTCTCACGGCAAAGAAGGGGGAAGCGGGAAACTCACCGGGTGGTCGGTAGGCGGGCGACGAGGGAAACCCTCGACTCTCACGGCGAAGGGGGCGGCGCGGGAAACTCATCGGGTGGTCGGCAGGCGGGGCGGCATTGGGCGGAGGCGGACGGCGGGAGGCGGCGGCGGTCGAGTGGCGAGGACGAAGGGAGGCGCTGGCCTGGAGGTGGCGTCGATGGAGACCGAGGTAGCGCCGGGCGGTGGAAAAGACTAAAGCGTAAGAGTGCACAACCGCTCGAGTCGGGCACTTATATAGTCGATATCACGCACGGATCTATGATAGAACCGCTCGCGATAATAAATCACGCACGGTTCCATAAACAAACCGTGCGTGATGTTAACTATCACGCACGGTTCTGCTATGAAACCGTCGTGATGACTTAACAGAAACCCTAATTTCAATATCACGAGCGGTTATGTAATCAACCGCGTGATATGTTGATATCACTGAGCGGTTCATTACTAGAACCGCTCAGAGGTTAGTCATCACGAGCGGTGTATTAATAGAACCGCTCGTGATGTGAACAGTTTACACACATATGTAGAGCCGCGAGATCTCAACGAACGGGCGGATGCATTGGGCCATTCGGACCATTCCGATCCACCATGAAATCTTAACCGTTGGATCTTCCACGGCGAACAGATCTTATGAGTCGTTCTTTGATTGGGCCGATCGGACCGTCGATCTTTAGAATAACGACCGAGTTCGCGTCAACGTTCGCACCGTTCGAAAGTTCTTTCATTGTGGCCGCCTATCTTTAGATCAACGACCCACCTTCATTCAAGCGTTCGACCGTCCGTTTGAACACGTATAACTTGGATCGCTTTACGGCGATTGGATGTATAATCGACGGCTCGATTTAGTGGGCCGTTCGGACCGTCCGAAACGCGCCGCGAATCTTAGCCGTGCGATGCCAAATGAACGGTCGAGATTCGATAGGCCGTTCGGACCGTCCAAAACACGCCCGTGGCTGTGAACCTTTGGATCTTGATCCAACGGCTCACAATCGCCGCCTTTGAATCATGCGCGACGCGCCACGCGCGGTGGGCGTGCATCGGGCCCATCTGCCGGTGCGTGGAGTGCGCTCTCGCCGCGCGCCCACCGGCGATGTCAAGAGCTAGCGCGGCTCGGTGAGAAAAGTATTAATCGCTTTATAAAATCCGAGAAAGTATTAATTTGCACACTGTTAAATATGTTAACTTCGAAAAATCATAACTAATTCATTTCAACTCCAAAATGGATGAAACAACTTCTGATACTTTTCATTTTTGATAAACTTAATATTAAAATTGGTTTCAAGCATGTCTCTGTACCAGAGAGTATTATTTTGGAAAATGCACTTTTAAAATCTTTATTGTTACAAAGGAAATTGCTGATAACTTTGTAAATGCATAACTAAATCTTGGGAACTCAAAATGAGTCAAACTCAACTGTTTTGGACTTGTATTAATATTACCTTTTTAAGGTGCATAACCTTCGAATTGACTTGGATGGAGTTAAGGTGGAATTCATTTACTTGAGGCCCAGAGTTATTTCCTTTAGACCAAGTAAACCTCGGTCTTATGGAAATAACCCGGGGGTCCTCACAAATTGACCCACACCAAAAATATGCTTCTCTGGAATAAACGCTCATGAGAACTTGCATTTTCGACACCGGTAGTTCCGTTTATCAACGCGGAACTACCGCACAGAGAATCATTTCAAAGGGAAATCAGTCGGACCGCCCAACACATGGCAGTCTGACCGATTTAGCACTGGTCCATAACACGTGACGCGTTTCCATGTTAACATCAAATTACAATGGAATACATACTTAATTCAAATATAGGCCTTCATGATGATCGACGCGCATATAGCTAGCTTCCTCACTGGGTTCTTCCTCCAGTCTGATGCCGTCTCCGAAAGGAGGCAACTCGTCAAATTGATTGTACTCTTCCTCATCCACGACATTCTCAACTCCGACAATCCTTCTTTTCCCGTGAAGAACTACGTGGCGGTTCTTATTTGCTGGGTCCGTTACATAAAAAACTTGAACAACTTGCTTAGCGAGTACGAATGGTTCGTCCTTGTATCCGACACGTTTGAGGTCCACAGTAGTGACGTCGTACTTGTCGACCTTCACGCCCTGCGGAAGTTTAACCCAATGAGGTTGCTTCGGCCCTTAGATAAGTAGTGACATCAAAATGTATTTCCGCTTCATACACAGCCAATGAGGAAGGTTGTACATACATAGATTCACGGGCCAGGTGCTATGTCGGCTGCTCATGTTACCGAAAGTATTCATTCCGTCCGTACTCAACCCTAACCTTATGTTCCTCGGTTCAAGACCGAACTCTTCAAGCTCGATCGAAGTTTCTCCACCGCGTAATCATCGGGTGTATGAGCTTCCCATCTTTCTTACGCTCCTCCGAGTGCCAACGCATCAATCTTGCCTCCTTTCGGTTCGCAAATAAACGCTTCAAACGTGGGATCACATGCAGATACCACAACATCTTAGCATGAGGTCCTTGCTTCGCCTTAGCAGTATTCTTACGCTTGTATCGGGATTCTTTGCACATGGGACATACATGCATGTCTGCATACTCTTTAGGGTAGATGATACAATCGTTCGGACATGCATGTATTCTTTCTACTTCCATTCCTAATGGAAAAATAACCTTCTTAGCTTGGTAGGTCGTGCTGGGCAACACGTTTTCCTCCGGAAGGATGTCAGCTAAGAGACCTAACAACGCCGTAAAACTCTTATCGGACCAACCATTGCTTGCCTTCAATTTCAGCAGTTCAAGCACGGTTGACAACCTTGTGTATTCCGAAACTACGACCAGAAACAAAGGTTTCCCCGAGTCCTCCATTAAGCCCTCGAATTTACAAAACTCTCTCTCACCGTAGTTCCCTTCTGCATCGCGTAGCATCTGATCCAGATTGTCATCATGCGACCTATCCTCATCAAAAGAACATTCCATACCCTGCATATCGTTGACTTCCTCGGCGATATCGTCATTCTTCGACTTCCCAGATAATCGCTTCTTCACCGTATCGCTCCAACATGTACATCCTTTTTTGAAACCCCTTCGTATTAAGTGAGCTTCGATCTGCGCCGGGTTGTTAAACATTTTCTTATTACCGCAATCAATGCATGGACAGTACATAAATTTTATCCCCTTCTTCAACATATCCTGCTCGGCGGCTCTTCTAAATGCAAACACGCCATTAATATACTCTTCACTCACACGGTTCTCAATGTACATCCAGTTTTGGTGCATCTACACGTATACGCACGTAACAAATTAATTAGTGTTAAATTATATTAATAAACCGCAAGTACCCTTCATAATGACCAAACACATTAGTGTTTATTCTAGAGCAAATATAAAGGGTTACAGATCGTTACACATTAGTGATTAGTCTAGAGTAAAAATAAAGGGTTACAGATCCAAGGTGGTGCAATGTGGGAGGAGGCAGCAGAGGTGCCGCAATGGGGGAGGAGGAGGCAGGGGTAACAGCTCAAAACGGGGGAGGAGGCAGCAGCAGCAGCAGGGTGGCCAATGGGGAGGAGGCAGCAGCAGCAGCAGGGTGACGGCGTCTCAAATGGAATGGAAAGGGGGCCTGTCGGGAGCTCTACTTATAGTGCTTGTATATAAGAACCGTCTGTGATTTTAAGTGTTATCACAGACGGTTATTTATACGAACCGTCTGTGATAACACTTAGAATCACAAACGGTTCTTTATACGAACTGTCTGTGATACTTCACAGACGGTTCTTTATACGAACCGTCTGTGATGAGTACCATTATCACAGAATCACAGATGGTTCGTATAAAGAACCGTCTGTGATACTTATTTATCACAGACGGTTAACGAAGAACCGTCTGTGATAATTTTATCACAGACGGTTCCAAAGGAATCGTCTGTGATGGGGGTGTCTAGTATAACATGTTTTGTAGTAGTGAGGAAACTCAGCAATCAAATGGACCATACATTGCACAACAAGAAAAATACCACCAATTAGCCACAAATCATTACATATATAGATTCGACAAGATTGACACAATGTTCGAGTTCACAATACAACATTCACATATATACACTTAAAAGACATTTTATTTCAATCTTTGAAGCCAACAACTCGCTGGCCGTCACAATACAACATTCACATATATACACCCAAAAGACATTTTATTTCACACATATACAATTGTTCGTTGGAATAAGCAAGACTACTACAAAACAGGCCATAGAAGACGTCTCATCACAGACGGTTCTTTGAAACCATCTGTGATAAAATAATCACAGACGGTTCCAAAATGAATCGTCTGTGATATGTAACTATCACAGACGGTTCTAGAGAACCGTCTGTGATATGTAGATATCACAGAAGGTTTGTGGTTAGAACTGTCTGTGAAGTATCATAGACGGTTCTAACCACGAACTATCTGTGATACTGAGAATATCACAGACAGTTCGTGGTTAGAACCGTCTGTGATTTTAGATTTACTATGGCTCGGAATTTTCCTTACTCTTCGGATTTACCGTGGCTTGGATTTTTACAATGGTTTAGGGTTTGGGCAGCCAATGCTCTACCGTGGTAGGGTTTGGGCAGCCAATCCTCTGTCGTGGTAGGGTTTGGGCAGCCAATCCTCTGCCGTGGTAGGGTTTGGGCAGCTAATCCACTGCCGCGGTACACAATCCTCTACCACGATACACAATTGATGGGCAGAGTATTGGCTGCCACGGCAGAGGATTGGCTGCCCAAACCCTACCACGACAGAGCATTGGTGGCCCAAACCCTACCACAGCAGAGGATTAGCTGCCCAAATCCTACCACGGCAGAGTATTGGCTGCCCAAACCCTACCACGGCAGAGCATTGGCTGCCATTGTAAAATCAGAGAGTATTGGCTGCCCAAACCCTAAACCATGGTAAAAATCCAAGCCATGGTAAATTCGAAGAGAGGAAAATTCCAAACCATGGTAAATTCGAAGAGTCTCTCATCACAGACGGTTCGTATTAAGAACCGTCTGTGATGAGACGCTTATCACAGACGGTTTTTGTATAAAACCGTCTGTGATACTTTTGTTTCGTTGGGCGGGAAAACGAAAATTTGCACTTAATGAGCGGGCTGTCGAAAATCTCTCTATATTAACAGAGTTCTTCATCTCCTCCTTTGCCATCTCTATCTCCTCCTCTGCCATTTCTCCTCTGCCATCTCCGTCTCGCCCTGACCTTGCGCTCCTGCCTCCCCCTAGCTCGTCGCCCGCGGCCTCCTCCACCTCGCGCCAGCCTCGTCGTCGCCGGCCTCCCACGACCTCGTCACCCCCGGCCTCCTCTACTTCGTCGCCCCGTCCTCCCCTGAGTTCGTCGTCCGCGGCCTTCTCCACCTCGGCCCAGCCTCCCTTGACCTCGTCACCCCAGCCTCCCACGACCTCACTCTCTCTACTCCCCCTTTTGCTCTGTGATGTGGATTACTACTGTGATGTGTTAGTACTATGTGAATGGATTGAGTTGATGCTACTGTGATGTGGGTGATGCATGCCGTGTTGTTTTTAGTGCTATGTGAATGGATTGAGTTGATGCTACTGTGATGCTGTGGCTATTGTGGGAAAGCTAGCGAAAAGTTCAATCCGAAAATCCATATCAGATTCATTTGCGAGGCTCGGGAGGCTCCAGACGAAGTGAAAATCCATTTTCGTTTTTTTTCAGTCATTTTATTCCATGACAAGATAATAGCAATTTCTATAATTTCACGATATAAGGAAATAAAAAAAAGCAGAGAGTAGAAGATATACTTTTTTAGGGGATGGAATTGAACAAAATGGATGGTGAGTAATCATTTCCTGGCATGCATTCATCCTCGAAAATAGATGATCTTCTCTACTTGACTGTTAATAGATGACGAGAACCTCAAAAATTAAAACTTCTTGGTATGGTGACTTCCCCTGGTATAAGATCTTCTCTACTTTCATGGATGAGCCTCTCCTGTATACAAGAAATAAAATCAAGGGAGCTGCGAGGAAGTGGAGTTGTTCATTCTTATATTTGAGAAAATGGCATAGAAACACTGTGGAGAGCATCTAGATTAGAGATAATTTTCCTGAAACAACACGTCAAAGGATGCACAAAAATGTCCAGACAGAATACGGCAAAGGAGATGAGATATAATATAACATTTGGAAATTCCAATGCGACGGGATCGAGCATAGTAGCATGTGAAAAAATTTAGTACCTGACAAAGCAATTTGATAAATATAGGAATAAAGAGTCCAGGCTATAGAGTGTAGCAACAACCCACTGTTATTTTTGCCCATCCAAACCTAGCCATGCACAAGGAGCCCACCATAGCATCCATTCCATCACAGAGCAACGGGGGAAAGTAGAGGGAATGAAGGATAGTTACTGGTAGAACACGACAACCATGGTAGTAGTCACCTCTATCCATCCCACCATGTATATGCATCAAGCAAATCACCCCATCACCATTCCTCATGAATAATCAAGCATCAACCCACATAAAAATGTAAATCAAAATTGAGCACAAAAATTAAAATTAAAAAGTAAAATTAAATCAACAGCAATGGGGAGTAAAATCCAGGGAGGGGGAGCCGGACCCGGGCTACCATCATCAAATCCGGCAGGCCAAACACCAGGGGAGCCAGAGGCGCAGCGCAAGGGGAGCCGAGCCGATGGCCAGGGGCGGCGCAGGGAGGCGCGCGAGTAGAGGCGGTGCCGGCAGCCGAAGGCCGAGCCTATGGTAGGACTGAGCCACCGGCCGGAGGCGAGTGGGAACGACCGAGGCGCATAGGCCAGGCCACAAGGGCACAAGCGGCGAGCGCAGGAAGAGGCACAGCCGGGTGCGCGGGCGCAGCTGGTGGCGGCGGCGGCGGAGAGCCAGCGCCGGTGGTAGCACCAGAGAGAGGGAGGCAGCGCCATAGGGAAGTCCAACCGGAGCCAAACCTCTAGGAGTATAGAGTGGCTGCTGTGGGGATTGGGGAGGGATGGAGTGAGTAGGGTTAGCAGGTGGACCGACACGAAGAGAAAAAAAAAAGAGGGCGGAGGGGGGAAGAGCGCAGAGGGGTAGGGGGGAAAAAGGCGTGGCTACTGATTAGCTCCCGAGTATCATCTATCTCCCGAGTGTATATAGCAGACATATGCACCCAGGACTCTATTTAACCCCGTTCAGATCGCGTTGATATTATATTTTTAAGTGCATGACTGCTGTCTTTCGTCCTTATCTTCCGAGTGTACTATAAAACACTCAGAATAATTATTTCTACCGAGTGTCGACTTCTCGTCCCGAGTGCCCTATGAAACACTTGGGATTATCCCGAGTGTTTTTGTGCTGACACTTAGTAAAAATATAGGCACTCAGGAAATAAATAATTTCCGGTAGTAACGACTGAGATCCATAAATATATATGGCCGTGGACTAATATTACTAGCACTACTCGGTAGTGGTTTCGGGAAGAACAATGGAAAAGCACGAAAATGAGAACTTGCAGCAAGTAGAAGACAAGCTAAGGGTGTGAATTTATTGTCCATACATGTATGGATGCATTGTTTGACGAGAAAAGGGGCAAAATGAGTATTGTGCATATACGTAACTTGTATTTAACATGATGCTCTTTACTCAGCACTTTATTGTCCATACATCTATCTTCCGAGTGTATACCAGACATATACACTCGGGACTCTATTTAACCCCATTCAGATCGCGTTGATATTATATTTTTTAAGTATATGATTACTGTCTTTCGTCCTTATCTTCCGAGTGTACTATAAAACACTCGGAATAATTATTTCTACTGAGTGCTAACTTCTCGTCCCGAGTGCCCTATGAAACACTCGGAATTATCCCGAGTGTTTTTGTGCTGACACTCAAATATAAGTACTCGGAAAATAAACAATTTCTGATAGTGACTACTGAGATCCATAAATTTATATGGCCGTGGACTAGTATTATACTAGCACTACTCGGTAGTGGTTTTGGGAAGAACAATGGAAAAGCACGAAAATGAGAACTTGCAGCAAGTAGAAGAACAAGCTAAGGGTGTGAATTTATTGTCCATACATGTATGGATGCATTGTTTGACGAGAAAAGGGGCAAAACGAGTATTGTGCATGCGTAACTTGTATTTAACATGATGCTCTTTACTCAGCACAGTAGACACTTTTGAAATAATTAAGAGTATCTACAACAGTCTATGTCATTTGTTACTAAGGAATGTATACATCAGCATTTAGGTGATGTGGAGGAGATATAGTGAGGAGAGAATGTGTTCTTGTTACTAGATGAAGAAACAAGTGAATTATTAATACCAAGACACAATAAATAACAAAATAGCTATTGGAGACTTATTGTGACTTAAAAACGCGTTTTGTTGATATCAAGAATCATCATGCACACTTGTAATAATTAAAGTTAGATACAAGCTCAATAAATAATTCATTTCAATGCTTGTTTCTTTTTATTAGATTGAGTACTCTCTCTCTCCTCTTAGTAACAAGTTAAGAAACAAACTATTGTAGATGCTCTAATAGAGTTAGTTTGGTCATTTCGGCCCACTCCTTAATCCTAGTGCCGAAAGCTAAGATGTTATTGACGAGAATTTTTGACCAGATCAATTTTTTTCAGTCAAAGTCGGAGTTCCTATCAAAGGAGGCTCACTTAATAGAAGCCTGCATTATAATGGTTATGAACTTGCAATCAATGTATAAAAAAGAGGTTTTATTCCTTTTATTATGGCCAAATTAATCGACGACCAGCTATGGACATCGTCCGATCAGCTATACGGGTTTGAACAATCCGCGACTAGCAAACTTGTTGATAAACACAATAATTACCCACGTGACTAGTGGGAAGGTGGCTATTGGTGTATTTGGTAATTTATGATAGTTGGCTAAAGAACACGATGGTTCAAGACTCTTCTGGCGAACACGCGTGGAGATTAGATGCGCCTTTAGCGGAATTAACTGTCACTCTTTCAATAGCTATAAAGAAGGTAGCCCACGTACTCTGTAAAATAACCATTCATTAATCATAATCATTACGATCATTCTGTAACATCCTTTGTATTCTTATACAAACACTTATTGTGTCCATAACAATAAAATATCTTCATTTTGATAGTGTTATTATATTATTTTCCGAACAAACTCGATAGAGAACCAGTATTCCCATCATCGACAGTTATACAAAGATGAACAGATAGAGTAACTAGTAATTAGCTCCCCAATGAATTCCCATCATCGACAGTTATACAAAGATGAACAGATAGAGTAACTAGTAATTAGCTCCCCAATGAATGAAGTTGTAGGGAGAGAGACGTGCCCACAATTTTGTAGCAAGCACCCCAATGTATATGTACTTGACATTAAAGTTTTGGTTTCCTCGAAAGGCTTGATACTTATTCTCAAGTTTCTTCTCTCTTTTCCCTCTCTCTCTCTCTCTCTCTCTCTCTCTCTGTCTTCTAGCTCACCGAAAAGCTGTCATGCCACGGGCTAAGTATCAAGCAAAACAGTGCCTAATAAACCTGCACACATTGTAGTTGGTTGATTAAGTATCAAGTTTCTTCTCTCTTCCCTCTCTCTCTTCCACCTCACAAAAAAAAACTGCCATGTCATGGGCTAAGTATCAAGCAAAACATGCCTAATAAACCAGCACGCATTGTAGTTGGTTGATTAGCATACGATTACTTGATTTAGGATAAGCATGCCTTAAATAATGTTGTCTCTCATTACAACTATTACTGCTAAGAGCATCTTCAATAGTATCATGTTAGCTGTCGATTAGCACTAAAAATTCTAGGTGGAAGAGAGAGAAGTATGAGAGAGAAGGGATATCGTTTCTTCCTCAAACAACTATCTCTACATACGAACTTACACAAATCAACCAATGTATGTAAGAGGGGAGGGGGGAGGAGTGAAAATATTATAAATTTAGCATGAATGTTAAAAGCAACTGGCTAGAAACAGCTTATTAGAGATGTTGTCTCTAAATCTATCTCTCGGTAACATATAGTTGATATAGCAATAGTATACGGAAGTACAATTCTTTAGACGCCAAGCATCCTCATTTGGTATATATACCAGTATGGGAGACGTAGTACTAGCACCAAGATTATTGGAGCCCGAACGGTAATCATATCATGACACCCGGCCGAACTGGCCACCTCTCACTCCAACAGCCTCACGTCGTATAGCATCTGAACAAAGAGATTCCACCCAATACACGGGATCTAGTGAGTCTATTCCACCCAATACACGGGGGGATTAATCGGCCATCGATACGTACGCACCAAGGGCCAACCGGAGGCACACATACGTATGGTAGGGTAGGTCTGACGTACCAAAAACCCGCATGCATGTATGCCCCGTCTCCCGCCACCGCTAACGCAACGTACCCACACGCGCTCGTTTGCCACGGCAGCACTGTGCGTGCGCGCGCGCGCGCAGAGACGAATTAAAACCGCACTAGCTAGCCATAGCAAAGCCAAGGCGCGCAGGCGTGGCAGCAGCGTGCATCCCCACGCGGCAGCGCGGCATGCAGCGGCAGTGAATGCGTTTGTTGTGCGTGGCAGTGGCACCGATCCGCCCGCTGCCGCGCATCATCGGTGGGCTGTACATGTAAAGAGCATCGTGTGCATCGAGTTCCCGTGGCGCCAGCCAGCGTCGACAGCGCCGGGGCGAGCTGCCTGCCCCCCGCCCCCGCGGCGCACCCCCACGGCCGTACGTACGCCGAGCCGTGCGTGGACTGTCTTCGGGCGCAAAATTCGCGTTGGAATTGTAGCGGCCAGCGCGCCGAGCGTAGAGCCGGCCGGTCGAATTGATTCGCGCGTGCCGCCAGTGGCAGGGGCTGTTCCCGCACGGTCCGTCGCGGTGGGGGGTGGATCCCGCGCTCTGCCTCGGGACTGTGCCGCTGTAACATTGACCCGTACTGCCACCCTCTGCAGCAGCGACAAAATAGAGTACGTAGTTAGAGCACAGACAGGACGGACCTCTGTGCGTAACACGAACGGAAATTTTGTTGCGAGCTGAGACGACGCAACGCAAGGTCGTTGGAACGAGGGCCCGAGATTCCATCGGCCAGCAAGCTGGTGCCTTGGAATTTTTTTTGATCTTTGACAAGTACAATTTTTGTTGTACAGGTACAATTGCTGCAACACAGCAAGCCTTGCAAAGGCAATTTGAGGTTTGCTCTCATGTCTCTGGAAATAAAATATGATGTCCGATATGCTGCAGTATTTTTATTATTAAAAAAAACCTAAACTACCCTTGACGGTGCTCCATGTACACCTTTATTAGTAGAGGTTACAGTTATATTAGAGGTACCAAAGAGGCATCTTTAAACGGGTCTTTTGTTTTGGTCGTACAGCCTTGCTAAACAGATCATATATATTTCACGTCCTCACTGCACAGTGCACACACTCAGCAGCAAACTACCGAGTACTGACCCATGAGTACTCATGACATTACCCCTTTCGAGGGCTAAACCTGAAATAAGGTCATGTTCGGAGGGTATTCTCGAGATCGTCCCCCGTTTCTTTCTGTGCCTGACAGAGAAAGCTGAAGGGAGCTACCCCAACTAAAATCAACTTTGTACTCGCTACGGCTACGTTGTGGTCCTTAACGTAGGAATAGCGTAAAAAAGAAACCATAGGGCCGGGCTGGATCATTCTTGGCACTTACAATAATCCCATGATGATTAACAACCAGAAGAGGCAGGGTGTGACGGGGACGGAAATGTACGAACGAATTTGCTAGCTTGCCAAAATTATTTGGTTGGAAACTCACCAAGGAAAAAAAATAAATCCGTGAAGTGATACAATGAACTTGAATATGCCATGCTATGTACAAGGGACAATTTCTTCCTGTTGTTTTCTGCCATGCACTAGAAAACATTCTATGCGCTTCGTGCCTGTATGAGTATTGTAATAGTGAACCAGCTAGGACAGGGCAACTAGAGATCATGGGCACACTAAACTGGCAGGACCACTGATACGGGCAACCAGCGAAAACGCTAATTGATGCATGCGCGAGTAAACCGATCTTTCACGGCACCATGCATGAGAACTCGCTGATCAAATTGCAAGAGTGGCACCTCCGACGCAATTCTAATAACGGTGTATTCTTGACTTTGCACACGGAAATAATCTTCCTCCTTCTTCCGAACACACGATCTCAACTAGAGGTGGGCATTGGGCCGGCCCGGACCCACTGTGCTTTGAGCTGTGTCGTGCCGTACCGGCTTAGTCCGGTCACCCCGCCGTGCCGTGCCGTGCTGTGCCGACCCACCTCGCCTCCGGCCAGGCACGGCCCAAAGCCCGTCGTGCTGGGGTCGTGCCGTGCCAGCCTAAGCCCAAGCCCAGCCCAAAATAACTATAGACGGCGGAGGCGGCGGTGACTGCCATCTTCATTCCTCTTGTACTCGTCTAATTAAAAACTAGTTAAAATTCAATTAATTGGTAAAAACATGGGCATGTAAATATTTCAGAGAAAAATTGAATTTTTCTTGATATTTTATAGATACAATGTTACTGCATCGTTAAAAACCTTACGCCCCAGAGTGGGGTTCCCCGAGTAAGGAAAAGAGTACAGTAACAACATGCGTACATACTAGCTACTCATTAATGTCGAGATCGTTCATGCGTTCGAGGTCAGCGTACGCCTACACGATCTCAAGATCCTCCAGTTAATGTTGTTGCCGCTCTTTAACCAATTCTCAGTCCTTGGCGCATGTGATTGCCTCCACCATCCTAGGTGTGAGTGATGATCTTCTTTCTTCAATTATTCTCCCTGCCATGCTGAACGTTGCTTCTGAAGAGACAGTGGACACTGGCACCAGCAGAACATCCCGTGCGAAATGTGACAACACAGGAAATATCCGCTTGTTGTTCTTCCACCACTCGAGCAAGTCTATCTTTCCACCGGAAAGATCAGGATCAATGTTTGCAAAATCATGCTCCAGGTAGTGGTTTAGCTCTGAGACAGAATTCCACAAGGGGGTTGCCTGAGACTGAGAGGACGAAGAACTCGACTTGCCCTTTAGTTTCTTCCACAAGTGGGATGTCAAGCTTTTCTTTCCTTGTTGCGTCTGCTGTGAGGCCTCCGATCTCACGCTGCTGCCGAATTTGTCATGATACATGCGGAAAACACGAAAAGCTCCTCTGTGACATGTACGAAATCTTCCGAGTAATCAAGACTGAGGCATTCACCTGTTCCCTCCATACCGATCTGCAAACCTGTCAACTTTTTCGTAGGATCGAAAATGATAGCAAAGCAATACACATGTGAAATAGAACCGAAATATTTAATAAATTTTTCCTCCATTAGTGCGACAGAATGACCTAAAAGGGGATCCTTCCTAGATTTGGCAATCTTATCTGCAATTAACCAAGTAAATTCTATAACTAAGGGAGAGGTAGGGTAATAAACACCAGATAACATCTTTGTTGCTTTATAAAAAAGTTTTAAAAACTCTCAAAAATGACTAGCAATCTGTCAATCTGAATTAGTAACTACTAATTCCTTGTCTTGAGAGTTAGCATTGACAAATACAGATATGACATGTTCATACCCTTGTAACTTCTTTAACATGATATATGTCGAGTTCCACCTCACCTTCATGTCAAAGTCGAATTTTCTTGGCTCCTTCCCATTGGCCGCGTAGTACTCCGTGAACCTAGCTGCCACTTGTGGGGAATTTGTGAGGTAGTGAACGGCATCGCGGACACTGTTCAAAAATCCGCCAATCGCTTGCATACTATCTTAAACAACAAGGTTCAAGATATGGCATACACATATCTAGTGGAGAACATAACCACCAATATACGTCTACAATCTTGGGGTGAGAATGTTCATAGTAGTAGTGTTCGCTGATGCGTTATCAAGAGTTATAGAAGCAATCTTATTGTCTATTTTAAAATCATCAAGTACGTGTAGTATACGCTCGGCAATGGCCTCTCCCATGTGTGATTTGTTAATTACCTTAAACCCTATGAATCTCTTGTTTAGCTTGTAATTGTCGTCTAAATAATGGGCTACAACACTAAGGTATGCACTTCTCTGGTGTGATGATGTCCAGATGTCCGAAGTTATAGCAAAAGAGAACTGAACTTGTAGGAATAGTTCTTTTAGCTCTGCTAGTTTCTTATGATATATCCGTAAAATATCAAATGTAGTGGTTCTCCTACTAACATGTTGGTACTGTGGGCAAAAGCCACGTTGGATCATTCTTTCGAACGCGCGACTTTCACCCATCCTAATCGGTTGATCTTCCGCAACAATATATCTAGCAATTTCCTTACGGGCAGAAAGCGGGTTGTATAGCCAAGTACTCATAGAGCCATCGGCCTCGAATTTTAGTTGCGTTTGTACTCCTCCCCCTCAGCTCTGCGCCCCGATCTTGCGTAAGCATGCTTTGTAGTGCCGGTTCAAGTGCCCTATCCCTGCAGCTGTACGAGCAGATAATTTAGCTTGGCAATAATTATAAGTTGCAATATCTACTGTTTGGCCGTCTTGGATTTCCTGGCTCCAGGTCATGTGCTTCCAGTAATTCGCCATTCGTCCAGACCCGCCAATGTTGCCGTCCGTGGACGCGGGAGAGAACTCTGGAGCCCCATTGGCTCCGGACTGCCCTGGTACTCCTCGTAGCCCTCCGTACCGTCCATATGACGGTCATCCATGCTATAGTCTCCCATGCTTGGCGAGAACTGGCGAGGATCAACGGTAGTCAGAGCCGGAGGAGGACTAGGGGAGCGGCGGCGAGAGCTTACACTAAGTCACCCTGCTGTCCTTTTTGTGCTTCGACTCCTCGGTAGCATACTGCTCAGGAGCTCCTTGGTGCTCGGACTCCTTGGTAGCATAATGGATGGATCGACGGTGAATAAATAGGGGATAGTAGATGGATGTTGAAGAAATGAGGAGAGTAGATGGATGATGAATAAATGAAATTTGATTTTTGTATGCTGAAGAAATGAGATCACTGAGTTGATTTTTGTATGTGGCACAGCGAATGTTTGGTCATTTTATAGGCACGGTGAGTTGCCAAACGTTGAGCTTCCGAATACGAACGTTGTCTGTCCTGTCTTCCTTTCTAATCCCTATTGTCTCTCGCGATTGAAACTATACTTGCCCGTTTACAATCAAAACTGATTTGAAAGAAAGCGAGATTCCTTGCCCGTTGATCCCTCTGCCCCGACCCTCTCTCTCTCCCCCGTCCCCCGGTTTCTCTCTCTCTCCCTCTCTTTTTCCCCGCCCCCACGGCGCCACGCCCCTCTGCCCTTTCTCTCCCCCGGTTTCTCCCTCTCCCTCCCTCTCTTTTTCCCCGCCCCCTCGTCTCCCACGCTACCTCGCCTCCCTCGCCCTCGCCCTCGCCCCAGTCCCCCACTCATCTTCCTCACGGCCTCGCCTCCCTCGCCACGGCTCCCCGGTCGACCCCTCGTCTCGCCCCCTCCGCCGGTCGCCCTCCTCGCCTCCCCCTGTGGCCTCCCCCCCCGTCACCTCCATCGCCTCCCTCCGGTGGCCCCGTGGCCTCCCTCCCCTTGTGGCCTCCCTCGCCTCCCCCCGTCACCCCCATCGCTCCCTCCCCGGCCGGCGTGGCCTTCGGCCGTCGGCCCCTTGCCTGCGCCTCCGGCTTCATGGAGGCGGAGCGGCGGGAGGCGAGGAGACGCGCGGGAGGTGGAGCGGCGGAGGCGAGGAGTCGCGTCGGAGGCGAGGAGGTGCGACAGAGCGGCGAGGCAGCGGAGGAGCGAGGAGGCGTGCCGGCCGTCTGAGGCTCCCCGTCCGTGGCGGCGGTCGGCGCCGCCTCGGTGCTCGCGCCTCTCGCTCCCCGTGCCGGCGTCGCCGGCGTCTTTGTCCTCCGCAGACGCCGCCGGCCGTCTTGGTCCAGCCGCGAGGCGCGGCGGGTGCGAGGATGCGCGTGGCGGCGAGGCGGCCGGAGGAGCGGCACCGGAGGTGCGACAATGAGGCGTGCCGGCCGTGTTCGCCGTGCTAAACCGTCAGTGTCGGCGAGCACGCACGATTTGCCGTCGCCGTGCCACCGATGGGCGGCTTGCTAGGCCCACCCGCCTATCGTTTGGGCGTGCCCGACCCGCCTTGCCACGTGTCGGTGGGCCAGCTTCGCCGTCTTGCCGGGCGGCGGGCCGGTGGCCAAAATGCACGGCCGACTCCACTCGATCTCAACCACCACACCACTACCTAGTACGCAGAGCAATCAAACTATCAGAGAAAACAATGTTTAAAAGCAAATTAATTATCTGCCAGGGATGCGTTTCCCTATCACTTACTGCCTGCCTGATAAAGTGCAACCGGAAAAGACATTCCCCGGCAGATATATGGGTTCCCGGCAGTTTTCTATCCTAGATTATCTATTTTTCCCTAACAGTTAGTTGTTTCCTAACAATTAGAGTTTCTCCCGTAGTTATATGTATTTCTATCTGATATAATGACGGCATTTGCATAATTCCTAAAAGGTTAGGAGCCTCGGAATATACATGTAAAGTGCCAACGAAATTTAATTATGAGAGCTATGTTGTTGAGAAATCTGCCAAGAATAGTTAATTTAATATTTTCTTTGGACTTTGCACTATTCAGCTAGAATTTAGAAAACATAAAATTTTTGCAATCATACAACTCAGAAAACATGTCATATCAACAATCAAAGACAATTGCAACACATAGATCAAATTCAGATTATACAAACTACAATAAACCTAAAATACAATATTTCTGATAAGCACAACACATGTGCAACAGAGTGCATGCAATTTCTGAATAATGAGCATTCTAATATAGCCATAGCAACACAATCAACTGAAATCTAATTAAACAAAAGCTTGTAAAGCACATGGAAATACTCCAATCCCTTCTACCATAATACTAGTCTAGCCTTGGCATGTACAAAACACCTACGCAAAAGAAGTTGACAATATAGATGTCCACATAATGAATTCATCATGCTATCGCCATTTGCAAAATAAGGACGATCACTCCATCAACAAATAATAACTTCAATATCCCTTATGTTTTGGACCTGAAAAGAAATCCGAGAAGTCAATAACCACAAACCATATATACTTTGCATTTAACCTATGCATTTGTACAAAAATGGAGATCGCTGCCCTAGATTGCATCTAAAATAATCCAAAATACTTATAGAGTTGTTTTCTCTGTGTGATCTACCATGTTGTAACTCTTATGTGTTAGCTGTTAAGACAAACAAAGAATATTATACTTCATTCAGTGATATGTTTTGATGGTCTTTATTGCCATAGCAGTAACTAGAAGTAATACATCCATCTAGTTCACAATTAATTTAGATAATGCTTAATTAATAACCAGGGATACCATGTCCAGATCTATGGCAGCAACGAGTCTAGCTACCTCTATAATCTTTAATGTTTACTAGATTGACATATTATAACACAACACACACTACCAGAAACGGCTCATTTACCGAGTGCTTATTAGTTTCTCGAGTGTACCGAGTGCTGAATATAGCACTTAGGGAGAGAATAAAACACTCATGAAATATATATTTCCCGAGTGTTTAATTGGACACTCGGGATATGACGCGGTCTCAATGGGGTACCGAGTCCAAAATAGGGTACCAACGGGATTGGAATAATTTCCCGAGTGCATAGTTGTTGCATACACTCGTGGACAATTCGTTAGGACCACCATTTTTTCCCGTCATGCGCCAATTTTTCGTCGCCCACTCTCTAAATCGTGCCCTACCCCAATCCCCCAAATCCTCCCCTGACCCCACCGTCTCCCCACCTCCTCGACGCTCCACTGCCTCCGCCGCTGCCTCCCCACCTCCTCAAAGCTCCACCACCTCCGCTGCTGCTGTCGCTGCACCCGACGCCACCCCCTCGTTTGGCTTGCTGCCACACCTGACCTCGTCGCCCACTCCTCCACTGCTGCAGACCCGCCACCTCCCTCTTCCACCCGACCCCACCGCCTCCTCCACTGACTCCAGCCGCCTCCCGTCCTCCTCCTTCTTCCTTGCCGATCCACCGCCTCGCCATCTCCCTCGTCCACTGCCTCCTCCTCATCTCCCGCCGCCACACCCGACCCCACCGCCCCCCTCCCTGGTGTCCTCTCCTCCTCCGCCTCCACAGAAGCATGTCTGTCCTCCTCCTCCTTCTCCCTCACCACCGGCGCCGCCTCCCCGTCCTCCTTCCTCACCGATCCACCGCATCCTCTGTTTCCCCCTCCACTGCCACCGTCTCCTCCTGCTCCCACTCAGGTAGTATGTAATGACCAGGTTAGTATCAATGGTGCATCTTCTGCCCTTAAGGTGCACATGGTGCTTGTCTCAGATTCTGTAAATTTGTAGCTTCTTCTTTGCTCATTTGCTTTGTATTGCTACACTGGGTAGTTATCAGGCCAAATACTAGTACTGAATGATAAGTATAAGATGGATACTTAATCCAATACAATGCTTCAATTTGTATCACAACCCAGCAGTTATCGGAATACATCAATTACATTGATCTATTGCCTGAACACAACATCCATCATGGTAGACTGAAGTCATTTAACTGCATCATCCGTCTGCTACCTCTGGATTTAACCTATGATTCATTAGTTATTATATAGAATGAACTGGCTGGTCTTGTAGTTCACATCAGCTATTGTTAGTTGCTAATTTTCTTCATTTTAATTTTTTTCGTCTCTAGGTTAGATCATATTGTCTTTTTGTGAGATATATATTTGCACACAAATTTTTTTGGCAGTGGTTAGCCTTTTGAATCTTTGAGGTTAGTAAGGGAAGGGCCTTTAGTAAATCTCAGTGAGTGTCATCATCATGTCTGAGCTTAGCACATTTTACCAAATGACTGATAACATGCCAAATAAGAGCAATAAGAAATCAGAAACAAACCATAAATGATAAATCAATTAATGAAGATCAAGTCTAGAATATAATGGTAATCTAATAACAGTTTTGGTATGTGATCCCTTTTGCCACAGTCAGCCTTAGTTTTCATGCAAGATATGTGCTTACTTTGTTTTCAATACAGTTCCTAGTCAGTAGATACTATAGTTTGCTGAGGCTTGATTGTTTTCGGTACTTGTTTACAAAGCATGCACCGCCTCCTCCTCCTCGGCCATTTGCGCGTAGATCTCAATTCCCTTGACGCTTCCCCCCGCTGACTGCCTCCACCGACACACAGCTGCAGCCATCTTCCCTAGTACCACTCCCTTGGCTCCTTCAGCTCCAAGAACTACTGTAAGGTAGTGGATAAGTGGAAAAAGAAATAAAGGTTACTTATTTTCTTCAATTTTGTCTATTTATGGTGGATTGATATGCTGTCATTACAATGCTACATTAACATGTTAATAAATAATTGCATTCATTTATAATGGTACTCATTTATATTGAAAGAAAGTGTTTTTATGCTCTGTTGATCATGTATGTTGTCTTCGTGTCAATCTGTTTTAGTGTACATATATAGGACATGTATCCTACGGTAGCTTCTAGCTAGCTCTGTAGTTGTTATTTTTGACATAAATAACAAGTCGGATTAAAATATGCATTATATTTTGCACACTAGGATGGCTGAGGATCGTAGTTGGATGTACACTAGGCGTAGAGAGATGGGTGACTGTAGCCAAGAATGGATGGAAAAGACGATAAATTTTATGGATCGAGCATTTCCTAGGAGTAATGGACGGGTTGTGTTGTTCCCTTGTTCTCGTTGTTCGAACACACGGCCACAAATGAGGGCAACAATGATCGCACACTTGTGCAAGTACGAATTTAGGCCAGGCTATGCCGTGTGGGTCTATCACGGCGGGTCACAATGTAGTAGATCAGATGTGCTAGGGGAAGAAACAGACGATGACGACAACAATGAGAGTAGGATAGAAGATATGCTAGATGATGTGCGTGATGCATATGTGCCACCTGTAGAGGAAGAACCAGAGCCTGCAACAAGGGCTTTCTTTGATATATTGTCCGCAACGAGTCAACCACTTCCTGGGCAAACACATGTGTCCCAACTAGATGCTATCACATGACTACTTGCTGTCAAGTCGCAGTTCATCACAAGCATTGCTTGCTTTCATGCATTCTTAAGCGTGTTTAGCACCCTTCTCCCTGATGGTCACAAACTGACTGCTAACTTGTATGAGGCCAAGAAATTGATAAGCGCACTAAATATGCCATATGAGAAGATAGATGTTTGTCCAAATCATTGCATGTTATTTAGGAATGAGAATGTGGAAAAAGATCACTGTGATAAGTGTGCTGAGTCTAGGTTGGTTGAGGTTGACTCCGGTGATGGTCAGAAGAGGTAGCTTCCTATTGGCAGAAAAATACTTCGCTATCTACCATTTGTGCCACAAATCCAACGGTTATACATGTCTGAGGTTTCTACCAAACAAATGATATGGCACAAGTATAGTCGTCGGTACCATGCCGACAAGATGATCCACCCATCTGATGGTGAAGCATGGAAGCAATTTGACTGAGACTATGTAGAGTTCGCCGCGGAGCTTCGGAATGTTCGAATTGCAATTGCAACTGATGGGTTTAACCCATTTGGTATGGGGGCTGCGCATATAGCTGTTGTCCTGTGTTTGTCATTCCCCTTAACCTCCCACCCGGCGTTTGCATGCAGAAGCAGAACATATTCCCTCGCTACCACATACTGATGGAGATGGTACGGTCCTGCATACACTCCCTCGCTACCACATACTGATGGAGATGGTACGGGTCATCAAGCACCAGAAGCCAGAGGTAATAGAACGAATAGACGTCCATCAGTTAATTCACCTGGTTCTGCCCTACCAAGGATGATGTGTCGGACAGGGCCAGGCACGAGGTCGGGGGGAAGTTCAGATCCATAAACTCCTACAACTACTGTAAATCCTCCAAGACCTTCGGTAATGGTACAGAGCCTGCAGCGTGTTCAGAATATTGTTCAGAATATTTTAAATAACACTGATCCAGCTCTAGCATGTGCTCCAGGTTTTGTCCAATTGGCGTAATGTATCGAGATCCTTCAAAAACCATGCAACGTCTGAGAGGCATACCGGGAACAAAGGATATCACGAAGTCAAACCATGACTTCATCCCAACATTCCTCCCTTAGTAGAGGGCAGCATGGTCAAGTTGGGGATCAACCGATGCCAAGACCTTCTCGGCGATACCGACCGAGGAGTCATGAGGGAAGAAGAATGTTTGAGACAACCACTCCTTCCCCTCGTCGAGAGGATCAACTGCTTGGCCCTGACAATCTTCGGCATCTCCTGGGCCGAGCAGGTGGTCGGAGGTGTCGTCCTAGCTCCCACAGCCAAGTCGGAACACCGGAGCTCCGGTATTCCAAGCTGAGAGATCGGTCTCCGACCGACTACAATCCGGTGTCGTTCCAAAGGAGGCGTCATGAATCAATCACAAGCTGTCGAGCTTTCTCTGCAGGGCTCCAGGCTGTGCGTTGGCCCAACAGGTTCCGATCGGTGGATATCAAAAGAACAAGAACTGGTGTCCACTTCACCAGCAGGCAGGGCATGACTTGCATACTTGTCGAGCCTGGCAAAAGAAATTAGAAGATTATTGTGCAGGTAAAGGCCCACTTCCCACCATACAGAAGCTTGGGGAAGCAAGTTCTAAAAAAGACAAAGATGGTGACGAAGAGATGGAGTACGAGGAGCCTCAACATACGATTAACATGATCTTTGGAGGATCTTCCTCGTACAACTCACGACGTCACCAGAAAGCTGTGGAGCGAGAGGTCAACCTTGCAGAGTCTTCGACTGCGATCAAACCATCAAGGTGGTCGGACAAAGTAATCTCCTTTTGTGGATATCGTGAGGATATGTGCACGATCTCAGGATGATGAGTCAATTGGCAATGGCTTTGTTGGTTTGCAAAATCTCGCATTTTCGGGTTTGCTCCAAGTTTGTCGGACCAAGGTGATCGACGGTTGTGTCGGGCGGTCAGACCGCCCGTGGAGAGGTCCGACCGGCCATGGTGGCCGGTTCGACCGATATGTTGAAAAGTGGTTTTTGGAGCTGAGCCAAAAATAGGTTGTGTAGGCAAGTGAGGGGAGTCTCCTGGATGTGGTCACATCATTTTTGGAGCTCCCAGTCAAAAGTTCTATTCAGTTGAAATTTTCAGAAGGTTTCGGATTTTCACGCTGAAAGTTTGGCTAAGTCTTTTCGGGCGGTCCGACCGCCGTTGTGGGATCGGTCCGACCGGCCTGCAATCGGTCAGACCGGCCTTGTGGGGCGGTCTGACCGCCGATGACTTGGAAGTTAGCCAAGTTGGCATTGACTTGATTTGAATGTGTTTTATGTATGGAGTTCAATGCTTTATTGTTGCATATTGCATTGTGGAACTAACGTGGGTCAAGTTGTGAAGAACTTATTCCCAGAAACGGTTTGTTTGTCTATTGCTGTGCAGGTGGCTTGCAGGTCTACGACGTCAACGGTGAGGTGGATCGGGACTACGCTTGGAGAGCTGAGGTCCAGAACGGGCAAGATGGATCGAATGGGTAGTTCGATACAACTGGTTGGATCAGGCGGTACAGTAGTCGGTGCGAGTCTCTGGGAGATTCTGATGGGATTCGGACAAGAGAGGCTTGGCGACGTGATGAGAATCGCTGATCAACCTACACGTGGTGAAGCAGGCGATTGCTTCAATAGTTATGTGTGTGTGGGTCCCATGTGTGAGTGGGTCCCAAAAGTGAAACCCTAGGCCTCTAGTATAAATAGAAAGGGGGGAGATGTAAAACCCCCAAGCACTCATTTGGCCTTCTTCATCCTTTTTCTAGGGTTTGGAGGAGAGGAGAGGAAAAACTAGGGTTTGGAGATTGTGTGTGTGCTCCTTGAGTGAGCTCTTGTCCTCCTTGTTGGAGAGGCTTTGTAAACATCCAGTGTGATCAGTCAATCTTGTGATGCTTGCTTGAGAGATCATTTGTCTCCCCTTGTGTTCTTCTCTCTTTTGGATGAATTTGGTGCTTCCTTGATTCAAGTGGTTAAGCTTGGTCTCTTGACCTATTTTCTCTTGCTTTGATGTGTGGGAATACTCCTAGAATCATCTAGACCATCAACCCCCACAAGCAAGTCTTGAATCAAAGTTTTTCATATTTCTAGGTTTTGTGCACTTCTTCGGTAAAACCTTGAGAGATCGTTTCTACGAAGTGGATATGAAGGATCGTCGCTAGAAATAGCTCTCTAATATCCTTAGGGAGGTGTGCTCGAAATTTGGTCAAGTTTCATTGGTTGAATCAAAAGTTGAATCAAATTTCGTTTTGGTTTTGAGCTTGTTTTTCGGTTCTGGACCAAATCGGTCAGACCGGTTTTATAACGGCGGTCCGACCGCCCGCGTTTCAGACCGCTCAGTAATGCCGGGTCGAACCGATATCCAACGGTCCGACCGCCAGTTAGTTGCCGGTCCGACGCTGCTGTTACGCCGGTCCGATCGCCTGTCTCCAACCGGTCGACCGCGGTGCCTGCCCGACTAGTGAGTTATTTTCTCCTTGTTTGTGTCGTGTGGTTGAGGGGGTTATCGAATTCAGCACAAGGCTTCCTCTGTGCGCTTACTGATCTTCTTAGCTTTTATAGCTAAAGGAGTTAAGTTCGTGTTGAATTAGATTTAGGCGAGAAAGTTGAGAAAACGCCTATTCACCCCCCTAGTCGCCTTTACGGTCCTACAAGTGGTATCAGAGCCGGTTAGCTCTTCTCATAGATCTTAACCGGTCTTTGGAGCCATGGCGACTGACAAGTACTCAACCAAGCCACATAGTTTTGATGGAGTTGACTTTGCATATTGGAAGGCTCGTATGCAAGCTTATATCGAGGCTCAAGGGCACGCTATTTGGCTTAAGGTAAAAAATCCTTATGTCGTGCCAGCCGATGACGATATGATCACTCCAGATGTGGAGGTCAACAGTAAGGCTCGAAATTATTTGATCCAAGGCCTTAGTCGATCTGAGTTTGAGCATGTTGCTCACTTGCGGTCTACTCATGAGATCTGGCGGACTCTTTGTGACTATCACGAAGGGTCCACTGCGATCAAGGAAGTGAGACAGAACCAGCTCAAGAAAGTATACTCTAAGATCGAGCAAAGGCCTGGTGAGTCTTTGGATGAGCTGTGGGGAAGATTTTCTAAGATTCTTCATAATCTCCGCGCTGTTGATTTGGTCTTTTCTGAGTCTGAAAATGCACGCCAGCTTTTGGGTGCTCTTGATGTGAAGGTCTAGGGAATGAAGATCACTTCCATCAATGACAACACTGTCATGAGTGAGCTTACCATGGATAAGCTATACTCGAGGTTGAAGACGCATGAGATTGATTTTATCTCGTGTCTCCCCAAGACAGAGTCGATGGCATTGGTGGTCGACAAATCCAAGGGTTGTTCTTCTGATTCTCTCGATTGCAGCTCATCCGGTTTTTCATTATCTGCTTTGCATTCTTTGAGCGATGAGTAACTTGAGAAACTACCCGAGGATGACTTAGCCTTCCTATCCACCAAATTCACGAGAACGTACAACAAGGTGAAGAATAGGAGGAGAAGTGGACCTATCACGTGCTTCGAATGTCTGACTGAAGCAAGAAATCATTTTGAAATCATTTTCAAGCAAGAAATCGTTTCGGAGGAGAAGTGGACCTATCACGTGCTTCGAATGTCTGACTGAAGCAAGAACGTGCACCAAATCATTTTGAAATCATTTTCAAGCAAGAAATCGTTTCGGAGAGGTCTAGGAGGAGGAGTGGACCTATCACGTGCTTCGAATGTGGTGAGCCAAACCACATTCGCTCCAAGTGCCCCAAGCTAAAGGGCAAGGAGGAGAAGGAGACAAGAAGACATCCCCAGGAGAGGGATGCAAAACCCAAGAAGACAAACTATCGAAGGTTTGTCAGCCGGGTCCTTGCCGCTCTTGAGAATGTAAATATGAGCGATGTGGACTCGGAAACGGAGGACGACGAGAGTGATTCTCGTGGCAAGAAGATGGCTCATGACTTCACCAGCATGTGTTTCATGGCCAAGAACAGCCACGACAGCGACTCCTCCAACGATGAGGATCCTTTTAGTGATCCTGATGAGGTATGCCCTTCAATTGCTGACATGAAAAGGGCTTTGGTGCTTCTTGAATGAAATTGCATAAGCAAGTAAAAATGATTAAGAAGCAGGATATTATGATTGATAATTTGAACCTAGAAGTTGTTAGGCTTAAATCTATTAATCCTGATAATATTTGTGATTCCTGCACTAGCTTGCTTAAAGAATTGACAAGCTTAAAATCTGCTCATTCCTCTGTTGCTAATCAACTAAAAGATGCTCTTGATGAACTAGAATCTCTGAAGTCTAGTTCTGTTTGCTTAGATGCCATTTCTCTTGTTGTGACTGCCATGGAAGCTATTCCTTTAACTTGCTCAAATTGTGCTTTGCTAGAATTAACATTGGATAGCTCCTTGAAAGAATTACAAAAATTTGATGTTAGTCACACATGCTCTCATTGTAAGAATAATAGGATTAAGATGCAAGAAATGACTGAAATGGTGGTTTACTCTAGAGCTGCATCTTGTGAAAATTGTCCCAAGCTTACAATTGAGATTGAAGCTTTAAATAAGACTCTTGAAGAAAAAGCTAAAATTAAAAAAATCCATGTCTCTTACTGCTTCTAAGAAAGTCATTGATTCTAACTCTTGTGTTTTGAATGCTGAAGTTGAAACCATGATTGGTCAGATTCAAGAGGCATTTAGAGTCAAGTTTAAGGAGCAGTTGAATAGGATTAAGCAATCCTATTGTGTGTCTTGTGAGGCCTTCAAAGTGGAAGTGGCCCTTCTTAAGAGTAAACGTGATGAGGTAATCAAGTCTAGCAAGTGCACTAGATGTGAGGGTCTAATTAAAGAGAATGATTACCTCAAGGTGACTCTTGAGAAGTTTTCTAGTGGGAAAAAGAAACTCAACATGATTCTTGATCAATCCAAGGTGAGCGTGAAAAATAGTGGTCTAGGTTTCAATCCCCTAGAGCATTCCAAGAAAAACCCACCTAGGATTGCTAGAGTTGTGAAGAATGGTCTGTTTGAGCTAGAACCTCCTAAGCCATCCAAGGTTGTTTTTAAATTCGCTGGTTTTGCTCAAACTCTTCCTGGCAAGAAAGGTGCTTTTACTCCGTCAGTACAGACCCCTCAAAAGGTCCAGTACCATTGCACCTTCTGCGAGAAAGAAGGCCACACCGTTGAGTTCTGCTTCCGGAGAGCAAAATTTGAGAGAAAAGAGAGGATGAGCGCCTTGAGATCCATTAGAGGAGTCCCTTCTCCAGCTGTAGTCTCTAGAGCTAGGCAGCCTGTTTTTCGTACCACTTATAGGCCTAGATTTGTAGAGAACTTTGTAGACTCTTTTGGTGGGTCTAGGCAGCATGTTGGATTAGGATATCGTGAGGAGAGACCACGGGTAGCACCTAGATAGGGGGAGTATCGATCTTTTGGTAGATCGTTTCGGAGAGGTCTAGGTGGTTCTCATGTGCATCCTTATGATTTTATTCCTGATCATGTTTCTGCTGTTTCTACTGCTGCTCCCAGACATCGTGCTTCTCAGTACTAGATTCCTAGATCATTTATCACTAACCCCAGTACTGAGGCACGGATGTTTTCTGATTGTGCCTTTTAGGTCCGTCGTGCGAGGAAGGAGGACATATGGCTTGTTGACTCCGGGTGTTCTCGACATATGACCGGAGATTCTAGATGGTTCTCCTCCCTCACACGTGCATCCGGCAACGAATTGATTACATTTGGGGATGCTTCTACCTGGACCGTGACTGCAAAGGGCACTGTGTGCGTCAACGACAAGTTCATGCTTAAAGACGTCGCTTTGGTAAGTAAGCTGAGGTATAATCTTCTATCTGCTTTCTCCGCTTGATGATGAGGTCTAGAAGTGAGGTTTAAGAGTGGTGAGTGTAGAGTTCTAGATTCCTCGGGTGAGCTGGTTTTTGAGATCTCCAGATTTTAGAAGATCTTTTGTGCAAATTTCAGTATTTCTTCAGCTTCTAGTCCTAGGTGTCTCGTAGCCTCTGATTCTCATGATCTTATTTTGTGGCATCGTAGACTTGGGCATATCGGTTTTGATCATTTGTCTAGAGTCAGTTGCAAGGACTTGATTAGGGGTTTACCTAGGCTGAAGGCTGTTAGAGATCTTGTGTGCTCGCCCTGTAGGCATGGTAAGATGGTGTCTGCTTCCCACCCACCTCTTACCTTGGTAATGACTGATGGACCAGGACAGCTTCTTCACTTAGACACAGTTGGTCCTTCTAGAGTTCAGTCAGCTGGTGGGAAATGGTATGTGTTGGTGGTTGTGGATGATTACTCCAGGTATTCATGGGTTTATTTTCTCGCTTCTAAGGACGAAGCATTTGGATTCTTTAGAGATTTGGTCCTTAGACTTCTTTGTTGATATTCTGGAGCCTTGAGAGCCATTAGGAGTGACAATGGGACGTAATTCAAGAATTCTTCTTTTTCTACCTTCCTTGATAGGGAATTGAGCATCGTTTTCTTCTCCTAGAGTTCCCAGTGAGAATGGTGTTGTAGAAAGGAAGAACAGAACCCTTGTAGAGATGGCTCGGACTATGTTAGATGAGCATTCTACTCCTAGGAGATTTTAATGAGGCGATCTCTCGCTTGTTATATCTCCAATAGGGTTTTCTTGAGATCTGTGGTTGGGAAGACCTCTTATGAGCTTAGATTTGGTCATTCTCCCAAGGTCTCTCATTTCAAGATTTTTGGTTGCAAGTGCTTTATTCTTAAACATGGCAACCTTGATAAATTTGAGTCTAGATGTTTTGATGGCATATTTCTTGGATATCCCGCTCATTCTCGTGGCTATCGTGTTTTTAATGTTGATACTAACAAAATTGTTGAGACTTGCGAAGTCACTTTTGATGAGGCTAGTCACGTACTAGACCCGATGCTTGTGTACAGGTTTACGAAACTCAAGAAAGCATCTTCGTCGATGATGATTACGAGGATGAAGACCCAAACCATCCTCCTGCTACCTCGAGAGGGTGGAGAGCTGCTACTACTACTTGGTGTCACCGAGCGACTCCTCCTATCTCCACCGACGATCCGAGTGGCTCTGTTCCTACCTCCACAACTCATGGGGTAGAGGCCATACGCACCAGAGCACCTCTTCGCATTCAAATGACAACACCCACCGAAAGGATGATTGGGGATCTTCAAGAGCGAGTCACTCGCTCGTGTTTATTTCTCCCGATTCTCATGCACATTACTCTTTTGTCGCTTCTTTTGAACCCCGAGATATCACCCATGCTTTATCTGATGCCTCTTGGGTCAATGCCATGCATGAAGAGCTTGAAAATTTTGAAAGAAACAAAGTCTGGACTTTAGTTAAGCGTCCTTCTGATTCTCATGTTATTGGAACAAAATGGATTTTCAAAAATAAACAAAGTGAGGATGGGTTGGTTGTTCGCAATAAGGCTAGACTCGTAGCTCAAGGTTATTCCCAGGTAGAGGGCTTAGACTTTGAAGAGACCTTTGCTCCAGTAGCTAGATTGGAAGCCATTCGCATTCTTTTAGCATTTGCAACATCCAAGGGTTTCAAGCTTTTTCAAATGGATGTTAAAAGTGCTTTCTTGAATGGCTTCATAGAAGAAGAGGTCTTTGTCAAGCAACCTCCTGGTTTTGAAAATCAAAAATTCCCAAACCATATTTTTAAACTCTCTAAAGCCCTGTATGGATTGAAACAAGCTCCTAGAGCTTGGTATGACAGGCTTAAGAGTTTCTTGCTTGAAAATGAGTTTAAAATGGGAATGGTTGATAAAACCTTGTTCACTCTCAGGCATGGCAGTGATTTCTTGTTGGTTCAGATTTATGTGGATGATATTATATTCGGTGGTTCTTCTCATGCTTTGGTGTCCAGATTTTCAGATTCTATGAGCAGTGAGTTCGAGATGAGCATGATGGGAGAGTTGACATTCTTCCTTGGTTTACAAATCAAGCAACTGAAAGAAGGCACCTTCATTCACCAGAGTAAGTATACAAAGGACCTTCTTCGGCGCTTCAATATGGGAAGCGAGAGGCCAATGTCTACTCCCATTGCTACAACCACCGTCTTTGGACCACGATGAGGATGGAGAGTCCGTGGACCGGAAGAAGTACCGCAGATATGATTGGCTCCTCCTCTATCTTACAAATCGAGGCCGACATACAATTTGCCGTATGTCCGTGCGCTCGCTTTCGAGCTTCCTCGTGCTTCTCATCGTCAAGCGATGCGTCACATCTTGGTACCTTCAAGATACGCTTGACTTTGGACTCTGTATTCTTCTTCTTACGCTCTCCCAATTCGAGCATTTTACGATCTTGACTTTGCGGGGTGTAGAGTGGATAGGAAGAGTACTTCTGGCACTTGTCATTTCTTGGGCACATCTCTTGTTTGTTGGTCTTCTAGAAAACAGTCTTGAGTTGCATAGTCCACAGCTGAGGCCGAGTATGTAGCTGCTGCCAGTGGTTGCTCTCAGGTTCTCTGGATTTTATCCACGCTGCGAGACTATGGGTTATCCTTGAGAAGTGTTCCTCTTTTACGTGACAACACTTCGCAATTAATATTGCCAAAACCCAAAGCAACATTCGAGGACTAAACACATTGATATTCGATTTCATTTTCTTAGAGACCATGTTGAGAAAGGTGATGTTGTGCTTCACTTTGTAGAGTCTGAGCAACGACTTGCGATATTTTCACTAAAGCTCTTGATTCTTCTCGTTTTGCTGCTTTGCGGGGAGAGTTAGGGGTTATTAGTCCTATTGGGCTGTTTTGAGGGGGAAGTTGCTCTTTTTGCATTCATTGTATCTTAATGCATGTCTCATTTCAATTGTCTTGCATTGTATAATAAAATTTGTGAAGCTTTGATCATTATCCTTGTATGGCTTGATTTCATATTCTATACCTTGTCATATCAAGTGATAGTCTGCTAGACTTCTTTTATGGCTCTTCTTGTTTAACTTAGCTTTTACCTTGCTAGCTTTATATCTGTGAGCAAATTGCATCAAATCATGTCTTGTTGGATCTTGTGACTAGTTTTGCTCTAGTGATCCTCTTATGATTCTTGCCATGTCATATAGGTTAAATTGAGTCTTGAACTTATTTTGAGATGAAAATGAGCTTTTTAAGTTCATAAGTCAAGCAAATGAAAAATGAGATTTTCTGTGCGAAAAAACTGATCTCACCAATCCTTTCTCATGAGACGGCTTGCCATTGCACTAGGCATGAACTCAGGGGGAGTTTTGGATGACCTAGATCACTCTTTTAAGCTTATCGCTTGAGATGGTCGCGGCAAGGCTTGAGATCTAGCACAGTGAAAATATCCTTTTAGGAATTTACTCAAAATACTAAATGCTTGAGTTTTGCTTCAAAAGTGTACTCTTAATGCTCAAAATGCCTCAGTTCTTGTAGACATGGCTTGACTCATTTGTTGGTTGCTGTTAGTGAAACTATGATATTGAGCAACCTTTCATGGTTTTAATTCTTCTAATCTCAGATTACTGCTATTTTGGTTTTAGCTTTGCAGTACATATTTTGCCATGATTGAATATAGCGTCTACTCTTTATATGGCTTGGTATAATACTTGTACTGTCTACATGTTTAATGGTCATGGCTCCTTTTTACTAATGTTCAAAAATAAAGTCATTCCTTCATACTCTTTCTTTTCCCATGCATCTTGATGAATTCATTGTCAAAGGGGGAGAAAGATTGAAGAAAAATACTGTTTTGGAGCGTTTGGTTTCATACATAAGGTTTCATATAAAAGAACACATTAAAAAAAAGGAAAAATGAACCTTTTGAAAATTTGTGATCATAGTGAGTTGTGTCTCTTGGTGCTATTGCCTTTTTCTGATCTTATTTGCAATTGAAGAAGACTCACAATGATCAAAGGTCAAATAGAACAATTGTCTTTCATTTGGACCTAAGTGAGATTTTTGGCCACTTTCTGGAAATTGAATCCTTTGGTGCTTTCATTGCCTTATCTCACTTGCTTATACTATTCTGAAGCCAGCTTGGTCGGTTCCTAGGCTTTTTCTTGCTTATGGACCAAGTTGTGCCTTTATGCGAAAACGACGATTGTTTTTACTTTTCAATCTGAAAAACCACATTTTCTGGGAAATTGCCAATGTGTTCATCAAGGGGGAGATTGTGGATATCGTGAGGATATGTGCACGATCTCAGGATGATGAGTCAATTGGCAATGGCTTTGTTGGTTTGCAAAATCTCGCGTTTTCGGGTTTGCTATAAGGTCGCTGGACCACAGTGGTCCGATCGGTTGTGTCGGCGGTCGATCCGCCAGAGAGGTCGGATCGCCATGGTGGCGGTCCGACCGATATGTTGAAAAGTGGTTTTTGGAGCTGAGCCAAAAATAGGTTGTGTAGGCAAGTGAGGGGAGTCTCCTGGATGTGGTCACATCATTTTTGGAGCTCCCAGTCAAAAGTTCTATTCAATTGAAATTTCCAGAAGGTTTCGGATTTT
Organism: Hsuehochloa calcarea; assembly: GCA_036346395.1. NCBI lineage: Eukaryota > Viridiplantae > Streptophyta > Magnoliopsida > Poales > Poaceae > Hsuehochloa > Hsuehochloa calcarea. The sequence continues at coordinate 12,357,309 of CM070610.1, read as the reverse complement.
CACACTGAAAGTTTGGTTAAGTCTTTTCGGGCGGTCCGACCGCCGTTGTGGGATCGGTCCGACCGGCCTGAAATCGGTCAGACCGACCTTGTGGGGCGGTCAGACCGCCGATGACTTGGAAGTTAGGCAAGTTGGCATTGACTTGATTTGAATGTGTTTTATGTATGGAGTTCAATGCTTTATTGTTGCATATTGCATTGTGGAACTAACGTGGGTCAAGTTGTGAAGAACTTGTTCACATAAACGGTTTGTTTGTCTATTGCTGTACAGGTGGCTTGCAGGTCTACGACTTCAACGGTGAGGTGGATCGGAACTACGCTTGGAGAGCTGAGGTCCAGAACGATCATGGATGCCGGGTGAGGTCGTGTGACTCAAGCATGGTGCAGAATGGGCAAGATGGATCGAACGGGTAGTTCGATACAGCTGGTTGGATCAGGCGGTACGGTAGTCGGTGCGAGTCTCTGGGAGATTCCGATGGGATTCGGACAAGAGAGGCTTGGCGACGTGATGAGAATCGCTGATCAACCTACACGTGGTGAAGCAGGTGATTGCTTCAATAGTTATGTGTGTGTGGGTCCCATGTGTGAGTGGGTCCCAAAAGTGAAACCCTAGGCCTCTAGTATAAATAGAAAGGGGGGAGATGTAAAACCCCCAAGCACTCATTTGGCCTTCTTCATCCTTTTTCTAGGGTTTGGAGGCGAGGAGAGGAAAAACTAGGGTTTGGAGATTGTGTGTGTGCTCCTTGAGTGAGCTCTTGTCCTCCTTATTGGAGAGGCTTTGTAAGCATCCAGTGTGATCAATCAATCTTGTGATGCTTGCTTGAGAGATCATTTGTCTCCCCTTGTGTTCTTCTCTCTTTTGGATGAATTTGGTGCTTCCTTGATTCAGCTGGTTAAGCTTGGTCTCTTGACCTATTTTCTCTTGCTTTGATGTGTGGGAATACTCCTAGAATCATCTAGACCATCAACCCCCACAAGCAAGTCTTGAATCAAAGTTTTTCATATTTCTAGGTTTTGTGCACTTCTTCGGTAAAACCTTGAGAGATCGTTTCTACGAAGTGGATCTGAAGGATCGTCGCTATAAATAGCTCTCTAATATCCTTAGGGAGGCGTGCTCGAAATTTGGTCAAGTTTCATTGGTTGAATCAAAAGTTGGATCAAATTTCGTTTTGGTTTTGAGCTTGTTTTTCGGTTCTGGACCAAATCGGTCAGACCGGTTTTATAACGGCGGTCCGACCACCCGCGTTTCCGACCGCTCAGTACTGCCGGGTCGAACCGATATCCAACGGTCCAACCGCCAGTTAGTAGCCGGTCCGACCGCTCGTTGCACGTCGGTCCGATCACTCGCCTTGAGCTTGGCCGACCGCCAAAGGCCTTAATCGACTAGTGAGTTCTTTTCTCCTTGTTTGTGTCGTGTGGTTGAGGGGGTTATCGAATTCAGCACAAGGCTTCCTCTGTGCGCTTACTGATCTTCTTAGCTTTTCTAGCTAAAGGAGTTAAGTTCGTGTTGAATTAGATTTAGGCGAGAAAGTTGAGAAAGCGCCTATTCACCCCCCTAGTCGCCTTTACGGTCCTACACCTTTAGCAAAGAGCAATGCACTGTCTTGTTAACGCGACCAGGTAGGTTCCCTATTATCGTTGAACCTACCATTAACAATTGTAGAGTTAATCGAATCTTGATAGATGGTGGTAGTTCCTTGAATATTTTATTTGCAGGAGCATTTGAAGAAATGTAGGTCCCCAGGTCTAAGGTAAAACCCGTGAAGTATGCTTTCCACGACATAGTTCCCAGTTCTACCGCAAAACTGATAGGACAAGTATGTGGTTGATGTTAAAATCGCGTATAACAGAATCCTTGGTCGTCCGGCTTTAGCAAGGTTTCTGATAGCCACGCACTACAGTTATCAGAGTCTGAAGATGCTAGGATCAAAAGGAGTCATCATGGTTCGAGGAGATCAAAAAATGGCTTATGCATGCGATCGGGAGTCTTTAGAACTGGTCGATGAACTCCCGACCAGAACAACTGACTCATCTGAAATGCAGGTCAAGCACTCCAGACCGAAGACGACACCAAAACCATCCCACCAGACAAAGGAGGTCCCACTCGGCAGAGGCATTTCTCCGGGAAGTGCCAAGTCGCCACGTGGGTCAGGAAACACTGATGGGTTTCTCCCAAAAGTGCTGGTCGGAGAAGGGCTCAACCTCAAATAGGAAGAGTCGCTCGTCTCCTTCCTCCGAGCAAACCAGAACGTATTCACCTGGCAGGCATCCGACATGCCCGGAGTCCCCAGGGAGGTGATCGAGTACAGGCTAGTCATCCAGCATGACCAAAAACTGGTCAAGCCGAAGCTACGACGTTTTGCGCCTGACCGGAAGGTGGCAATCCAGTCTGAAATTGACAAGCTTATGAAGGCTGGATTTATTCGTGAGGTCAATCACCCTCAGTGGCTTGCTAACGCTGTAATCGTTAGAAAGAGTAATGGGAAGTGGAGAATGTGTATTGACTTCACAGATCTTAATAAAGCTTGTCCGAAGGATGAGTTTCCCATCCCCGCATTGATCAACACGTAGACTCCACCTCCTGGTGTGAGTTATTAAGTTTTTTAGATGCGTATTTAGGGTACTACCAGATTAATATGAGTAAAGAAGATGAGGAGAAAACTTCCTTCATCACACCATATGGCACTTACTGTTATGTTAAGATACCTTTTAATCTCAAAACGCTGGTGCAGCTTTTCAAAGGCTGATGCAAAAAACCTTTAGTCCACAGATAGGTCGAAATCTAGAAGCCTATGTTGGTAATTTAGTGGTAAAGAGTATCAGCGCTGGCGATCATATTTCCGACTTACAAGAGACATTCGATAACTTGAGAAGGCATAACCACAAGTTGAATCCAGAGAAATGTGTGTTCGGAGTTTCCGCTGGAAAACTTCTCGGTTTCCTAGTTTCGGCTAGGGGTATCAAAGCAAATCCCACAAAATATCGGCCATCAACCGATCGTCCTCCGACCACGAAAAAGAAGTCCAAAACTAACCGATCAGTATGGCGCGCTAAGTCGTTTCATAGCAAGGTTAGGTGAAAAAGATTACCTTTCTTTAAACTTCTTCGGAAGCATGGAAGTTTCAAATGGACAAAGGAAGCAAACGATGTCTTTGAAAAGCTTAAAGAGTACCTTTCGAGTGCCCTGGTCTTAGTCTCTCTAAGAACGAAAGAGACATTGCTGATTTACGTGGCTACAACGCCACAAGCTGTCAGCGGTGTATTGGTCGTAGAACGTAAAAACGTCCAACGACTAGTATATTACGTAAGTGAAGCCTTACATGGACCAAGGAAAAGATACCCACAGGTACAAAAGCTGCTCTATGGTCTCCTTATGGCTTCAAGGAAACTAAGGCAATACTTTCAAGCCCACAAAGTGGTCGTGCCTACCGGATATCCCCTTGGCCAAGTCCTTGGAAATAGGGAATCATCAGGACGAATAGCAAAATGGGCGGTTGAACTAGGGATGTTCGACCTCTATTTTATCTCACGAACGACAATAAAGTCCTGTGCAATAGCGAGTGCGTTGCGAGTGGACTAACCTCGAACTCAAGCGAGAACTGTGAGTACGAAAGCCACGACGAGTGGACAATGTACTTCGACGGTTCTTTAATGCTCAAAGGATCGGGGGCTGGAGTCATCTTGATATCTCCTACCGGTGAGCACCTCAAGTACGCCATCCAGTTCAACTTTCCTGCAACAAACAATGTAACAGAATACGAAGGTTTACTGGCGGGACTTCGAGCAGCTCATTTGCTCGGGATTCGCAAATTACTAGTGAAATGTGATTCTCAACTAGTAGCGAATTAAGTGGGGAAAGAGTATCAGTGCTCAAGTACCAAGATGTCATCTTATCTAGCGGAAGTATGGAAACTCGAAAAACACTTCTTCGGTTTTCAGATGCAACATATTCCTAGAAAGGAAAACTTTATGGCAGACAAGTTGGCACAGATGGCCTCAACCAGGTCCACCGTCCCACCCGGAGTTTTTCTCGAGCAACTCGATTCACCCTCGGTGGTCGAGCATTCTGAGACATCAATGGTTCACATCAGGTCATACGAATTAAGTCTGATGACATAGATACTCCACAGATCGGTGACGATCAGGGTAGAGATTGGATGAAATCGATCTACAATTATCGTCAGCATGACCTAATTCCAGAAGATGATGTAGAGGCTAATCGTATAGCACGAAAAGCCAAATCATACACTCTAATTGAACGTACCTTGTATAAATGAGGATCCCAGGAGTGTTGATGAGATGCATATCTCAATCGGATGACATTATATTGCTAAGCGAAATTCTTGGAGGAGTCTGTGGAGCGCATCATTCCTACAGAATATTGGTCGGTAAAACCTCCAGGCAAGGATACTATTGGCCAACTGCCCTTTGTGATGCAAAAGAGCTCGTAACGAAGTGCGTATAATATCAGTTTCATAGCCGACAAGTACATCAGCCGGCAAAAGCTTTGCAAACAATTCATCTTTCTTGTCCTTTCGCAGCCTGGGGACTAGACATTCTGGGACCTTTCCCAAGAGCACCCGGGGGCTTTGAATTCCTTTTCGTCATGATTGACACGTTTACAAAATGGATCAAAGACGAGCTAGTTGCCAAAACTACAACTGAGGCCGCTAAGAGATTTCTCACAAAAAATGTGATCACGCGATTTGGTGTACCCAGTCGTATAATCACAGATAATGTTACTCAGTTTTCAAGTGGTAGTTTTCAGGAATTCTGTGATGAGCTTGGAATCAAAGTCCATTTCGCTTCTGTTGCTCATCCATAGAGCAACAGAGTCGTTGAGTGCTCCAATGGTATCATAATGCAGGGGGTCAAATGCCGAGTGTTCGACCAGTTGATAAAACAGTCAGGAGCTTGGGTTCAAGAACTTCCCTCGGTTTTATGGGCCGTTCGAACCACGACCAGTCGTGCGACCGGCGAAACACCATTCTTTTTAGTTTATTGTGCTGAAGCCACTACTGCAAAATATGCTATACTAGACACCCCATCATAGACGGTTCCTTTAGAACCGTCTGTGATATACAAGCACTATAAATAAATGCTCCCGACAGGCCCCCTTTCCATTCCATTTGAGGCGCTGCCACCCTGCTGCTGCTGTTGCCTCCTCCCCATTTGTGGTGTTCTAGTCAAACCTTGTGATCATCCTCGGGAAATATTTTTCCTAAATTCTTGATCATCTCGGTAAACTCCCTGAGAAATTTCATAATTTTTGGAAATTATTTGCTATTTCTTAAGGGCTGGTCACACCTGTTGTCTCCCTGGTCAAACCCCCTATCCAGCAGATTGTGAATTTTCTAGCGGGCAATGCACTACCTGAGAAATTCTGGAAAATTCATACACGGTTGATCTTGAAGTCGGGATCACTCAGTAAAAAATTTAGAATTTTTGGAGCTGTGGAGCTACCTCTGGAAATTCCCAAATCATCTCAGCCTTTCAATTCAAAATCTGGAATCACTGTTCCTCGGGCTCGAACCCGAGTTAGACTCCGACCCGAGTCTTGTGATTCAGCTCAAGCGCCTAACCGCGTCGTGTGTGAGCCGTCCGATGGAGATTCTCCGGTCCAGATCTCGTACCCGTTCGGACCACTCGGGCCTTCCCGCTCCTGGATCCGAGCCGTCCGATTTGGAGATCACGGCCTGGATTGAGTGGCCGATCGGACCGGCCGATCGCCCCTTTCACTTGAACTGTTCGATTTGGAGATCAACGGCCTGGATTGAGTGGCCGATAGGACCGGCCGATCGCCCCGTTCACTTAAACCGTTCGATCTCGATTACTCACAGCACAGATCTGCACATCACATACGGTTCTTTAATGGAACCGTCTGTGATTACTCACATCACAGACGGCTCCATTAAAGAACCGTCTGTGATGTTTAGGGTTATGACAGACGGTTCTTCAATAGAACCATCTCTAATAAATAATCACAGACGGTTCTATCAAAGAACCGTCTGTGATGTTATAGTTATCACAGACGGTTCTTTAATAGAATCGTCTGTGATAAATCATCACAGACGGATCTATTAAAGAACCGTCTGTGATGTTAATCTATATAAGTGCTCCGCTCGAATGGTTGTGCAGTTGCCCTAGTTCTTAACACTTCCCAGAATCGCCCAATGCCGCCTCCCCCGATCCGGCGCCACCCAACGCTGCCTCCCCCGTTCCGGCCACCGGTGCTCCTCTGGCCGATTCGGTGCCACCGGAAGCTTTGCCCCACCGCCCTCGGCCATCCCTGCAAGCCGGTCGACGCTCCCCACCGCTGTGGGCCTCCACCACCGTGATTCTTTAGTATCACAGACGGTTAGTGGTTGGAACCATCTGTGATAAGACTTATCACAGATGGTTTTTCAACCGTCTGTGATAACCGCCTGTTATCACAGACATAAAATTTTAGACGGTTCAAAAATTGTCTGTGATGACTGTTACGAACCGTCTGTGATGAGTTTTTCTGTAGTAGTGAGCCATGCTTCCTCCAGAACTGAAAATTGGCTCTACTCGAACCGATTGTTTCAACGTAAACGATCAAGAGGAACGACGACTCGACGATATCAATTTCCTTGAAGAACGACGAAATCAAGCCTTAATACGTTCGGTGATCTATCAACAAGCCATGAGAAGATACCACAGTCGTAAGGTGCAACCTCGCAGCTTAGCTGTAGGTGATCTGTTTCTTAGAAAAATTCAGAGCCAAACAAATCGCAACAAGATTTTCTCGCAAGTGGGAAGGTCCATACACTATTAAATTCTCTTGCGAGTGATGTTATTTATATGTTTTTATCCAACTCTGGTCGACTAGCGGTTCATATGCAAAAGATTATAGAGATTATATTTTTATTTCAAAATTTTGTTCTACTCTTGTTTAGCTACTGGTCGGGACACGAAAAACCTTATAGTCGAAGTCTCTCCTTTTTCACACGTGGTCCCGCCCACTGGAAGGAGCTTCCTAGCGACAGACCTTTTTCTACGATCCTCGCTGCCAGTCGGACCAAAGCATGAGCACGTATTGTGAAATATATTTTATATATTCGTTTCTTAGCAGTTCCTTTCGACCGACATTGTGTATTCCATAGAAATAAAACCATTTGTCATTTATTTTTGTGCATCCTTGCATTCAAATTTTTTTATCAAGGAAAGTCCTTTCTTCCGACCATATATTATCTTAGTAAGTACTTCGATTATGAGGAATAGATTTACAACTAGTTAAAACCTGGCACTGGTTCCAACCAAAAGGGTTTACTAGTATTATTACGATCTGTTTTTCACACAATCAGTACATACTCTCAAACAATGGTTGAGACTTGAGTTCATATTCTTAGCCTACTGCTTATATAGTAAAGTTCTTCTACTATAAAACAGTCCGGGGCTAGGTAATATATGAACGTTCATAAGTCGACAGGTCGAACAAGAGATTGCATTGATAAGAAAAAGGTAAGTTTTGCATTTTCGTATATCTTTACATTGCATTTCTACTGGAGATCGCCCAACTAAGCACTGCTTGACAGAGATCCGACCTCCATTTCTTCTGCAACCTTGTCTCCAAGAGGTCTTACTTCTTTGAGAAATTTGGTCGCCTCTTCAGGCAAGCAGTTGAAATCCTCCCCAATAGCTTGAAGATTGGTGGAGGGGTCGGAAGCCTTCAGTTTTGCCAGAGCGAAACTTACTCCGCTGGCAATGGATTCTTTCATAGACTGGGCATAATTCTCTCTAGTAGTCTTGAGCAGGCACTTAAAATCCTCCAGAAGATGGCCCAGGTAAGTCACCTTTTCCGTTGGATCTCTTAGGGAGGGCACGCTCGATCCTGATCCCATATCAAAAATCATTTTATTAAGTGAAGTGATTTTCTCATCAAGAATAAGCATTAGAGCTGCCTCCTTGTCTTGCTCAAATTTCAGCGCTTTCTTTGCTCTGGTTAGCGCTTGGTTTTGTTCCGCATAAACAAAACGAGCGTTAGGCAAGGATGATTAGAAGAGATACTAAATCAAGTCTACGACTAGTTACCTTCGATCTTCTTTATGAAAATCTCTAAAATTTCTTGATTTCTGGTCGTCAAGTATGCGATCGACCGGTCCTTAACTTGGCATTCCTCCTCAAGCTTTGTTATTTTGGCTTCTTTGGCCATAGCTTCTTCTTTTATTTTCTCCAAATCTATCAAATATGATAAGGGAGAATAATTAAAAGAGAATAACAGAGTCATAAGGAAGAAAAACAAGTTAAGAAGAAAGTTCTTACTTTCTAATTTGGAGTGTTTTTGCTCTAACATCTTTATCCGCTGGGTCAGTCCTCCGACCACAGCGAAGTTCTCAACCATATGCTACATAGATAGCATTTTTTCTTTAAGTCTTCGATAAGCTTCAAAAGGAGCTATAGAAATAGTTGTAGATACTTACTCGAATTGACATGTCATTATAATCGGCAAAAATTTTATCAGGACTCGTCTCGGCTTGACGATCCGATGTTCTCCCTCAAACTTTATCAAGCTCCTTATTCTCGATAAATCGAGGAGAAAAATGAAAATTGTCAATTTGGGAAGGGTTGCTTGCAGAAGTCAGAACCTGTTGGGTGTCTGCAGGGATTCCTACCTCCGCTGATGGGGTAATAATCACCATAGGATCCAAATCAATTTCCAGCACTGAAGCTTGCTCGGGTGCTCTCCTAACTACTTCCTCCTCAGGGATTCTAACCTGAGGAAAGCTCTGGTTGGAGGTGCTCTCGATCACCTGATCTTCCGGAATGGACTGGTCGGAAACGATGGGAACTCCAGAAGATCTGCACAAAAGAAAGAAAAGAAGTTCAGGAGTTCAAGTTCACCAAAGACATAATTCAGGTATGCATTTATATGGCTAATTCATTTATACATACCTGGTTGCTTTCTTGGTCTTGACTTTGAAGCGCGCCGGCTGAAAGTCCGTAGCACTTGCCTTCCTTTTCTTTTCAACCGATTTTACCAGTTCCGAACTGGTAGGGTTGGTTGCACCCTCTACACTCTCCAGCAAAGGTTCAGAAGAAATATTCTCGACCAGCTGGTTGAGAATAACATCCCTGATCGCTGGATCGAAAGGTGTAGATTTGTTGGCCTCCAAAACAGTTGCTTCAACTGCAACTGGCAAGTCTTGAGAGATTGCATGAGACTCAACGATTACCGCCTAGATTAACAAGCAAAAGTAGTTAGGTGATGAACTTGCTTTATCTAATAATAATATTTATGTTCGGTTACCTACCTCTACGCGGTCACCATCTCTAGAGATTGCATGACTGGTCGGATTATCAATTGTGTTGGACCGAAAAGGCGACTAGAGGGGGGGGGGTGAATAGGAGCACGCTCACTTTTTCCCAAATAATGAATTCAACACAATTTCACTCCAATAGCTATTAGGAAGCTATGAAGATCAATATACCAAGATCTGTGAAGACTAGTATTGAATCCAATTAAATCCCTAAGCAAAATAACAAAAACAACTAAGATTGCAAAATCTCAAAGCAAGGGCGGTCGACCTCTGACCCAAATTGTTGGACCGATTGCCAGCGGTCCGACCATTGTTATCTTGTGATCGGACCGCTCCAAAATCGGTCTGATCGGTGATGACGGACGGTCCGACCGGCCGACTCGTAACCGATCCGCAACAAGAAAATCATCCGATGACGGTTGCAATTAGGTCAAACTTTGATTCTCAACTCCAAACTTTATGAAACTTTGCACACACCTTCTCTAAGCTATTGAGGACCTATTCCAATCGAATATTATGATAATTCTTGGATAGATCCTGAAAAATTGCCAATTGATTAACAGAAGGTCTAAAAACCGGGCAAGAACGAAAACTTGATCCTAATGCGTGTTCGTGAGAGATTGATGATCAAGATGATGCTAGATAGATTCACACATATCACAGCAAGCTAATTCATGTGAAAGAATCAATCACAAACTCGTGGATCAAAGAAAGCCCTAAAATCACGAAATTGAAAGCAAGAACAAAAAGAGACTTATCTCAAGCAAACCTTGCATAGATTAAGAACGTGATCGTTGCTGGATTACACCCACACCATCATGTATCAGTGGTCAATCCAAGATCACGAAATTCTCCTCAAACCATGAAAAGCCCTAGCCTCCACCTCAACTCTCCCTAAGCCAATTAGGGTTTGAAAACAACAAAAGAGGTGAAAAACAGCGAGAGACAGAGGTGCAGCCCCCACCTCCTCCTATTTATAGTGGAGGCCTAGAACTCTCTAGGGTTTGACTTAATTGGGCTCCCGTTAAGGCCCACTAACAAACGGGTCACACACGCACGCTTCGCAAAGCGCCGTCTTTAACTTTTTGACCTAAACCGCTTCACCATGCGCCATGGATTTGCCAATAGGTCACCCTTGTCCATCTTGTGTCACGCTTGAGTCGTTGACCTCACCCGGCATCGTCGATCGTTCTGGACCTCAACTCTCCAAGTCTAGTCCCGATCATCCTCGCCGTTGACCGTCGTTGACCACCAAGCTACCTGCACAACCATAGACAAGCAAATACGAATTCGGGAATAAGTTCTTCACAACTTGACCCATGTTAGTCAAAACATGCATCATGCAAATCATATGCCATGAAACCAATGACTTTGACCTAACAAAATAATATCACCACGAAGTTGGCGGACGTTCAAGTCAATACCGGTCTGACCGCTCCATGTGAGCCGGTCGGACCGCCCTTAACGGTCGGACCGCTCATTTGTGAGCGGTCGGACCGCCCTAGGGACTTAGCCAAATTCATGCCACGAAATTCGAAACCTTACAGTACATTAAAACGAATAGAACTTCTTACTGGAGACTCAAAAAATCATGAGACCAAGTGCATTGGGATCCCCTCACTTGCCTACAACACCTTTTTTTGGCCCAGCTCGTTTTGACCAATTTTAGGTCCTGGTAGGTCCGATCACAAGACATGGTCGGTCCGACCGATTTGGGACCTGTCGGACTGTAATATTACGGAAAGTAAAATAAATAAATAATAATCTAAATGCGGGCCTATCGTAATTAAAAAAACGAAGTTGTTTTTTGGGGCCGCGCTATAAAAGGATCAGAGAAATTAGGGGGTCAAGGAACCCTAGCTCTCGTTTCTATTTTTTTTATGAGCGCCGCCATCGTTTTCCTCGTTCTCGTCGCGTGGGAACCATCTCCAGCCGTGAGGTTGCGTCGCGCCACGTGGGTTGCCGGGCTGCCTTCTACCCGGCCGCACTACTTCGTGCGTGCGCAGCGTCGTCGGTTGTGTCGCCCGGCCACCCAACGCCAAGAGCGGCCTGTGCAGGTGCGTGGAATTTGGACGACCGGACGCTTATGAGTTCTTTGCGAAGACGCCATCTCCTATCTTGCTTGTGCCGCCGTGTGAAGCTAGTAGTCAACACATGATTTATTAGTTTTGGCCGGCTGTGTATGCCCATGCTCCTAATTACCTAGCGTATTGTTTCCGCAATCATGCAGTGGCTAGTACTAGGAAATTAACTAGTGTAATGTGTGTATGACGGCTTGTTCAGTAAGAAACAAAAAAAGAAAAGATTAGGAGAAAAGAAGCAGAGATCCGATTTCTTGAGGGTAACAATCTGTAAGTTTGTTTCCTCTCTGTTTTACTAATTTATTTAGAGATTAGAATAGGGATTAGAGAGCGGTTTTAGAAATTTTTAGTCGAGGGGCCGATTAATAGATCTGTTTAGCCTGCTGTTATGTTGAACGATTTATTCGGGTACCTTAGTGGCAAATTTTGGAAATATCATCTACTAGTTAATTGTAGATAATTTCGATATCTTTCTATAGCATATTTAATCATGTCGAGCGGACAAGTAGATTTCGAGATATGAATTTTGGAAGACTGCTATCTTTGTGGATGTCGTCTTTTGGCGCTGTTTTGGTAGACTGTAGATTAAAAATAGTAAATAGACTAATTAGAGTTTTTGATCTACATGAAATATGTAGATAATTGTCCAATGGTTCTGTAGAATCTAAAAACTCGAATTTTGGTTGGGTAAAACAAAAGTTATGAATTTAGTAAGACCTGCTGTTCCGAAGCGGACAGATCGGTTTTCTGGGCTAAAAACGAAGGGTTAGATGATTTAATTAGAAGACTTTGTAATCTAAGAAATTGAGGGGGTTTTGTGTAGAATCCAGAACTGGGTGGTTGGTCGTGATCGGACTTTTGAGTCAAAAGTTACGTTCGTTTTAGTACCAAGACAGCAATGGGTAACTATTCGCACCGAGTAGCGTGGTATATTTGGGGACGGGTAGGAGCGATGTATATTGATTGCTATTCTTGATGTTGTAGCTTGTATTGAAAATTGTGCATTTAATGTAGGAGAGGCGTCGTGCTTGTTGCCATCTTCTAGCCAAACCGTGCGTCGCAACTAGTAAAGGCAAGTGCATGGTAGACAGCGATCAATGATGATCACTGTGATTCTTTATCTTCTATTACCATTATTGTTGTGCTTTTATTTTGTTTAATTGGAAACAAGGGATTGGTATGTTTATATCTTTGTTGACAATCATGATGAAAAGTTAGATATGATGTTTATGATGGAGTTTGCATTTTTCATACATAAGCATCTTTGCATATGAGCAGGTGATCATGAATGATCACAACTCCACGGGAGTGGAGGAGGTCCCCGATCCTTATGGAGGAACGGGCTTGAGAGTGAATGTTGTCGCGAGCATTCACTCATGCTATCTTAGATATCTGCGAAAGAAGTGCATGTGGACATGTAGATTAGAGTTGCATTCATACATGAGATTAATGGATGTGAATCGAAGAGACGATAACTGCATGAGAATATTAATAGAAGTACCTGTGATGATAATGAAGTTATTGAATGCTGTTGATTTATTATTGTTCGTTGTTTACGGATGTGTTTGCTGAGTCGTGGACTCACCCTTGCTCTTTTGTTGTCTTTAGGTGATCTTCGAGGGCGCCGTAACTGAGAGCGAGTAGAGCACATGGACAACATATGATCATTTGCCATAAGAATCTTTTCATTCAAAATTGGATTACCCTTGGACATGTTAGAGGTTGAATAAAGTTAGGACAACGTTTTGGACTAGACTATTGGTTTTAATAATTTGGATTCATTGGTTGGTGCTATTTTGGACTATTTACCTGGTTATATTCCCCTTGTTTATTTATTATCGTTTGATCTATATTTATGCATGTTCTTTTGTGATCCATGGATATGTTTATTGTTGTTTTCTTGCTGTAATTTTATAGTGTGTCGATAATTATTAGTTTAAAGAGTAGTGTGGTGGCATTCTAGGCTCAATGTTGAAATGAGGTGTTCTGATTGGTATCGAGGCGGGCTTTAGGTCCGTGGTGAATAGATTAACAACATAGGCAAACTAAAATTGTTAAAATTTGTTTTAGTATTAGTAAATCAACTAAAATTTGCTAATGGTTAAACAATCTAAAATTTGACACACTAGTGCCGATGAGTTTAGAGAGAGGTACGATCATCGTTTTACGCCTGTTATGTTGTTTATTGATGGATGATTTTATTTTGATCTTTGAACTCATTGTGTATTGTTGATTGTGGTTGATAGCTATCCGAGGGGTAGAGGGCGTGGTCGTGGTGGCCGATGCGTGGAGGTCGGGGCATGGCGAGGTTCCGTGGAGCCACCTCCATGTGAGATGAGTCGATGGTGAGGGAATTGCCGTTGACCCGCCTCGGTTGGGGTCGAGGATGAGACCCCGCTTTCTTGAGAGAGTTGGTGGGAGAGATCCGTGCTCTTCGTCAGCAGTAGCCGGCACTCACATTCTTCGCGGCATCTGTTGTTACTCTGTCGCACCTCCACCGTTACTGAGGCGGATGACACTTCGAGTGGATGGGGTTGAGGTTGGATCCGTTTGTGCCTGGGCACACCGGTCGAGCGTGGTGGTTACGCTACATGGAGAGGCGGTTTGGAGCTTTGGAGATGTCTTCACATCGGAGGGTCCGTTTGTAGCCTTTCAATTTGAAAGGGCAAGCGGATATTTGGTGGGAGGCGTGTTGTCTTCGAGGACCGCCACTCAAGGGTCGATCACTTGGGAGGACTTTGTTGATCGAGCTCAAGGGAAAGTTCTACCCCTACTCTTTTGTTGAGAAGATGGAGGTTGCCTTGGCGACCTTTGCTCGGGGAAGAGGTCTATTCTTCGAGTATGAGGTGAGTTCAACAACTTGGTTCGCTTTGTCCCTTGATGAGCGAGCGATGATCTTGAAAGCCAAGAGGTTCCGTCGGGGTCTCACCTCGAGTGCAGACATGTGTTGGGAGCTACTCCACTCCGTGACTCTGACTCTGTTGTGGAGCAAGCTAGGGCATGGAGTTGGATGCGACTCACAAAGGGCGACAAGCCTCGGTGGGTGGTTGCTTCGGTGGTGACGGAAGAGGAGCTCTAGTGAGGAAGTGGGTGCGTTCAACACCCGCTTTCAAGAGATTCAAGGAGGACCACAGTCTTTCAAGTCTAGCGATCGAGGCCGTTCCTTCTTGGCGCCTCGTTCCTTTGCAGTACTCGGCTCTTCGTCTGTCCCGAGCGGGGCATGCTTTGCTTTAAGTGCGGTGATGGACACCACGGCTGCTGAGATACTTGGACGGGTGATTGCCGTCGGTGTGGCGATCGGGTCACAAGGAGCGGGTGTGTCGCGAGAACCCGCTAAGCGTGATCAAGTGGGAGCTGTGCCATCTTCTTCTTGATGGGTCTGCTCGAGATCTTTCGGATGATGATTGCTCCTCCGGTAGCGCCATTTCCTTGACTTGGGCGCCTCGGTGAGGGTACTCTCGCGGCCGCCACCTTCTGCACCGCTTCAGGGTTACGACCGGCTTTACTGCACCGCCACAAAGAGATTGTTGGGGCTCGCCGCCGGCGTCGTCTTCTTCGCCATGGCGCCACAGGTGGTACGCCATGCCCACAATGAGTCCGCGGGTCGTCTGACGTGGTGGTGACAGTACTTTGCTTGTGGATTCGTTTGATGCTTTAGTCCTTTTTGATTCGGGGCTACCTTTCGTTTGTCTCGACGGCGTTTGCTAGGAGAGCGAACTTGAGTATCTGATGGATTTCTCAATCGGTGTTGGTTAGTTCTCCGGGGTATTATTGCTAGCTCTCTTGTTTGTCCCGGGTGTTCTATTGTCATTGATGGAGAGAAGTTCACGGCGAATCGATAGTTATTCAAATGGAGCCGTTCGGCGTTATCTTAGGTATGGATTGGTTGCACTCTTATCGAGCCGTGATATCCTGTTTACGTAATCGCCTGCATGCGGACCTCGTGCAGGGAGACTTTGACTTTTCGAAGTGCGCCTCGCGCTCTCTTCGATGTTGGTTGATCGTTCCGGGTCGTGTAGCGATGAAAACGGGCTTCTTTTAGCTCTTCTTTGAAACCGAGTGTGGCTTCGCAGATTGAGGAGATTCCAAAGGTCGGTGATTACCCGGATGTGTTCCCACCGAGCTTAGGGTTTGCCACTGCGCGAGGTGGAGTTTCGCATTGATCTTGTTCCGGTACTCGTCCCATCTCGATGTCTCCATATCGATTAGCACGTCCGTTTGAGGACGAGTTGAAGAAGCAATTGGATGATTTGTTGGCTAAAGGTTTGATCAGGCGTAGTGTATCGCCATGGGGAGCTCCTGTTCTATTCACTGAGAAGAAGGATGGGAGTTGGCGTATGTGTATTGATTATCGTGCGCTTAATGCGGTCACAATCAAGAACAAATATCCATTGCCCCGCATTGAGGACTTGTTTGATCGCTTGAATGGAGCTCAAGTATTCTCCAAGATCGATCTCGATCGGTATAATCAAATCCGTGTGCGTGGCGAGATGTAGAGAAGACTGCTTTCTCCACCAGGTATGGGCATTATGAGTATAAAGTTATGTCCTTTGGATTGACTAATGCACCTGCTATTTTTATGGAAACCATGAACAACATGTTGCACGAGTATCTAGATGACTTCGTGGTGGTGTTCATTGATGATATTCTTATCTATTCCAAGACTAATGAGGATCATGAGCGTCATTTGAGGCTGGTCTTAGATACTTTGAGAGACCACAAGTTCTATGCTAAGTTGAAGAAGTGTGAGTTCGGATTTGAGTGGGTTTTCTGGGTCATGTGATTAACCCTCAGGGCATTGCTGTTGATCCTAGCAAGGTCTCCACAGTGGTGGATTGGAAGAGGCCGACTAATGTGAAGGAGGTGAGGAGTTTCTTGGGCTTGGTTGGTTATTATCGGCGTTTTGTGCAGGATTTCTCTATCATCGCCAAACCGATGTCTCAGCTTACTCAAAAAGGTGTGAGATTCCAGTGGACTGATGAGTGTGAGCACAGTTTCTGCATTTTGAAGGACAAAGTTGGTGACCTCTCCTATTCTCACTCTTCCCGAGCCAGAAAGCGGTTCACGATCTTTTGAGATCGTCTCGAGTGGGTCTTGGCTGTGTTCTCATGCAAGGCGGTAAGGTGATTGCTTATCGTCGAGACAATTAAAGAAGCACGAGCGAATTATCCCACTCATGATTTGGAGTTGGCTGCGGTTGTATTTGCTCTCAAGATTTGGAGGCATTATCTATCTGGCGAGCCTTGTGATATTTTCACGGATCACAAGAGTCTCAAATATATCTTCACTCGAAGGATCTGAATTTGAGGCAAAGGAGGTGGTTGGAGTTGATCAAGGATTATGATCTTACTATTGAAGATCATCCGAGCAAGGCCAATGTTGTTGCAGATGCTCTTAGTCGTAAGGCAACTCCTGCTACTCTAGATTGCCTCATTGCTGATTTTGATCGCATGGGAATATCTTATTGTTATGCGGCACAACACGTGTTGAGACACGGTGATTCTTGAGTCGGCTATTCGGCATCGTGTCTTGGAAGCACAACAGAGTGACCGTTATTACAGGAGGTTAGGAAGCGTCGGATGAGGGTAAAGAGGGTGATTTTAGCATGGACGATTCGGGTGCTTTGAGGTTTAAAGGCCGCCTTTGCGTGCCGCAAAAGGCGGAGGTCAAAGATGATATCTTGAGGGAGGCACATCGCACTCCATAATCGCTTCATCTGGTGAGACTAAGATGTATCGAGATTTGAAGCGAAATTTTGGTGGAAAAGAATGAAGGTGGATATTGCTAACTATGTGGCTTCTTGTGGTGTTTGTCGACAAGTGAAAGCTGAGCACAAGCGTCCTGCAGGGTTGTTGCAGCCTTTGGAGGTTCCCCAGTGGCCTTGGGATGATATCTCTATGGACTTTGTGGTGGCGTTACCTCGTGCGCCGCGAGGAAGGATGCGATTTGGGTAGTGGTGGATCGATTCACAAAGTCTGCGCACTTTATTCCTATTCGCACGACAAATTCAATGAGTGATCTAGCTCCTATTTATGTGCGTGAAATAGTAAGATCGCATGGTGTGCCCAAGACCATCATTTACGACGAGGGCGCAAAGTTTGTCTCCAAGTTCGGGAGAGTCTGCGAGTGCATTGGGCACACACTCCGCCTTAATACTGACGTTTCACCCAGAGCATGATGGGCGGTCGAGCGTACTATTCGGACTTTGGAGGACATGTTGCGGTCTTGCGTTTTGTCTTGGAAGGGTAGTTGGGAGGACGATTGCCACTTGCGAGTTTGCTTATAATAATAGTTACCATTCGATATTAGAGCCGCGCCATTCGAGGTTCTCTATGGGCGGAAGTGCGGATCGCCACTTTGTTGGGATGCGATTGGAGAGAAGGCAATTTTGGGTCGGGACTGGATTGAAGACCGTTGGCGTGTGGCCATGGTGAGGCGAGAATCATTAGCGGCTCGAGCGCATGAAAAGTTATCTTGATTTGAGGCGTGACTTGGAGTTTGCGGTGGGTGACCAGTGCTCTTGAGTGTCTCCCACTAAAGGTATTGTTCGGTTCGGTACCAAAGGGAAGCTTAGCCCGAGGTACGTTGGACCGTTCGATTATTAAAGAATTGGGAAGTTAGCCTACCGCTTGGATCTTCCCGAGTCCATGCGTGGGGTTCTAATGTGTTTCACGTCTCGATCTTTGAAAGTTTTGAGAGACCCAGAGCATAAAATTTCATTAGAGCCGCGACTATTGAGCAAGGTTCTCACAATTGAGTCGCGTCCGGCGCGCATTCAGGGAGGTCGGAGCGAGTCTCTGAGGCACAAGACGTTGGTATATGTCAAGGTCTTGTGGGCGATCACGATCGAGAGAGGCGACCTGGGAGTTGGAGTCTCGCATGCGCGAGCAATATCCGGAGTTGTTCACGTCCGGTACGTGTTATTTTATTGTTTAATTTCAGCAGTGTAGTTTTTCTTTGAGTAGAACGACGTGTCGAATTCGGGGTCGAATTCTGTTAAGGGGTGTAGAATGTAATATTCTGGAAAGTAAAATAAATAAATAATAATCTCGTACGGGCCTATGCGTAATTAAAAAAAAACGAGAAGTTGTTTTTTTGGGCCGCGCTATAAAAGGATCAGAGAAATTAGGGGGTCAAGGAACCCTAGCTCTCGTTTCTATTTTTTTTATGAGCGCCGCCATCGTTTTCCTCGTTCTCGTCGCGTGGGAACCATCTCCACTGAGGTTGCGTCCGCAAGACGTGGGTTGCGGCTGCCTTCTACCCGGCCGCTTTTCTACTTCTGCGTGCGCAGCGTCGTCGGTTGTGTCGCCCGGCCACCCAACGCCAAGAGCCGCCTGTGCAGGTGCGAGGAATTTGGACGACTGAACCGCTTGCGTGAGTTGCTGCAGCACGCCATCTCCTATCTTGCTTGTGCCGCCGTGTGAAGCTAGTAGTCAACACATGATTTATTAGTTTTGGCCGGCTGTGTATGCCCATGCTCCTAATTACCTAGCGTATTGTTTCGCATGCATGCAAAGGCTAGTACTAGGAAATTAACTAGTGTAATGTGTGTATGACTTGTTGTTCAAGAAGAAACAAAAAGAAAAGATTAGGAGAAAAGAAGCAGAGATCCGATTTCTTGAGGGTAACAATCTGTAAGTTTGTTTCTCTCTGTTTTACTAATTTATTTAGAGATTAGAATAGGGATTAGAGAGCGGTTTTAGAAATTTTTAGTCGAGGGCGATTAATAGATCTGTTTAGCTTTCTTGTTATGTTGAACGATTTATTCGGGTACCTTAGTGGCAAATTTTGGAAATATCATCTACTAGTTAATTGTAGATAATTTCGATATCATTCTATAGCATATTTAATCATGTCGAGCGGACAAGTAGATTTCGAGATATGAATTTTGGAAGACTGCTGTCTTTGTGGATGTCGTCTTTTGGCGCTGTTTTGGTAGACTGTAGATTAAAAATAGTAAATAGACTAATTAGAGTTTTTGATCTACATGAAAGATGTAGATAATTGTCCAATGGTTCTGTAGAATCTAAAAACTCGAATTTTGGTTGGGTAAAACAAAAGTTATGAATTTAGTAATACCTGCTGTTCCGAAGCGGACAGATCGGTTTTCTGGGCTAAAAACGAAGGGTTAGATGATTTAATTAGAAGACTTTGTAATCTAAGAAATTGAGGGGGTTTTGTGTAGAATCCAGAACTGGGTGGTTGGTCGTGATCGGACTTTTGAGTCAAAAGTTACGTTCGTTTTAGTACCAAGACAGCAATGGGTAACTATTCGGTACCGGAGTAGCGTGGTATATTTGGGGACGGGTAGGAGCGATGTATATTGATTGCTATTCTTGATGTTGTAGCTTGTATTGAAAATTGTGCATTTAATGTAGGAGAGGCGTCGTGCTTGTTGCTATCTTCTAGCCAAACCGTGCGTCGCAACTAGTAAAGGCAAGTGCATGGTAGACAGCGATCAATGATGATCACTGTGATTCTTTATCTTCTATTACCATTATTGTTGTGCTTTTATTTTGTTTAATTGGAAACAAGGGATTGGTATGTTTATATCTTTGTTGACAATCATGATGAAAAGTTAGATATGATGTTTATGATGGAGTTTGCATTTTTCATACATAAGCATCTTTGCATATGAGCAGGTGATCATGAATGATCACAACTCCGCGGAGTGGAGGAGGTCCCGATCCTTATGGAGGAGCGGGCTTGAGAGTGAATGTTGTCGCGAGCATTCACTCATGCTATACCGTATATCTGTGAAAGAAGTGCATGTGGACATGTAGATTAGAGTTGCATTCATACATGAGATTAATGGATGTGAATCGAAGAGACGATAACTGCATGAGAATATTAATAGAAGTACCTGTGATGATAATGAAGTTATTGAATGCTGTTGATTTATTATTGTTCGTTGTTTACGGATGTGTTTCTTTGAGTCGTGGACTCACCCTTGCTCTTTGTTGTCTTTAGGTGATCTTCGAGGGCGCCAGAATGGCGAGAGCGAGTAGATCACATGGACAACACATGATCATTTGCCATAAGAATCTTTTCATTCAAAATTGGATTACCCTTGGACATGTTAGAGGTTGAATAAAGTTAGGACAACGTTTTGGACTAGACTATTGGTTTTAATAATTTGGATTCATTGGTTGGTGCTATTTTGGACTATTTACCTGGTTATATTCCCCTTGTTTATTTATTATCGTTTGATCCATATTTATGCATGTTCTTTTGTGATCCATGGATATGTTTATTGTTGTTTTCTTGCTGTAATTTTATAGTGTGTCGATAATTATTAGTTTAAAGAGTAGTGTGGTGGCATTCTAGGCTCAGTGTTGGGCTGGGGTGTTACAGGACCGCCATGCTATGGCCGGTCGGACCACCCCTGTCCAGAATGCCTAAGACTTTTGTCGAAAACTCGTGAAACGACAAACCGCAAACACCATTGCCAATTGTCACATCATCCTAAGATCTGGAGCATATCCCCATAATATCCACAATCTCCCCCTTGATGAACACATTGGCAATTAACCAGAAAATGTAAGTAAGAGGTTTGAAAACGAGTTTACTCGCAGTTTTCGCACAAAGGCACAACTTGGTCCATAAGCAAGAAAAAGTAATGTAAATGACCAAGCTGGCATCAGAATAGTATAGGCATGTGAGACACGACAAAAGAAAGCATAAAAACTTTGATTTCCAGAAAAGGGTCAAAATTCTCACATGAGGTCCATATGAAATAACAATTGTTCAATTGACCTATGATCATTGGAGGATAAAAGGATGCAATTCAGGTTCAGAATATTCAATAAGACAATAAGAATGCAACTCAAGAACTCCCCCTCACTATGATCCTCAAATTTCAGAAATTTTCAAATTTTCAGTTTCTCCGCCTTTGTATAATCTATTAACAAAAACAATGAAATATCTTCTCATTAACACATCTTCTCCCCCTTTGACAATGGATTCATCAAGGAATCACGCCTTCCTCTCATCCAGAGATAACAAATATAGAATAAAGATAGAAGCAGAAACAAAAGAAGCATAAAGAGGAGTATGCATGAGGTGCAATGGAGTGGCTTCATTTTTGTTTTTGTTTTTTTTTTAATTTTTGATTACAAGAAGCTTTGGAGATTACCCAAAAGAACAAGCTAGTATCTCTAATATTGCACAAATAGCATATCAAGCCTGACAGCGCTAGCAAGATCATGGTAAGACATATATATCAAAGCTAAGCACAAAGGCTCAAAAGGAAAGCAGTAGATTTGATCAATTTAAGCAACGCTTTAAATTCAGCAAGTTCATCAACAGGGATCCTAAAATGAAATTGGCCATGTCAAAATGTCAAAGTGAGATAAAAAATCTAACAAAGACCACATTAAGAGTCAATCAGGTCCTGTATTGAATCATTTCGCTCAATCTTTTTGTAAACGCCCATTTGTCAACATTTTTTCTCATATGCATTGAATATTGAAGTTGACTAATGATCTAACTTAGTGATAAGATCCTGGACTAGGAGCCATCCACAAACTCATCCTAAGCTTCGACCAAAAGTTGATTAAAGGTATATCTTAGTAAAGAAGATCCTGGACTAGGAGCCATCCACAAACTCTTTTTAAGCTTCTACCAGGGCGACAAATCTTGAGGTTCATGTCATTTCTGACAAGCAGTCCCCATGAGATCACCTGGTTCATCAAACTATCTCCAAGTTCATGTCATTTGACAAGCAGTCTCGTAAGAATAGTTTGGCGCAATTTAAGCATAAGACAATCTTGATTTTCATTTTTCACATGAGCAGTTTTAGAATCTCAAGAACACACAAGCTCAAGTAATGGTCAATTTTAGATCAAAGAGCTAACAAAGCAATTACACAGGCCAATGTCACAAGAGGAGCACTAATTGCGCAACTCGCTAAGACATCCACAAATTGTAATTTCTTAGTTCGAGTTGTTTTAAGGTTCTAGCTCATATGGCAAAGACTTAGCTACACATGTAAAAGTATGATAATTCTAGCAAGTCAAAGAACTAGACATGACATTGAGCAAGAATTGAAATACAAAAGCTCCAAAGGGTAATAAGCAAAGCTTCATCAATTGTAAAAGATAAGCAGAAAATCTTATATTACAATGCATATTTTTGGATTTTTCATACCACCTGTTGTATTTTTCATATGAATGCAATATGATACAATGAGATGCAATAAAAAGCCTAAAAACCTAAAAAGTTCAAAAAGATCACTAAATTCAGAAAAAGAACAATAAAAGATCAAAAGAACAAGGAAAGATCAGAAAAGATCAAACTCCCCCTCAAACCAACCCATAGGGATAAATTACCCCTAACTCGCTTCTCAAGGTGGAAAACCCGGTTTGATCTAAAGGCTTGGTGAGAATATCGCCAATTGAGCTTGGACTCTCTGAAGTGCATCACAATATCTCCTTTTTCAACATGATCTTTAAGGAAGTGAAAGCGAATGTCTATGTGCTTAGTCCTAGAATGTTGCCTTTGGGTTTTTAGCAATATTAATAGCGAGGTGTTATCACGTAAAAGAGGAACACTAGCAAATTTTAACCCATAATCTTTCAGTGGGCGTCATCCACAAAATCAGCTCTGACAACTAGCGGCCGCTACATACTCTGCTTCAAGAAGGATTGTGCAACAGAGGACGCTTAGAAGACCAAGATACAAGAGAAGTGCCTAGGAAGTGACAGTGCTTGAGGTACTCTTCCTATCTAACCGACGACCCAAAAATCGAATCAAAAACCCTAATGAACAAAGTCAAGAGCATGAATACCAAATGCCATATAAGAGGGTAGAGTGTAAATACGAATATGCGCTTAACGGCTTAGCGATGGGAAGTTCTCGAGACGCTGAAATCTTGCACAAAGGCATACCGTGAAGTGAATTTTCGGTCTCGAGGTCAAATCATGAAGGAGCCGATCATGTCATGGTACTCGCGTTGATCCACGACTTCTCCTTCCTCATCCGGATCCAAAGCGATGAGGTTGCCATGGGAGTGGAAATTGGCTTGCAGTCACCCATGTTGAAGCGTTTGAGTAGATCTTTAGTGTTCTTTGTCTGATGGATGAAAGTTCCTTCCTTGCATTGCTTGATTTGGAGTCCCAAAAAGTAATTAAGCTCTCCCATCATACTCATCTCAAATTCCTTGGACATAGTCTCAGAAAAGCTGGAAACAAGAGGATTAGAGGAACCACCAAAAATAATATCATCCACGTAAATTTGAGCAAGCAGGAAGTCATTGCCACGCCTAAGAATGAATAGAGTTTTATCCACTTTACCCATCTCAAAATTATTTTTAAGCAAGAAGGTCTTAAGTCTATCATACCAGGCTCTAGAGGCTTGTTTAAGACCATACAATGCTTTAGATAGCTTGAAAACACGATTTAGATACTTGGGATCCTCAAAACCAGGGGGTTGCTTAACATACACTTCTTCCTCTATGAAACCATTTAAGAATGGACTTTTAACATCCATCTGATATAATTTAAAACCTTTTGATGCAGCAAATGCGAGCAAAATGCGAATGGCTTCTAGTCTAGCAACAGGAGCAAATGTCTCATCAAAATCTAACCCTCAACTTTGTTGAAACCCCGAGCTACCAATCTGGCCTTGTTTCTAACCACAGAACCATCCTCACCTTGTTTATTCTTGAACACCCAACGGGTTCCTATAACATTATGACCACTAGGAGGTTCTACTAGGTTCCAAACTTTGTTTCTTTCAAAATTCTCTAACTCCTCATGCATGGCATTTACCCAGCTAGAATCGGATAAAGCATGTGATATATTGCGGGGTTCAAAAGAAGCAACAAAAGCCGAACGAGTAGAGATTTGGATCATTATACCGAGCGAGTGACTCGCTCATGTAGATTACCTATTATCCGATCCGAGGATCTTTGTCTCTCAATGCGAAGTGGAGCACCGGGTGAGATATCGTTTCTTCGACCTCCGCAGTATCACTGATGATGATGATGCGGCGAGAGCCTCAACTAAAGGGAAGTAGGCGTAGCGAGTTCTTGTATCAATATGGGCGCCTCGAAGCAGATGAAGGAATAATATCGCCTTCGTTCTCATCTTCCTCCACAAAATGCTCTCTGTCACCCGTGAATCATCTCAAATAATTGATCTAGCTCGTGGCTAGTCTCATCAAAAGTGACATTACAAGTCTCTGAATAAGGTTAGTCTCGAGATTGAAAACCCGAAAACCCTCGAATGAGCAGATAACCCGAAATATCCCATCAAAAGTTCTTGATTCAAATTTATCTAAGTTCCCGTTTTAAGAATAAAACATTTTTATCCAAAGACTCGAAAATGCGAAACAGAGGGTTTTCTACCAAAACGAAGCTCATAAGAAGTCTTGCCTAAAGATGGTCTTAAAAAGACACGATTTGCAATATGGCAAGCTGTAGCAATAGCCTCGGCCCAAAATCTCCTCGGTGTGCTATACTCATCTAGCATCGTCCTAGCCATTTCGACCAAGGTACTATTCTTCCTTTCCACCACGCCATTTTGTTGAGGAACGCCTGGAGAGGAGAACTCGATGCTCAATACCGCTCGGCAAAGACAAAAAGAAGCAAAAGAAGTATTTTTGAACTCCGTGCCATTGTCACTGCGAATCGCTCTCAAGGCACCAAGAAGCTCAGAAGCCAAACGAAGAAGAAGGTCATGAAAATAACCAAAAACTTCATCTTTTGAAGTAAGAAAGAACACCCAAGAATATCTTGAAAGATCATCGACTATGACAAGAATATACCATTTTCCACCGACTGACCGGACTCTAGTAGGACCAACAGTATCCATGTGAAGCAACCGCCCCAGTCCGTCACCATAACCATAGTCACGAGAAGGGTGTGGCGGCAACTTGTTTGCCATGCCTCACATATGCCATCTACACATCTTTGACAGCTTTGAGTTTGGGCAAACCTCTCATGAGATCAAGGTTGCTAACTCGTGTCAGATGGTCAAAACTAATGTGCCCCAAACGTCGGTGCCAAAGCTAGAAATCAGAAGAAGATGTAAGCAAACATTTAAGAGATCCAAAGAAGAGATTACAAAAATCAGCTCAAAAATTCTACCAACTCTAGATATTCCAAACACAAGCTCACCAAGAGAATCGAGCACACGACAAGCATTTTTCTTAAAAACAGTCTCATAGCCATCATCAAGAAGCTGAGATACAGAAAGGCGGTTATACCTAAGCTTGTCCACAAGAGCAACATCCTTTAGAGTGAATTTGTTGTTTACCCTAATTGATCATGTTCCTTCAATTCGCCCTTGTGTATCATCTCCAAAGGTGATGAAGTCATCACCTGTTGCCCGCGTGAAAGAGGTGAACCATTTTGAGTTTCGGTCATGTGGCGTGAACATCCTGAGTCAACGAACCACGTGTTCTTCCCTTTCCGTGGTATTCACGAAAATCAAGGAATGAAGAACGATGTGTCTCAATCTCAAGTTAGATAAACAAGATTTAGGAATCCAGTACTGAGACACACGTCTGAAAGGAGTATACAAACCAGAAGTACTATCCTTGATTTTATCTAAAATTATGTTATGAGCAATGTTTAAATTAACATGGGAATTAAAATGTCCAGGGGCGGTCTAACCGGCGTTGTGCTGGCGGTCAGACCGGTGACCAAATCGGTCAGACCGGTGACCACCAGCGGTCAGACCGGCAGCCTGAAGAACATGAGAATTAGGATATGTAGAAACATAATGATTATCATGTGAGAAAAATCCTAATCCAGGTTTATTCCTTTCAGTGTTACCATGTCTCATAAAAGCTCTAGGTTGCCTGAATGAAATTCTATCAAGATTTTTCCTATCATTTTTCAACCTTCGCCAACAGAATTCAATCAAATGCCCACCTTTCTTGCAATAAGTGCAATGGTACTTGGTACCACTAGAGGAAGCACCATTTGAATTAATACAAGGTTGGGCAAAACCTGCAGATTTAAAAGATATTTTTGTAGGTTGGGTTTTGAATTCAATTAAACCTTTTTACAAGACTTGAATGACTTTTGGGTTTGAATTGTCTTGAAAAGAATCGAATCCTAAACCTTGCTTCTTATAAGGAGTTTTAGACTTGTCAAGAATCATGTTTAATTGTTTCTTACCTTTAGAAAATTTCTCTAATGTATCATGAAGGTAAGCATTTTCTTTTCTCAAGTTAACACAAGCATCACAAGTTTTATCCATAGATTTCTCCTTATATAAAGCAATTTCAAGCTTAAGAGCGGAACAAGAAGCACAAGTAGTATTTTCAATATTGTCCTTAAGCTTAGCATATTTGACTCTAGCAGCTTCTAAGATATCTTTGATTTCACGTTCTTTTTCTAAACATGAAGTGCAAGGGCTAGAATCAAACACATCAAAAGCAATCAATTTACTAGATTCTAAACATTTTTCACAAGAAGCACTTTTAATTTCATTTAGTTCAGATCTAGCATTCTCAAGTTGTTGAACAGAAATATTATAAGCAGATTGTAACTTGGTAATTTCTGAATGCATAGCATGACAAGATAAACATTCATCAGGTTCAAGAGTCTTAGCATTTTTAAGCTCTACTTTCAGTTTGTTAATCTTTGACTCTAATTTCTTATTTTTTGTCATGACAAATTCTAGCGCTTCATCTTGACTAAGCAATTGCTCAACTATAGAATCATATTTAGCAGAAAGCTCATCATAAGAAAAAGATACCTCATTATCATCAATGTCGTCAGTGTCAGCCATGAAGCACATGCCAGTGAAGTCCTTGGCCTTCCCTTTCTTTTTGCCATGAGGGATCTCCTCCTCACTCCCGGAATCCACATCGCTCAAGGATTGATCCTCAAAAGCGGCAAGGACCCGGTGAGCGGCCTTCACAAGTTTATTAGCCTCATACCTTGATTTGTTGAAAGGGGGCTTCTTCCAATTTGGCTTTCCTTCCTTATGATTGCTCTTACCTTTCAGCTTAGGGCAATTTGCCCGGATATGATTGAGCTCACCACATTCATAGCATGTCATCGGACCACCTCTCTTTTTGTTTCTCACATTATTGTAGGCCCGTGTGAATTTTTTAGCTAGAAGAGCTAACTCTGTCTCAGGAATACTTTCAAGCTCCTCCTCAGAAATCACAGATAAGCAAGTAAATGAAACATCGTAAATGATTCAAGAGTACCATCGAAGACCTTTTGAGAGGATCACTATCAATCCCATGTTGTCTTTCTTAGGATGATCAACTCTTTTAATTTCATGAGTCTTGAGTTTACTATAAAGCAATTCTAAAGTAAGACTTGAAAGATCAACATTTTCCTCTATAGCAAGAGCCTTCATCTCCCACTCCTTGGTGTTGATTGCAACCAAGAGATGGGTGGCATTTTCAGATTGAGAATATTCAATATCAACAAATTTTCATTTTATTAATTACTTTATTAAAGCGATCGAAAATGTCATCGATGCTCTCTCTAGGGCGATCTCGAATTTATTGTATTCACGCTTGTAAACTGCTTGGCGCACCTTTTTGATTTGGGACGAACCCTCATGATATGTTTCGAGAGTGTTCCAAATTTCATGTGCAGTGGTAAGATTGCAAATGCGATCATATTCTTGTCTACCAAGCGCACCATATAAAAGATTTTTAGCTTTGTTGTTGTTTGCCACAAGAATCATTTGAAGCAGTGTTGCAATTTCAGGAATAACAAGCGGGGCTCTAACAACATCCCAAATAGCTTGTCCCTCGCTCTCAAGAAAGACTCGCATACGATTCTTCCAATAGGCATAGTCGTGCCCATCGAAGATATGCGGTTTAATAGAAAACTTATCCATCGCCTAAAGTTCAAAGGACCTGTTAAGATCAAGAGTGAACTAACCGGCTCGATACCACTTGTTGGACCGAAAAGGCGACTAGAGGGGGGTGAATAGGAGCACGCCACTTTTTCCAAATAATGAATTCAACACAATTTCACTCCAATAGCTATTAGGAAGCTATGAAGATCAATATACCAGTACAGCGGAAGACTAATATTGAATCCAATTAAATCCCCTAAGCAAAATAACAAAAACAACTAAGATTGTAAAATCTCAAAGCAAGGGCGGTCTGACCTCTGACCCAGTAGGTTGGACCGATTGCAGGCGGGTCCGACCATTGTTATCTTGGGCGGTCGGACCGCTCCAAAATCAATCGACCGTGATGACGGGCGGTCCGACCGCCGACTCGAACCGATCTGCAACAGTAAAATCAGTCCGATGACGAAGTTGCAATTAGGTCAAACTTTTGATTCTCAACTCCAAACTTTATGAAACTTTGCACACACCTTCTCTAAGCTATTGAGGACCTATTCCAATCGAATATTATGATAATTCTTGGATAGATCCTGAACAATTGCCAATTGATTAACAGAAGGTCTAAAACCGCAAGAACGAAAACTTGATCCTAATGCGTGTTCGTGAGAGATTGATGATCAAGATGATGCTAGATAGATTCACACATATCACAGCAAGCTAATTCACGTGAAAGAATCAATCACAAACTCGCGGATCAAAGAAAGCCCTAAAATCACGAAATTGAAAGCAAGAACGAAAAGAGACTTATCTCAAGCAAACCTTGCATAGATTAAGAACGTGATCGTTGCTGGATTACACCCACACCATTATGGATCAGTGGTCAATTCAAGATCACGAAATTCTCCTCAAACCATGAAAAGCCCTAGCCTCCACCTCAACTCTCCCTAAGCTAATTAGGGTTTGAAAACAACAAAAGAGGTGAAAAACAGCGAGAGACAGAGGTGCAGCCCCCACCTCCTCCTATTTATAGTGGAGGCCTAGAACTCTCTAGGATTTGACTTAATTGGGCTCCCGTTAAGGCCCAATAACAAACGGGTCACACACGCACGCTTCGCAAAGCGCCGTCTTTAACTTTTTGACCTAAACCGCTTCACCATGCGCCATGGATTTGCCAATAGGTCACCCTTGTCCATCTTGTGTCACGCTTGAGTCGTTGACCTCACCCGGCATCGTCGATCGTTCTGGACCTCAACTCTCCAAGTCTAGGCCCGATCATCCTCGCCGTTGACCGTCGTTGACCACCAAGCTACCTGCACAACCATAGACAAGCAAATACGAATTCGGGAACAAGTTCTTCACAACTTGACCCATGTTAGTCAAAACATGCATCATGCAAATCATATGCCATGAAACCAATGACTTTGACCTAACAAAACAATATCGCCAATGGTTGCGGACGTTCAAGTCAATACCGGTCTGACCGCTCCATGTGAGCCGGTCGGACCGCCCCTAGGGACTTAGCCGAAATTCATGCCCCAAAT
Organism: Hsuehochloa calcarea; assembly: GCA_036346395.1. NCBI lineage: Eukaryota > Viridiplantae > Streptophyta > Magnoliopsida > Poales > Poaceae > Hsuehochloa > Hsuehochloa calcarea. The sequence goes on along the minus strand of CM070610.1, from coordinate 12,327,632 downwards.
TCAAACCTTCCGAAATTAAAACGAATAGAACTTCTTCTTGAGACTCCAAAATCATGAGACCAAGTGCATTGGGATCCCTCACTTGCCTACAACACCTATTTTTGGCCCACTGCGTTTGACCACTTTTAGGTCACAATGGTCCGACCACGCACATGGCGGTTCGACCGATTTGGGACCGGTCGGACCGCCATGCTATGGCCGGTCGGACCTCCCCTGTCCAGAATGCCTAAGACTTTTGTCGAAAACTCGTGAAACGACAAACCGCAAACACCATTGCCAATTGTCACATCATCCTAAGATCTGGAGCATATCCCCATGATATCCACAAATTGGCTCACATGTTTCAGTGGCCTCATCAATCCTAAGTCTGACTGACTGGATATCAAAGAGGATTTTGGATAAAAACCGTTCGGAAAATATTAGAAAGATGAAAAGTGATTGATACTTACCCGAAGTCTCTCAGCTCTTTCTTCTGCGGTAACAACCACTAGGATCAGAGAGAAGCCAGCCTTGTCTCTTGGATCTCCAACGTAGATCATTTTGATCCTACTTCTGACCTCATCAGAAGATAAGGCTGCAACAAAAGAGAGGTCTTGGAGTTATGAAAGTAATCAATCAATTTTAACAAACTGGTCGGATTCCTTTGGGATTTACCTTCCCTGGACTCTTTGGTCGCATCATCACGACCAATGTACCAAAGCATCGCATGAACTCTGGCCTTCGAGGGACTAATTCTCCGCATGGAGAAATCCCTCACCACATGCCAGGAGATTAAAGTCCTGACATTAAGGAGATGGATGGCATCAACCCATCTCCATACCTTTCCCTCGTTCTTCGTAGAGGAGCGCCATTGTGGATTCTCGACCGCCTTTTTACCGCTATAGTAAAGGTCGTCTTACTGAGTAATCTTCATATAAAACCAGCTCTTCTTCCACGATGACCATGTGGATTTTGAGTACATAGGGATGTAGTCATCAGCCTTTCCGTTGTGGAGGCGCAAAGTACACTCTCCAGGTGCGCTGGTTGTTTTCTTTGTGTTCGTTATTCTGTAGTAGTACTTAAAAAAGTCCAAGGTTGCTGAAATTCCCAAGTACGCTTCGCAGAGGTAGACGAAAATGCTGAGGTTGGCGATGGCGTTGGGGGCCAGATTGATCAGTTCCACTCCATAATAGTCCAAAACTTGGGAAAGAAAGGAGTGAACTGGGAGTTTGAAACCGCATTCGATGTATGCAAGAAAACCTGAAATTTCTCCATCTTCGCTGCTTGGAGAATGCTCCCCGATAGCTGATCTCCAAGGGATCAGACTTCTGTCGGGTAGTAGTCCAACCTTCTCCAAACTTTCCAGTTTCTTCTCACTCAAATCATAGATCGACCAGTTGGTGATGAGATCCGACATGGTGATTTTTTTTTAGATAAGGGAGTCAAAAGTGGTTGGAGTCGATTTCTCCTCTTAGAAGATGAAGAGGAAAACAGAAGCCGTAAAAACCCTAACACCTAGTGTGAAGGGGTTTTTATATCCACAATCCTGTAATTGCATCCGGGAAAAGTCCAATGGACAAAAACTTTTTTGACCAATGGACAGAAAAGCTTCTCAAGTCCCAAGGCAGTTTCTCAACATTAAAATGAATACAGACTACTTCGAATATCACGACATTTAATGGGGGTCTGCCCGATACGATTTCATCAGAAGAAAGTGTTTTCACACGACCCATTCATTTAAAGTTCGGGGGCTAACTGACGAGGATTAAAACCTCGATGTATTATTTTAAGACATAAGACAAGACCACACGACTTCGTGGTTGTAACCCCTAAGGCTAACGACCTCGCTAGTCGTAAGGATTCCAGAGGTTACACAATAAATACCACAGCCTGACAAGGTCCCATACAGTCCCCGACAGCTTGATCGCTCGTAAGGCTACGAACTGGTATCATCTGGATCAGAATCCAGATATTTACTTACCGTGTGATGAATGAAACACGTGTTGTATATTCCATACCACGCGACGTTACATAACTCTAAGACACTGGACTATGATTGAATGTCTCACCGACATATAACAGCACAGCAGTTGATATCCTGTCAACTGACACCTCTCTCCGACCAGACACGTCACTTCCTAACAGGCGTCTCTCTAGAGGATAACTGCCACCACTTCATTAACTACTTAAGGAGGGCCGCGGAAGATGGAGGGGAGGGCGAGATTGAAGGCAATTGAGGGGAGATTGAAGGCAATTGAGAAGATTAGCAGTCAATTTCCATAGCAAGCATTGCATTCCAGTATAACTAGGATTAGCCTTTTGTTGGAAGACAGGCATTCCTTGTAATAGACAATTCATAGCAATAAAGAGTGATCCCATTCCATTCCAAGAGATACGCTCCATTTTACTCTGTTTTTTTATATATTCATAAGATCAGCGATCTGATCGTCGACAGTTTCAGACCCTGAAGTTTTTAGTTTTTTGATGGGTATGCAGCAAATCTAAGATAGGAGTGAATCTAGCTACTATGCGCATCAATAGCCTAAAGAGCCATGACTACCACATATTCATGGAACACCTTTTGCCTGTGATGATTCATGGCTATGTCCCCGAGTGTGTTTGGCAAGTGATGGTGCAGTTAAGCTTCTTTTAATCCTATGGTGATGTCAACTATGGAGCGTGAAGTACATATGTTGCTTTGCAAGTTGGAAAAGATCTTTCCACCAGGCCTCTTCAATCCAATGCAACATTTGATTCTCCATCTCCCCTATGAAGCTAGGATGGGGGGACCAGTGTAAAACCGGTGGATGTATCCAGTTGAGAGGGAACAAAAGGAACTACGAGGCAAAGCAAAAAATCGATCGTGTGTTGAAGCGTCCATAGCGGAGGCGTACATTCTTGAGGAAATTTCAAATTTCACATCAATATACTTTGCTGACAATATTCGCACGGTGTACAATCGAACCTCACGATACAACATTGGCATCCCTCAAAATGATTATTGATGAGGACATCAATCCTTCGGATACACGCACTACACAAAATCCTCCAGATCTGATTGCTAAACTACAAGTTCCTATGACAAGAGCTCGTGCACGTCACTTAAATTATGAGGTGAGCTCGTTTCTAGGTGCTAATAATTTATCTATGCAGAATGGTATGCTACCTAAAAATTGTGATCTTCTGTTACTAAGGAATGATGGAGAGGATCCAAACCGTCTACGACCAGTTCTCTATGATCTGCAAGATCTACGACCAGTCCTACGACCAAGCTACCAGATCTACGACCAGCCCTACGACCAGGCCCACGACCAGTGACGACCACGTTGGGAGTTAGTCAGAGACATTGAAATAAGGTGTTGCGTCACCGTTTTGGGCCTAATAAGGCCTTGTAAGCGTGGCAAGGTCAAAGTCCAGGATGTGTACGCCTCTCCACATGGCAGCATAACCCTTGGTCGACCTCCTCATGTTCTCCCCCCTATATATTGCATGCAGCCGCCACAGTTTAGGGTTGGTTTTTTCTTAGATTATTATGCCTTTGCAGTTTCACCGTTTACGGTTTGAGAAACCCCACTTGTGAACTTCATCCAAATCCGCAATAAATTTCAGATTGCATCTATCTTGTTCTTGTGAGTTGCTTCGATTGCTTGTAGGAACCATAACCCTCGTGGTGAGGTCGATCACGTGCGAGTGTGGTTGATAACGACAGTCGTGCGGGTGTAGCGAATTGCGAGGTGAAGATCTGCGGGTTGGAAGCCTCAAAGCGTCAACGTCCTCACGACGAAACAAATCGAACCTATCAGAAGATCGGGCCGTCGTCTACCCATCATTTGGTATCAGAGCATCAGGTTGCCCGTTAGGTAATCTTGTTTATCCCCTTTTGATAGTTGTGTTCCATCACCTAGAGTCCAGAAAATTGCCCCACAAAAAGTTTTAGATCTTAGTTTTTCCGTTGTCCAAACCACTTTGTGCCTATCTCAATTGTGTTTTCAGTTTTCGCGTTGTTGAGTTTGAGTCCATTGTCGGTGTCTTTGTTGCTGGTCTTGTCGTCGTAATCTAGTTTCTAGCGTCGAGTCTTATTTGTTTTGGTCTTTGTGTATCTCGGCCTACCCTTAGTTACATCCTTTGATTTGTGCCGTATAGCCGAGATCGTGAGACCCTCCCCATATGACCACCTCCTCGTGTTCGACCACCGGCCTGATACAAGCACCCACTCGGGTTCGACCACCCATTCGGATTCGACCACCCACTAGAGTTCAACCACCTCCTCGTGTTCGATCGCCTAGTCGGCTCGACCACTTCCTCGAGATCCGACCATCTACCCTTTCGACCACCTAGCCAAAGTTTAGAGAGAGAGAGAGTTGTGAGTTAAGGTCTAAAAAAAAAAAAAAGATAGAGGAACCCTAGGTTGGGTTTCTCAGCTTAAAAAAGAAAAAGAAGAAAAAAAGAGAGACCACTCATAGTTGGCTCACGACCACCCTCGCTTGGTCTCGACCACGCTCAAGTGGCCCACGACAACCCACAGCTTGGTCCACGACCACCCACAGGAGAAATCAGTTGCTTTGTGAATTTTATTCCATTGTGCTTGTATCTACCCTATTATTCAGCTTGCTTGTGCTAGTTCTAGGAACGCGTTTGGGCTAGCAAATGTGACGAGTACTGTGGACTTTTGATTCAGCTTTGCTAATCTGATTTCATTATTGCTATTCCTTGCTACTAAACATTACCTATCCAAGCTCCACCTACTTTCGGCCCTCAGATTTGGATCCTCGCAATTCGACTCCGCCGCGGTCATACATCCCACCTTCTCTGATCATACCCCTACCGCAATTGGTAAGAAATCCATAAGAGCTTGGTAAGACGCTTGAGAGTGTGTGTGTTTCCACCTTCCACCACCTAGTAGTTGATAGGGATAATATCTTTGTATTGTCTTTTGTCTCCTACTAACCATGGCAGGTGAGTAATTGGAGGCGCAAGAGTGTGTTTTGAGGGAAGAGCTCACGAGGGTGTTGGATGAGCACCGCCATGCTATTAATGACGACATTGATAGGAAGTTTGCGGAAACGAATGCTACACTACAACAACTCAATGAAAGTATTGCAATGCTCAATACACGCTTTGATGGTTTAGCCAATCCACCACAGAACAATGGGCGTGTGGATCCTCAAGGTGCAGACCATAACCATGAGATTGACAATGATAATGAGATGCGAAACCACGACGCCTTTGATGCACAACAACGGAACCGGTTGAACTTCAACCGTCAAGGTATGAGAGGTAATAACTTCCAAAGAACATAATGCACGTATAATGATGATCCATATGTCAAGTCAAGTTCATCTGTACCATCTTTTGCGGTGCTTATGATGCCGAAATATACCTAGATTGGGAGATGACGGTAGAACAGAAATTTAATACTCACTTAGTTCCTGAAGTGCATAGAGTTAGGCAAGCCACAAGTGAATTTAAAATTTTTGCCATCATTTGGTGGAATAGGGTATGCAATGATGGATTAGCGCCTACTACTCGGGATGCTTTAAAGGTTGCTATGCATAACAGATTTGTTCCACCTTCTTTTAAATGTGACTTGCATAAGAAACTGCAGCGCTTAAACCAAGGCAATAGATCCGTACAAGAATATTATCAGGAGCTACAAATTAGTATGTTGTGTTGTGATATTATTGAGGATGAAGAGGCTGCAATGGCACATTTTTATGGAGGATTAAGATGTAAAATTCAGGACATATTTGATTACAAAGAATATGATAGTATTCCTAGATTGTTCCACCTTGCATGTTTGGTAGAAAAGGAATTACAGGACGACAAAGAGGCCAAGGAACAATTTTGGAAGCACGCCTACACCAAGATCAACGCCGGGCAAGTTAAAACTTTCCCACCTTCACTACACGGTGCTGCCCCCTCCACGAGTAGGGCGCGTTCAGCAGCACCTTCGACACCATTACATGCACCTGAGGTAAGCAAATCTACTAGTGTGTATGCCCCAGCCAAGAGTTCTTCTTCGGTTGCTTCCACGGGCCGTACGACTGGGATTGTTTGCCACCGTTGCAAGGGAATGGGTCACGTCATGAGGGATCCCAAGTCGTGAAAGATATCTTGCCACCAAGACGGTGGTTATGTAAGTACTAGTGATATTGAGGATGAATATGTACTTGCAGCTAACATTGCAGGTGGAGGAGACGAGATAGACAGTGATGCTGATGGTGTAGAGGAACAAGTAGCTGCTGTTGACACCGGGAATCATATGAGCCTTGTTGCGCAACGAGTGCTGAGCGCACAAGTGGAAAGAGCGGAGCAAAATCAACGGCACAAATTGTTTCAAACCAGATTTCTCGTGAAGGAGAGAGCCTGCAATGTAATCATTGATGGAGGGAGCTGTAATAACCTTGCAAGTTCCGAGATGGTCGAGAAGCTTGGCTTGGCCACACAGCCACACCCATGTCCCTACTACATCCAATGGTTCAATTCGTGTGGTAAGTTAAAGGCAAACAAAGTTGTGAGAGTACAATTTTCAGCTGGTAATTACAAGGATAGTACCGACTTTGATGTAGTGCCTATGCAAGCATGCTCTTTGTTGCTCGGTAGGCCTTGGATGTATGATAATAACGTTTTGCACCATGGTAGAGCTAATACCTACTCATTCTCACATAGGGGTAAGAAGATTAAGTTGTTGCCTTTGACACCCGCTGAAATTGTGAAAGATGAAGCAGAACGTGCTAAAAATGAAAGAAACACCAATGAACATGATTTTGAAAATAAGCAAGTAGAAAACGTGTTTTCCCACCTAAACGGGAGAAAGTGGCGCCTAATTCTAAGTCCGAGGGAATTAAATTGAAGGGATGTGTTATGCTTGCCACTAAATCTGAACTTACTAAAATTTGTGATAATGAGCTGACATGCTATGCTTTGATATGCAAAGATGCCTTATTTTCATTTAATGATATGTCTAGCTCTTTGCCTTCTGTCGTTGCTAACCTTTTGCAGGAGTACGTCGATGTATTTCCAGCTGAGATATCCCTAGGATTGCCACCTATTTGAGGGATAGAGCATCAGATTGATTTGATCCCAGGAGCGACTTTGGCAAACCGTGCTGCATCTAGGACCAATCCAGAGGAGACTAAGAAAATTCAACGACAAGTCCAAGCTCTTTTGGACCGTGGGTACGTACGAGAAAGCCTTAGTCCTTGTGTTGTTTCTGTTCTTTTGGTTCCTAAGAAAGACGGTAGTTGGTGTATATGTATTGATTATAGAGCCATTAACAATATTACCATAAGGTGTCGTCATCCTATTCCTAGGCTAGACGACATGCTTGATGAGTTGAGTGGTTCTATTATTTTCACAAAGATTGACTCGCGGAGTGGTTACCACCAGATTAGAATGAAATTGGGACATGAATGGAAGACTGGTTTTAAAACTAAGTTCGGACTATATGAGTTGTTAGTGATGCCTTTTGGTCTAACTAATGCACCTAGTACTTTTATGTGATTGATGAACGAGGTTTTACGTTCTTTCATTGGTAAATTTGTGGTAGTTTATTTTGATTATATCTTGATTTATAGCAAGTCTCATGAGCTACACTAGAATCATATACGTGATGTTTTTAATGCTTTGAGAGATGCATGTTTGTTTGGTAACCTCGAGAAATGCACCTTTTGTACCGATCGAGTTGCATTTCTTGGTTATGTTGTGACACCACATGGAATTGAGGTGGTGAGGCAAAGATTGTGGCCATCCAAAGCTGGCCGACGCCTACCACTGTGACACAGGTGCGAAGCTTCCACGGCCTTGCTGGATTCTATCGACGTTTTGTGCGGGATTTCAGCGCCATTGCCGCACCATTGAATGAATTGACCAAGAAAGGAGTACCCTTCCAATAGGGACCTGCGTAAGAGAAGGCATTCAACTTATTGAGATTGAATGTGATGCTAGCGGGATTGGGATAGGTGGTGTATTGATTCAAGAAGGTAAGCCGGTTGCATACTTCATTGAGAAATTAAATAGGCCTTGTATGAATTATTCTACCTATGATAAAGAATTGTATGCTTTAGTTCGTGTGCTTCAAACTTGGCAACATTATGGCCCAAAGAATTTGTTATACATTCCGATCATGAATCGCTAAAACATATTAGAAGTCAAGCTAAACCGAATAAACGACATGCTAATTGGGTAGAATTTATTGAGCCGTTTCCATATGTCATAAAGCATAAGAAAGGTAAGGACAATGTGATTGCCGATGTGCTTTCTAGGCGTTATACCATGTTATCTCAACTTGATCATAAGATTTTTGGTTTGGAGACCATTAAAAATTTATATGCTACTGATTTCGACTTTAAAGAAGTGCTTGAACATTGTAAAGAAGGAAAAACATGGAATAAATATGTGCTGATTGATGGTTTGGTCTATCGTGCTTACAAGCTATGCGTTCCAGCTAGCTCCGTTCGTCTTTTGTTGTTGCAGGAGGTGCATGGAGGAGGTTTGATGGCGTATTTTGGGGCAAAGAAGACTGAAGATGTGCTGGCCGCCCACTTCTTTTGGCCAAAGATGAGGCGCGATGTCGAACGCTATGTGGCTCGCTGCACCACATGCAACAAAGCTAAGTTCCGTCTCAATCCACATGGACTTTATATGCCTCTTCCTATTTCTAGCGCCCCTTGGGAGGATATTTCTATGGATTTTATTTTAGGATTGCCTAGGACAAAGAGGGGGAGGGACAATATATTTGTAGTAGTGGATCGATTTTATAAAAGGGCACATTTTATACCTTGTCACAAGAGCGATGATGCTATAAACATAGCTGATTTGTTTTTCAGGAAAATCTTTCGCTTACATGGAGTGCCCAGTACTATTGTCTAGGATCGCGATGCGAAGTTTTTGACCCACTTTTGGAGATCACTTTGGAACAAATTGGGAACAAAGCTGCTATGTTCTACTACGTGCCATCCCCAAACTGATGGACAAACGGAGGTTGTCAACCGCACGTTATCCACCATGTCGCGGGCTGTTTTAAAGAAGAATTTGAAGATGTGGAAAGAGTGTTTACCACAAATTGAGTTTGCTTACAACAGGTCGGTACACTCTACCACCAAGGTAAGTCCGTTCCAGGTAGTGTATGGTTTTAACCCCCATGCTCCTATTGATTTACTACCTTTGCCTACCTCTGAAAAAATTAATTTAGATGCTAAGAAGCGCGCTGAATTTGTTCTTAAGTTGCATGAAACAACTAAAGAGAATATAGAGCGTATGACTGAAAAGTATAGGGTTGCTGGAAGTAAAGGTAGAAGTTTGGGTGCATTTGAGAAAGGATAGATTTCCAGAATTAAGAAAATCAAAGTTGATGCCTAGAGCTGATGGACCATTTAAAATAATTAAGAAGATCAATGACAATACATATCAATTGGAACTACCTGCAGATTTTGGGGTTAGCCCCACATTTAACATTTCAGATTTGAAGCCATACGTGGGGGAAGAAGATGACCTTGAGTCGAGGACGACTCCAATTCAAGGGGGGAGGATGATGAGGACATCACTCCTTCGGATACACGCGCTACACAAAATCTTCCAGATCCGGTTGCTAAACTACAAGGTCCTATGACAAGAGCTCGTGCACGTCACTTAATTTATGAGGTGAGCTCGTTTCTTGGTGCTAATAATTTATCTATGCAGAATGGTATACTACCTAAAAATTATGATCTTCTGTTACTTAGGAATGATGGAGAGGATCCGAACTGTCTACGACCAGTTCTCTGTGATCTGCAAGCTCTACGACCAGTCCTACGACCAAGCTACCAGATCTACGACCAGCCGTACGACCAGGCCCACGACCAGTGACGACCACGTTGGGAGTTAGTCAGAGACATTGAAATAAGGTGCTGCGTCACCGTTTTGGGCCTAATAAGGCCTTGTAAGCGTGGCAAGGTCAAAGTTCAGGATGTGTATGCCTCTCCACATGGCAGCACAACCCTTGGTCGACGTCCTCATGTTCTCCCCCCTATATATTGCATGCAGCCGCCATAGTTTAGGGTTAGGTTTTTTCTTAGATTATTCTGCCTTTGCAGTTTCGCCGTTTACGGTTTGAGAAACCCTACTTGTGAACTTCATCCAAATCCGCAATAAATTTCAGATTGCATCTATCTTGTTCTTGTGAGTTGCTTCGATTGCTTGCAGGAATCATAACCCTCGTGGTGAGGTCGATCGCATGCGAGCGTGGTTGATAACGACAGTCGTGCGGGTGTAGCGAATTGCGAGGTGAAGATCTGCGGGTGGAAGCCTCAAAGCGTCAACGTCCTCACGACAAAACAAATTGAACCTATTGGAAGATCGGGCCGCCGTGTACCCATCAATTGTCAACTTAGCCTCTTCACCGGAAAAGGTGACACTTCAAGCGGTGGTACTCCCAAAGTTTTATCGCAGGATGAGTGGTTGACTGCGATATTGTATGTCTTGACCAACTTCTCCGAATTGGATGATTACATTAGGTATGCAACAACTATCTTTTCCCTAGAATTGATTCATGAGTGTTTTAATGTACTTGTCTTGTTGCCTATAGGGAATTTGTTAGGAACAAGTGGAAGTAACGTCGAGATCCATCCGAAAAACAAATTGAGACCCTTCTTAGGAAGGGTGCTGGGAATTGCAAATCGAATTTTCCGACCTGGTTATATCAGAAAGTAACTTCCCTATTAGCTAGTCCCCCTTGCACATAATATTTGCTAAGTAAAGATGAACTAACACATGAAACCCATTCTATTTATCCTATAGAGCTTGAAGGACAAGTCTATCAGCAACGAATTGAGGCAAGTTTCTCAAGTATGCCAAACTCGGGTGCTGTCCTATAGTACCTACGATGTGAATGGGTACCGCTTCCGAACATCGAGACATGAGAGGGAACGTCCTAATGCAACAACAATTAATAGTGGTTTATTGACTGTAGGGCAGGATGGGAGCAATACAACTATTGAATACTATGGAGTAATTGAAGAAATAAGTGAACTATATTTCCATGGTAGCAAACCTCTCAAAATTATGTTATTCAAATGTCATTGGTTCCATCCATTTAGGGGAGTCAGACGGGACAGATCACTTGGGCTGGTTGAAGTTGCACATCAATCAGTCCTACCAGGCAATGATCCATTTATTGTGGCTCAGCAAGCCACCCAAGTATACTACATCCCGTACCCATGCAAAACTATTCGTAGTCTAGTGGATTGGTGGGTAGTACATAAGGTGCAACCATATGGTAAACTACCTACCCCTAGTGAGCAGGACTACAACATAGAGACCAATAATGGTGTTGACCTATTCTTTCAAGAAGATGAGCTCCCAAGGACTTTTCAAATAATAATTGGGGAAGAGGACGATCACATAGAAGACAATCTAATCGATGCTGAGGAGGTTGTCAACGAAGAGGATTTGGAAGTACTTAATCGCTTAGACATGGATGGCACTGAAGGGGATGAGGTCGAGTCAACACCTCATGATAGTGACGATGACTTTTTAGAGGTCCAATCTGTGGAGGATCCCATTGTAGACGACTACTTCTAAGCATGATCATCTCGTATTTGATGTATGTTTTTAATTTTTTGTATGAGCTTACTTGATTACACTATATTACGTCTTTCGATGAGCTTAGTTGATTGCGCTATATTAATTGATTTATTTCATTTCATTTCAGGACACCAAAAATGAGTGGCGTCAAAGGGGTAGCATGCTCTAGTCGAGGTAGACGTTTGTCTTCCAAAGTGGCAGCACCATGTCATGGAGGCAGAGGGGCAGCCGTGGCCCCTCGAGGAGGCAGAGGGGCAGCCGCGGCCCCTCGAGGAGGTAGAGGGGCGGCCATAGTCCCAAGAGGAGGCAGCGTGGGGTCTACCTCTACTAGATCAGGCACCTCTACCCCGCAGCCCTCTCGTGCTGATCATGTGGATAATGATCAGCATCCTAGTGAGGAAGAGGGTGAGGAGGATGTGTACCCTGAGGCGGAAGACAATACCACAACACAAGATTTTTGGTTGCGAGGACCTGTGAACTTGCCACCACAACCAACCCAAGAGGAGGACAAGACTGTCATCGTTCCTATTGGTGACACGTAAGAAATTGTTATCACTTTCACTAATTTAGCCCACTTGCTTACAGACATCAAAAAAACTAATGTGTAGGCAATGGCGAGAAGAAGGAGGGGCTGAGAAATGTAGACTTCCAAATGACATAATTGGCGTGTTGATTCGATGGCACTTCCCTGGCTTGGTCATCTACAGAGGAAGGCGGGAGCCTGCATGGACATGCGCCACAACAAGGCCGCTGAAGATACATTTGCTGAAGGAGAAACACAATTTGACAATTATTTGCAGTGGGTGGAGGAATGTTTTTGGGTAAGTATCAATATTCAAATCTGCATCTATTTATGTATTCATAAATATTTGTGAGGGCCATGAAACTAGGTTTTGTCGTGGCAAGGCAAAGGTGGTTAAAAGAAATCCTGCACAATTTAGAAAAGTAGAATCAGTTATACTATCCAAAATTTGAAATTTGCATGAAAATAACATTAAAAGAGGACCATACATGTGAGCAATGTTCTATGATTTTTCCTAGTATTTGTAATCATTCTGTGAAATAGATTCATATATTGAATGTTAGAATTCAATACATTGGTCTTCCTATAATACTATCCTTAATGTTCATGCTCTCATACTGTGCTTGTTTAGAAAACTTTCAAGCAATGTTTGTTTACGAATTGCTTGCTCTTGTATGTACTTATAATTGTAGAAACATAGGTGCCTAAAAGTGACCAGCATGTTGATTTCTAGCATTATGATGTGTCCTGTGTTATGTTGTTATTTGCTAATCTTACACATTATCTTGTTATTATCTAGTGGTGGTTTAGATGGGCTGAAGGACATGAAGCTGATTCTAGGAGAGTTGATGAGAACATCCCTACTATAGAGACACCCGCACCTACACATACAACTCATCCACTACAAGGACCTCTTACCCGAGCTCGTGCTCGCCAACTTAATTATCAGGTGAATTCGTTTCTATATTTATATATTACTGAGAATAAACCGCTACCTAATGCAAGTGATTTAATTGTGCTTAGGAACATGGGAATGGATCAAGGAGAGGCTTGTGGAGTCATGGACATGCATGGAATACATAATGAAGGTCACCACATCACTTTGGGTCCATGTCAAGCAAGAGTTCGAGTTGGGCCTGCTCGATTCGAATTCGACTCTCGCGATAGTACTAAGTTCAAACAGTCGTAACTTTTTCATACGGACTCCGTTTGGGGTGATTCTAGACTTTATGGAAAGCTTATCAAGTCTACTTTCCAACGGATCCAAGATCATCATCAAAATTCATCTGAACCGGCCACAATCATCAAAAGAGTCCACGTCTATTTCTAAGTCCGAGTAAAACGGGTGCTGCGCCACCTCCACTTGGGCCCATGGGCCTTGTAACCCTAGGGGCATGCGCCCACTTCGCTGGCCGCCACCCCCTGGCCATCTCCCTATATAGGAGCTACCATCTCCTTTTTCTAGAACGGGGATTTCGTTTGATTAGTTTCTCTATTGTGAAAACTCTCGTTCTTCGGTTGTGTCGACTAGACCAACCGTAAAGGACCTCTACGGAATCCCACCTTCTGAACTCAATCATATATTTGTAATTCAGATTGCTTTTAACTTCGTTCTTGCTTGTTTTTCGATTGCTTGCATGAATTGATCCTCGTGATCAGGTCAACCGGGTCTTTGGCATTGTTGATAACGACTTGGTGGTTAGTTCAGCGATTGCTTGGTTCGTGCATGCTGCGTTCGTAGCCTGGATTGTGAGAGTTGACCATCATCCAATCAGAATTTACCCCTCTCACCGAAAGATCGGGACATCAGAGTATATCAAGTGGTATCAGAGCTACAGTTCATCGGTGAGTCTCCAGTTTTTCATTCCTAGAGTCAGGTGCACCCGAGTATTTTATCAAACGCGTGGCGTGACAAATCATAGGATAAGTCCGCTAAAATAGCACTTTTTGTCACTCCACTAGTGGTGACGTGACCAAACAACACTGTCACACCACGTGTGGTGGCGTGACAAGAGTTTGCCCAGATACGGGCTGACGTGACAGTGTTGTTTTGTCACGTCACGGGTGGTAGCGTGACCAAATGGGTCAGAATTGGAAATAAAGTTCGCGAGGGGTTAACTTTAAAATAAAATTTTAAAAAGGGTTAATTAATACAAAAAAATCTCCAGTAATAGGCACCACATGAGTTTTGCCTAAATTCATGATAATACCGGAAAATTTACAATGCTACTACAACACTATAATCTAATCAATCTTGAACAAGGAATTTCTCTCAAAAGTACATATCTGTAGTTCAGCACACACATACAAGATTTTCCCTGATAAGCTCACATAATACTAGTTTTGACCAATGGGAGCAATTCCAAACATTATTTTGTGCTCCTAGTGTACTTATCCACTCCCTCTAATTTGCAAGAAAAATGTCCATAATAATTACAAACATGACAGATTGTACATATACAAGATATATGTTACACCTAATCCTAGTTTGCAAGGTGAAAATATGTCCATAATTTCCTTACCTCATGTTCGACCAACTTGTTGTGATGGCCCCACTGACTTCCGATGTTTCATCTGCAAATTATAATACATGCAAGTATATTAATTGAGGAAATAAATTGTAGGTGGATACAATAGATGGATGCTTACATGTTGACATGGCCATGCAATAGATCTCTCATAAGCATCAGCCATGGTGCTTATATCCCCGTAAGGACGAGGTAGTTAAGCAGCCCTTTTTAGCACATGATTAACAACGACTACACAATATTCAACACCCAACAGAGTACCACCCACTACCATCCTTCAATCCATTGATATAACAGTAACCTTTGCCACATGGATATGATGTAGGTCCAATAACAAAGTACGAAATAACTTCTCCACCTTAAAACATGTCATCATTGAGAGTGTCAATTCAAGTCTAGTCAAATAAATTACAAAATAGTAAAGAGCAAACCAACAAATAGTGAGATATGTGAAATATTACACCTCCATTTCCTTTTTGTGAAGGAACTGCACGTCTATTCAATGTCCACAAGAGAAAATAGAGAAATCATTACCTTAGATATGAAATGCAGTATGACAATGGTGAAGAATATATTTTATTTTGAGCAGTATGTACCTCCTCATACAACATGCTTTCTGCACCATTAGACTCATCCTCACCATTGCCACTTTTAGCTTGCTAATGCTATAGTAGGCCTATAAAAATAAAAGTGGAAACAAACTTCATTCTTCTATACCAAAGAATTAATTACAAAATTGTATTATACCTCATGTATTAGAGAATTTTATGCATATTGTAGACTGATTTGTGCATGTCACCCGCATGAGAATTAGTAAGTAATAATTCCTTAATCTCTGCCACTTGTTGACTAAAGGCATCAATTTTTCTATCACTACCTGCTTACATTGTTTCAATATACTCCAGTAGAAATTCTTTATCCAATTCAGCTTGTCGACGCCCTTCAATGGCCATTTGGAGCTTGGTTGATCTATACTTTAGCTTTTCAAGCATCTCCAAATCTCCTGGAGTTGGTCCCTTACCTATAGAACGAACATACCCATTCTTTTCAGGACCAAAGACGCGCGGCAGGAGGTCACCTTACTTTATGGTTTTCTCTGTCCACTTTGCATGATCTGTGGCTATGTCCTCAAGTTTTTTATGCAAATATGGAATATTAACCAACTGTTTGATGCATCAATGTGCTATTTTTTAAGATACTTGCAATTTTAGGTGCTGCTACTTTTGAAGGAAGGCCAATTTTATGAGAGTGTGTTTTAATAAACAACTCATCTCTACGGGGGCACTACACCATTATCCTTGTGCTGCATGGACACAAGCAGAAAATTCAACATCAAGCAAAAAATAGCATACAACATAAGTTATATTTGAGATATTATAGAATAAATGCATTTATATATCATTTCATGTCCAACACGAGCATGACTCTTGTAGCTAGATGTATGTAGCCCGGACGTCTTTTCACGATTAGCTTTTCCTATCCCACTATGAGCATATAACAATGGAAGCAGTAAATAAAAGAGAAATACCAATATAACAAGAATTATTTTTTTGTTTGGCTTACTTTGGCCAAGGGACTTCTCCAATGTTTGATAACAAGAGGATGTGGTTGTCATGCATGGCTCTTTAGTCCAATTATCCTTAACATGTATGTGGTGATGTATATTAGATGCATAACCATATGGAAATCTAACTCGTTTCAAAACTTCACAAAAAAATTATTCTCTTCAGAATTCATTGAGTAAGCTGCAGAGGCAAATAATATGAATCTCCTACTTCAACAATATGAAGACCTCTTCGTATATCTAGAAGTTGGAGATCCAAATGAGCATTCAAATTATCTTTAGATTTACCATCGATGCCCAAATGTGTATTAATTATGTTGTCACACACATTCTTCTCAATGTGCATCACATCACAATTATGTGGAAGTAACATGTGTTTCCAATATGGAAATTTAAACCAAATAGATCTGCTATTCCAAATAATTTCTTTAGCTTTGCCCACGCTTACGATTTCCCTTTGTTTTTTTCTTCTTATTTGGGTCTTTCCCAAAATCTATAGGCAAATCTTTTGTTTGTTTCAAAACCTCTTTTCCAGTTAGTGGCTTTGATGTTGTTCTTAACTCTGTAGCTTCATCAAATTATTGGTGATATGCCCTAGAGGCAATCATAGAGATAATTGTATCACGTCTATGTTTATGAGTTATTGAATAAATGTTATCCTGTTCCTTTCATGAATCAGCATTGATAAATATTAACAAGTATGTGACTTATTGGTGAAGCTCTTTAACTTATATGATATCATTCTAAATGTTCCCTTGGTAGGATGTCACTGGTCGAAACACTAGTGACTCTATCGATCAGCACATGTATTAATTGATGACCATGTTTCACCGGTCATGGATATAGGGATATCAAATTAATAATGTGAACACATGTTAGAGAACATGGTGTTGGATTGACCCACCTTGAGACACTGCTGAGATTGTTATGATTCCATGTGTCATCAGTTGGTCTCAAGTAATGATGATGTATAATCTTTAGACCTGATATCAGCTGGTTTTCTACATGTGTAAGGGTACACTTTGTGGTTACCAAACGCTACTTCGTAACTGGGTAGTTATAAATGTAGCTTTCAGGTATGCTATGAAACATGTGGAGGAATGTGACTGGTCGGATATGGGATTTGCCCCCCTAACATAACAGGAGAGATATCTCGGGCCTCGATGTGGTCGGATAAAAAGTGCATGACCATGCCACTAGTGGTCGAAGAATTCGACCACATGAAGTTATCCGACACTTGATCGAGAAAGTATTGAACAATCTATGGATGATATAATATCTCACCTAGAGTTTAACCAGATATCGCATGACAAAGGGAGACTACACGAGCAGGTTGTTTTGTTCAATCAGATACAAACTAGTCATATGGAGATACGAGCTAGTCGTAGAATGGTCAAACATAATCACTAAGTGGTCGAAACCTGGTCGTAAGGAATTACAAACCGGTCGAGACTAAATATGATCCGTCGTATAGATATACGAGTTGGTTGTTAGTGACAAGGACCTGGTCGTAGATCAAATTGCATTAAGGTTCGTCCGATATTATTTATGTGTATTCGGGAATTGTTATATCCTGCTAGGAACCGCTAACGACTCGTGATTGGAAAAGGTTTTCGAGTCACAGCTGACTACACATGAACCTAACGGATCACACACTTAACGGGTTGCAACAAACGTGTTCGGATAGGATCCGTCATAAGCTCTATATAAGGAGATGTATGAGGTTGTTGGGAAAGACACACACGAGATTGACGTGACGTGAGTTGCTCTACCGAAACCCTAGCCGCCATCTTCCTGAGAGCCCTACCGTGCGAGTTGGTGCTAGCACATCGCAATATGGTGATCCTTCCCTGGACATGTGGATACTGTAGAGGCGCTACTGCGGTTGCTGTTGCGCTTGAGGATGATCCACGACGGTGGCGAGGAACTCGATTGGTTGCTGGAGGAGACAATCACCACCGAGGACGATCGACTATGCTGGATGATCGACTTCGACCACTTTATCGACACGCTTTACATTAGATCAGGCTACTCTAACTCTTCTTCTATTGCACTGCGCGTCTGGTGGTAATGATCTATGATCTCTTACTTGCATGCCATCCTGGTTTACGTGGTAGAATTTTTGAATTGCCAGCTAGTGTAGCCTACTTGTATCCCTTCAGTGGTATCAGAGCCATCTTAAATAGTTTTTTATCTATATCAGTCGCATACACTTGATATGTGGGAGTAGTAGAAGCCTACACGTATCCTGATGCGGGGGATTGCCCGATCTTCACGACGTAGGATCGATGATAACTTTGGATCCGTGCAACCTGACGAACCGATGGCGCCAACCACTGTCAAAACAGCAACCTGCGACAAAAGAATTCGCCCAACCACACGCTCGTGATCCCGTCTACCCGATCACACCAAGTAGACGTGTCGCTGCTCCTGCAAAACACAAGGAATCACAAGAACGGCGGAATGGCACAACAGATTGGAACTCCCAATTCTAGTAGAGGCAATATGGCTCAAACCCTAGAATCAAGAATATATTGATCTGTCAAAAAATATTTTCGTCCCCTTTCCTGGCGGCGCAACGTAGGCTTTAATAGCCAGGAAACCGGCGGCCGTCCCGAACAAACTCGGTTCGGTCAAACAAAAACAAAAACGGACTCAGAGTCCTAATCGGTTTGGTAGTTACATGGATGCGAGGTTTACAAAAAAAAACAAGATGTCTTTCCTTCTGAAATCCCAATGCATACACGTCACTCCTTTAGTCTTAATTGAATAGAAAACTGATTTGTTTATTCCTTGCTCCATGCATCAGCACCTTTAGTCTTGATTGAATAGAAACCGATTTGTTTATTCCTTGCCCCATGCGCCATGACGTGAAACACACTTAGCACATGCATGATCTTCTTAATTCTTTAATCCATGTGTAGCATGCAGCCTCACGTATATGCTTCATGCAGCCTCTTCTTAATTCTTTATCCCCTTCTTGCATGCGTAGCATGTATGCATCCATGCATGAACGATACTTGATATTTGTACACATCATCAAACACAGATTTGTATTAGTAGCAATATCTTCGCTCCTTCGACTGGGCATACCTCCCATGCTTCTATACGTATAAAATCGCACACGCACAATATGAGACTATTAGGCAAGAATATATATTCATTAGAATCAAGATTAAAATTAATTAGGAGCGAGTTCACCTGTTGATTAATCTTTTTAGCTCTTGCTCGTGTAATCGGTCCAATCGGCGGGATGTCCTCATCATCCTCCCCCTCTTGAAAAGGAGTCGTCCTCGACTCTGATTCTTCCGGTCCAAAGAATGGTGACAAATCAGCAACATTAAATGTAGAACTCACAGCATAATCATCACCCGGAAGCTCTATCTTATATGCATTGTCATTGATCTTCTCAAGTACTTTAAATGGTCCATCTCCTCGAGGCATCAACTTGGACTTACGCTTGTCCGGAAAGCGTTCTTTGCGTAGATGCACCCAAACTAAGTCACCCGGTTCAAATAGCATCTTCTTTCTTGACTTGTTCGCCTTCTCAGCATAGTAACGTGCCTTCTTTTCAATTTCTTCTTTAGTCTTGACATGAATTTGCTTCACATATTCAGCACGTTTTGACGCCTCCATATTAGCATGTTCATGTAGCGGCAGTGGTAGCAAATCAAGTGCTGTAATTGGTTTAAAACCATACACCACCTCGAACGGGCACAATTGAGTAGTAGAATGTACCGCCCTATTGTATGCAAACTCCACATGCGGCAAACAATCTTCCCACTCTTTGAGATTCTTCTTGATCATCGTTCGTAGTAGCATTGAAAGTGTTCTATTTACCACCTCCGTTTGGCCATCTGTTTGTGGGTGACAAGTTGTAGAGAATAACAACTTTGTCCCAAGCTTGGCCCACAAAGTCTTCCAAAAGTAGCTCATGAACTTGACGTCTCGATCTGAAACAATCGTTTTTGGCATGCCATGCAATCTTACAATTTCCCTGAAAAACAAGTCAGCTACATGCGACGCATCGTCGCTTTTGTGACAAGGAATAAAATGTGCCATTTTAGAGAACCTATCGACAACTACAAAAACTGAATCCCTTCCCCTCTTAGTCCTAGGCAGTCCTAAAACAAAGTCCATACTAATATCCTCCCAAGGTACACTAGGAACAGGAAGTGGGGTATATAAACCATGTGGATTAAGTTTAGATTTTGCTTTGTGGCATGTCACACATCGCTGTACAAACCTTTCGACATCACGCCTCATTTTAGGCCAATAAAAGTGATCGCTCAGCATCATGAAGGTCTTTTCTCTCCCAAAATGTCCCATTAATCCACCTGCATGAGATTCCTGCAATAAAAGCAAACGCACGGACGAATCTGGAACACATAATTTGTTAGCACGAAATAAAAACCCATCATGAACGTGAAACTTGTCCCATCCTTTTCCATCTTTGCATTTAGAATATGGTTCTGAAAATTCACTATCGGAAGCATACAAATCTTTCAAACTCTCTAATCCAGGTACCTTCACTTCCAATTGAGTTAAAAGCACATGTTTTCTAGATAAAGCGTCAGCTACCACATTCTCTTTTCCTTTCTTGTACTTAACAACATATGGGAAAGTTTCAATGAATTCTACCCACTTAGCATGTCTACGGTTCAGTTTAGCTTGGCTTTTCAAATATTTCAAAGCTTCATGATCAGAGTGGATAACAAATTCTCTAGGCCAAAGATAATGTTGCCAAGTTTCAAGCACACGTAGCAAAGCATACAATTCTTTATCATACACAGGATAGTTCAATTGGGCACCTCCTAGTTTCTCACTAAAGTATGCTACGGGTTTTCCTTCTTGCATCAAAACACCACCAATACCTATTCCGCTAGCATCACATTCAATTTCAAAAGTCTTAGTGAAATCAGGCAAAACAAGCAATGGTGCTTCAATCAAACATTTCTTCAGTTCTTGAAAAGCTTTTTCTTGTGATGCACCCCACTCAAACACAACACCCTTTTTAGTTAACTCATTTAATGGGGCAGCAATAGTACTGAAATCTTTAACAAAACGTCGATAAAAACTAGCAAGACCATGAAAGCTTCTGATTTGACTAACATTCACAGGGGTAGGCCAGTTCTTAATTGCTTCAGTTTTAGATTCATCTACCTCAATACCTTGTCCAGAAACAACATAGCCCAAGAACACAACTTTATCAGTGCAAAAAGTGCATTTATCAAGATTAGCATACAGTTTCTCATTCCTAAGCACTTGTAGCACTTGTCTAGTATGATCAATGTGTTCATCCATCGTTTTGCTATAGATCAAGATATCATCAAAGTATACCACAACAAATTTACCAATGAAAGCTCTTAAAACATGATTCATCAATCGCATGAATGTACTGGGTGCATTAGATAAACCAAAAGGCATGACTAACCACTCATATAATCCAAATTTAGTCTTAAAAGCAGTCTTCCATTCATCACCAAGTTTCATCCTAATTTGATGGTAACCGCTTCTCAAATCAATTTTGGAGAATATAATAGCACCACTAAGTTCATCTAGCATATCATCTAACCTAGGAATAGGATGACGATATCTAACAGTGATATTGTTAATGGCACGACAATCAACACACATTCTCCATGTACCATCTTTCTTAGGAACAAGAATTACAGAACAAAGACAAGGACTAAGACTTTCGCGACATACCCTTTCTCAAGTAGCCCTTGCACTTGGCGCTGAATTTCTTTGGTCTCCTCCGGATTGGTACGGTATGGTGGACGGTTTGGAAGTGAAGCGCCGGGAACTAGATCAATTTGATGCTCTATTCCGCGCAATGGTGGAAGTCCTGCTGGTATCTCCTCTGGAAACACATCCTCAAATGCACGCAAAGAGAGGAAACACAACTAGGAAGAGAGGTTAAGTCGTTAGTTGAAAGTAAAACAGTTGCATCTTTGTACACAAGCACAAAGTGCATCTTTGATGGGTCATTGCTCACATCTCTCAAATCTGATTTTGTGGCTAACATAACCAACCCTCCCTCACTCTTACTTTTTCCTCTCATATTTGGCTTGTGGCTCTCACTCACCGATGTATGGAACTCACTCTTTTCTTTCTTTTTACTCTCATTTTCAGCAATCTTCTTTTGCTGAAATTCAGCTATGATTTGGCTAGAGTCATTGGATTAAGCTCCTTGGTCTTTCCCTTCCACTTAAAAGCATATCTATTGGAACGACCATCATGTTGCACACTTCTATCATATTGCCATGGCCTTCCCAACAGCAGATGGCACACGGTCATAGGCACCACATCACATTCAACGGTGTCCTCATAATCTCCAATTTTAAAAGTAACATGCACCACAAACTGAACCTTCACATCCCCACATTCGCTAAACCATTGCACATGATATGGACGTGGATGTTTCAAATTTCTTTAAACCAAGCTTCTCACACAATTCAATGCTAGCCAAGTTATGACAACTACCTCCATCAATAATAAGTTTGATTACCTTGTTGTTTACCTTGGCTTGTGTTTGAAACAAGTTGAATCGCTGCGGATGTGCGTCTCCTTCTTGGGCAAGCATGCTCAAATTTTTAGTGACGACTAGTGCCTCTCCCGTTTCATAACTCAACACATCAATCTCATCATCTTCATCGGATGCATTTTCATATTTCTCATTTGCATGACTAGGTTCAACCTCATCTTCACTTGCGGATTCAAAATCTCCATCTTCTGTCACAAGCATGACTCGGTTGTTGGGACACTCCCTAGCGATGTGCCCACGTCCCAAACACTTGAAGCATTGAATTTCTCTACTCTTTGCTGTAGCATTAATTGAAGATGTAGGGGATGGAGCCACCTTCTTCTCACTTGATGTAGGTGCTGATTTTGCAATCGAGAAAGAACGAGCATTAGTATTTGAACTAGTACTAGCTGAAGATGTACCTCGTCCTAAACTGAAGCGTGCTTTGGTGGCATTAGATGAGAATGATGGAGCTTTCAAGTTGAACGATGCTGTCCTTGGTGCTGGTTTCATATCTTCTAGTAACTGCTTCTCTGCCTTTGTCGCTTGATGCACCAAATCAACAACAGTATTGTAGGGCTGATATTGCACTATACGTTTAATGTTTTTATTCATGCCAAACAGAAAACGCGCAAGTGTTTGCTCTTCATCTTCGTGCACATGTGCCCTAATCATAGATTGCTCCATCTCCTTGTAATATTCCTCCACCGAGCGACCTCCCTGCCTCAAATTCTATAATTTATCAAAAAGGTCACGTTTATAGGTGTTAGGAACAAACCGTGCTCTCAGCTCTTGCTTCATTTCAGCCCATGATGCAATTGGAGGTTCCCCATTATCTTCTCTTTGGTTCAATACTTGTTCCCACCAAATCAACGCATACCCATCAAACTCAAGTGACGCCATGTGTAGCTTCTTCTCTTCCGAATAATTGTGCATTCGGAATATCTTCTCTACCTTGAGCTCCCATGTGAGATATGCATCTGGATCGGAAGCACCTTCAAATTTAGGAATATTGAACTTGAGCTTCCCAAATTTTTCCTCCACGTGGTGCTCATCATGACGACGACCATGGCGTTGATAGTTATCATTGCGGTGTAACCAAACGTCGTCGCCGAAGTCCTCAATGTGGGCAGCACCGCCGCGCCCACGGCCACGGCCACGGCCTCTCCCTTGGCCATGGTTAGCACCCACAACACCTCCCCCACGCCCGGGAAAGGGTGGACGAACCGCGTTGGCAGCGACTCGACCCGCTTGAGCTTCTCTAGCGAATCGTGCAACCCTCTCTTCATCGGTCTCATCAAGCTCAATACCTTCTTCATGTACACCAACTGGGCCCCGCTCTTTGCGAAGCTCCTCTAGTATCTCCCTCCTCAAGACGCTCATGTTGTCATTCAACTGAGTGTTGAAATCATTTGTGAGCTTCTCAAGGTCAACTTGTGTAACATATGCTGGTTCTCCTTCTTTTCCTGACATGGTTAGTGCAAACAAAGAAAGACTATATATGTGGATGTGGATTTTTTTTTTTGTGGAAACCACTCAACCTCACCTTCTCTTACCGACCGAAGTTCTTATGCGTCCTTGATGGAATTGAAGAGCTGCACGTACTTTGGTGACGGTAGACAACACAAGGTGATAGATTAAGCGAATTCAATTGCACAAGCACTGTTAGACAATGGCTTATTTGTGGAGCTTGGAGGGAAAGTATTTACCTATGCAATCTGAAATTTCTAGATATTGTAAAGCTAGGTAACAATCCAAACTAGAATTCAATGCCTAGTTGCTGATCCAAAGATATAAGCGAAGAACAAAGCAACTCACACGCAAAGATGATGGAACTTAGTGCAATCACAGGAATGAGCTAAAAATATAAGTGATGAACAACTAGCTCTTATTGCACAAGTTATAGAGAGACGCTAGCTAATTGCTCAATGATATAAATTAGGGCACAAGATTGCTCAAAACAATGAAATAGCACAATCTGAAAATTTGACAATGATAGGGTGTGCTCACAATAGGTGATCGGCCAAGTTTTTTTTTTCTTTCTTTCTTTTATTTTCTTTTATTTTCTTTTCTTTTTTTTTTACCTGACCAATCAAATTGTCACAAAAGCAGCACTTAAAACCCCACTTTCGGCTATAACAATTCAGAGGTGTGCAAATTGTGAATGAACAGCCCTAGAGCAATATCAATAGCTAGTCTCAATAGGAGCAAAGTATTCGCAAAGGATTGGATTGGCTCACAAAAGATATATATATATATATATATATATTTCACAATACTGTAGAGGACGAGCACTGCTCGTGGCTCTTTTGGATTTCGTGTACTGTAGCAATTCCTGTGCACTGTAGCAATTTCGTGACTGTAGCGATTACTGTAGCAGCGCGGAAACCTTTTTCGTTGACTGGAGCAGTACGCGGTCTCTCTTTATTTTGTACAGTCGAAATTTGTTTTGTTTTTTTTTTTCACGTTTGATGGCGGCGTACTGCTGCCGCGTTCATAGCAAACCGACGTGCGGTTGGCGTGTGTACTGTAGCACACGCTACAGTATAGTTTTTTTTTTTAATAACAAAACCAACTAACAGATTGGAAAAGAAAAAAATTAGAGCTACGCAAAGGAAATAAAGACCAGCGACTAAACACAAATTCTATTGGATTAAAACCTAACAAAACTCACAAGAAAAATGCAGATTAAACTACGGGCTAAAGAATTTTTTTTTGTGGCTTTTTGTGTATAGGATAGACAATAAATTTTAACTATGGGTAAATTGATCCTACCGTGGAAACCGAGGCTCTGATACCAAGATGATGCGGGGGATTGCCCGATCTTCACGACGTAGGATCGATGATAACTTTGGATCCGTGCAACCTGACGAACCGATGGCGCCAACCACTGTCAAAACAGCAACCTGCGACAAAAGAATTCGCCCAACCACACGCTCGTGATCCCGTCTACCCGATCACACCAAGTAGACGTGTCGCTGCTCCTGCAAAACACAAGGAATCACAAGAACGGCGGAACGGCACAACAGATTGGAACTCCCAATTCTAGTAGAGGCAATATGGCTCAAACCCTAGAATCAAGAATATATTGATCTGTCAAAAAATATTTTCGCCCCTTTCCTGGCGGCGCAACGTAGGCTTTAATAGCCAGGAAACCGGCGGCCGTCCCGAACAAACTCGGTTCGGTCAAACAAAAACAAAAACGGACTCAGAGTCCTAATCGGTTTGGTAGTTACATGGATGCGAGGTTTACAAAAAAAAACAAGATGTCTTTCCTTCTGAAATCCCAATGCATACACGTCACTCCTTTAGTCTTAATTGAATAGAAAACTGATTTGTTTATTCCTTGCTCCATGCATCAGCACCTTTAGTCTTGATTGAATAGAAACCGATTTGTTTATTCCTTGCCCCATGCGCCATGACGTGAAACACACTTAGCACATGCATGATCTTCTTAATTCTTTAATCCATGTGTAGCATGCAGCCTCACGTATATGCTTCATGCAAATTTCTTCTTAATTCTTTATCCCCTTCTTGCATGCGTAGCATGTATGCATCCATGCATGAACGATACTTGATATTTGTACACATCATCAAACACAGATTTGTATTAGTAGCAATATCTTCGCTCCTTCGGCTGCATACTCCCATGCTTCTATACGTATAAAACTGCACACGCACAATATGAGACTATTAGGCAGTAACATATATTCATTAGAATCAAGATTAAAATTAATTAGGAGCGAGTTCACCTGTTGATTAATCTTTTTAGCTCTTGCTCGTGTAATCGGTCCAATCGGCGGGATGTCCTCATCATATCCCTTCACAAATGACGCCACATCTAACATAAATTTGTGATTTGCATCTAAGAACCTACGATGACCCATGTAACAAGACTTGCTGCCATTCTTAAAATGTAGAGAACAAGTATGTGATTTGCAGTGAGGACAAGCTAGTTTGCCTGAAGTAACACATGCAGACAGATATCCTATGCCTAGAAAATCCATAATGGTTCACAAGATGGTAGCACACAATTGGAAGTACTCATCCTTGGAAGCATCGTATGTTCTAATACCCTCCTCAAACATTGATATCATATCATCCACTAGTGGTTCTAAATAAACATCCATATCCTTCCTATGTGAATTTTGGCCAAGAATTAACAAGGAAATTGTGAAATTTGGTTGCTTCATACACATCTAAGGAGGTAGATTCAATGGAATAAGAATAACGGGCCAAATGCTATATATAAAGTTCATTGATCTAAATGGATTAAAGCCATCGGTAGCTAAAGTGAGCCTGATATTGCGGCTATCTACACGAAATTCTGGATGTTTGGAATCAAAATCCTTCCAAACTGGAGAATCTGCTGGATGCCTTAATAATCCATCCTTTGTACGCCCTTCAACATGCCACCATACATCAGTTGCTGCCTTTAGAGACATGTACAATTTTTGAAGTCTCTTCTTTATTGGAAAATAGCGAAGAACCTTTTTGGAAACTTTACGCACACATTTCCCATCAAGATTCTTCTTCTCTGTTTTTCAACAAGAAGTCTTGCATTTGGGACAAAAATGTGCCTTTTTCCTACTGCTTCCAAAATAGTATGCAGTCATTCTTGTATGCATGAATACTAACATATCCGAGTCCATAGCATCTAACCATTTTCTTAGCTTCATTAAAGTTCTTAGGTAGCATTGAGCCCTCCCGAAAAGCTTTTTTAAGCAGTTGTAGTAGCATGTCAAAACTTCTATCACTCCAACCTTCAAGAAATTTGGTGTGGAGTACTTTTACAACAAAGCGTAGCTTTGAGAAGCATTTGCACCCTGGATAGAGGTCTTGATTGGGATCACCTAATAAATGGTAATAATCTTCAGCACCTTCGCATGGATCCTCCTCAAGACCAACATTATTTTCACATAAATCCCCCATTCCATCTAACCCATGCGCTACATCGCGAAGCATATCAAACATCTCATCACCTTGCTCAAAATTGTCCTCTACTTGAACCTCAGCCTCAGCATACACATTTTGTTGTGCAAAAGAAGTTGTTGCGTCTCCATGAAATATCCATCTCTTGTACCCTTCTGAAAAACCCATCACATATTAAATGCACATAGACAACACTAGCTTCTTTTCAGCAACTATTCACATATTTCCTGCAAAGGCATATATAATATTGTATTTGCTTTTGCATAATGGGTAAAAGCCTACTGTATAAATTCTTTGACCCCTTGTACATATTCATATGTGTGGCTACAAATAATTATTTGTTGTAAGAATGGACGTCATAAAGTACTAGAATTTTTTGTAAACTTATATTGTACCTAGCGATCCATCCATCTCTTTCCTATAGCCGGTATGTACTATCAAATTTCACAAGCCACCCAAATTTTACAAACTATACGAATATTCAGTAAATACCTAACTAATAAATTAATGATGTAGTGTTGTTATATACAAAACATCAAGTACAAATGCTTCCCACAACTATGCCCAAAGACAAATTAATAACTTCACACAAATACAAATGGGATATCAGGATGCGCCATTTCATAAAAACATTCATGGTAAGATTAAGAGCACTAACCAGGAAGCTGGGTACACCTCAAATCAATCACTGTATGATTACTAGATAATCCACAGTTGCCTTTTGAACTGCACCATGAAGCAAAAAAAAGTCCATAATTAGAAAAGGTTGAAACCAAAGTAACCCTTTATACATTATTGGGTAGGATTTCTTTGGCCCATGAAACCAAATCTACTATAAATCCAGCAATGTACTAAATTTGTACATCACGTTTCCATATTTTCTTGCATTTACAAGCCAGCTGTAAAAACCCATAAACCAAGAATTGCTTCAAAAAAACCTATAAACTAATAATAGCACCACTACAAACTGACTACACAAAACTAGTTCCTATAAACTAGTTCCATGAAGAACTATGTGGTAGTTCTTATTTGCTAGGTCCGTTATGACACGTTTGAGGTCCACAGTAGTGACGTCGTACTTATCGACCTTCACACCCTGTGGAGATTTAACCCAATGGCATCGAAACAATGGGATCTTGAAAAGTACATAGTCGAGCTCCCAGATCTCCTCTACGAACCCATAGTAGGAGTTCAACCCACGTGCCTCGGCGGTATTGAACTGCTCGTGAAATGCATCTATGCGGACACCGCTGTTCTGGACTGTGCTCCTCCTATCCCGAGCTTCCGTACAAAATGTGTACCCATTTATGTCGTATCATTGCCAAGTCATAATTGTAAATTTTGACCATTTTGCCAACCATAGCAGCGTAGCATCACTTGATGACCCCCCTGTGAATCGCACCTTTAACCATTCGTTGAACCGACGGTTGTGCTCTCTCGTGATCCAAACCTCTGACCAGTTTGGATTCTGTTGGCGTACCATGTCTTTGTGCACGTCGATGTACGATGACACTTGGGTCATGTGTTGCAAAACTGTCAAATGGGCATGCGCGTACGTATCTAGATCGGGAGTGATTGGTTTCCTTTCGATGGTCCCGATACCCCCCAGTCTCTCCTCATGACGAGATAAAGGCACACCAATCGGTTCCACCTAAGCCATGTAGTTGACGCAGAACTCAATGACCTCTTCGGTTGCATAACTTTCGATGATGCTGCCCTCCGACCGAGATCGATTCCGTACGTAGGACTTGAGAATTCCCATGTATCTCTCGAACGGGTACATATGACGTAGGAACACAGGGTTGCATATATTTATCTCTTTCACAAGGTGAACAATGAGATGAACCATGATATCGAAAAATAACAGAGGAAAATACATCTCAAGATGACATAGAGTCGTCACCACCTCGGCCTGCAGAGCATCTAGTCCTTCAGGATCGATGACCTTCTGTGCAATTGAGTTAAAGAAATAACACAATCTAAAGATTTCCATTTGGACCTTATTTGGTAAGATACTACTAATTGCAACAGGAAGCATTTATGTCATCAGCACATGACAATCATGAGACTTCATACCAAATTATTTCAAATCTTCTATGGAAACAAGTTTCTTAATATTGGCAGAGTAACCGGACGGAACTTTCACACTATACAAGCTTTCGCACAGCTCATATCTCTCGACATTGGACAAAGTGTAGCAAGCTGGGGCAAGGTACGTTCGTTCTTTATCGGTCTCTTTTGGTGCTAACTTATTTTAATATCAACCAAGGCACGCCATGCGTTAACACAATCCTTTGTTTTGCCACTAATGTTCAATAAGAGACCAATCAAACTATCACATATATTCTTCTCCACGTGCATGACATCGATGCAGTGGTAAACTTCTAAGTGCTCCCAATAAGACAAGTCTCAAAAAATTGACCGCTTCTTCCAGATGTTTTTCTGACAGATCCTTAATTTACGTCCCTTCCCAAGCACGACATCGATATCCTTAACCATATCATAGACCTCTTTCCCGCTAAAAACCATTGGAGCTGAACTGTTCTCCTTATTTTCGTCGAATTATTTCGTCAACTTGCGGTATGGGTGAATCCTGAGAAGGAGCCTACGGTGACGCATATACACAGTTTTACGCGAGTTGTTCCACCACACACTCTCGGTACCATCTAAGCAGTGCGGACAGGCTTTAGCTCCTTTTGTACTGAACCCCGATAGGTTACCGAAGGCAAGAAATCATTGATGGTGCATAACAACATGGTGCGTAAAGTGAAGTTCTCTCATTTGTACACATCCCATACTTGTACCCCTTCGTTCCACAGTGTCACAAGATCTTCCAGCAATGGTGCTAGGTACACATTGTGGATATCGTGAGGATATGTGCACGATCTCAGGATGATGAGTCAATTGGCAATGGCGTTATTGGTTTGCAAAATCTCGCGTTTGGGTTTGCTCCAAGGTCACCCTTGGCGATCGGCCGGTTGTCTTGGGCGGTCGATCCGCCAGTGGAGCGATCCGGCCGGCCATGGTGGCGGTCCGACCACGATTTGAAAGTTGGGTTTTGAGCCGGGCCAAAATAGGTTGTGTAGGCAAGTGAGGGAGTCTCCGGATGTGGTCCCATCATTTTGGAGCTCGGTCAAAAGTTCTATTCGATTGAATTTTCCGAAGGTTTGAATTTCTCGCTTGAATTTTGGCTAAGTCCTTTGGACCGTCCGACCGCCGTTGTGGGAGCGGTCCGACCAGCATGAATCGGTCGGACCGCCCACGTGAAGGCGATCGGCCGGCGATCCTGGAGGTGAGCCAAGTGTTGCATTGAGTTTGTTCTAAGTGTGTGATTCTATGAACTTCAATGCTTTATTGATGTATATTGCATTGCGGAATCGCGTGGGTCAAGTTGTGAAGAACTTGTTCCGGAAGCGGTTTGTTTGTCTATTATCGCGGTGGCTTGCGGGTCAACGACGTCAGCGGTGAGTGGATCGGGACTACGCTTGAGAGCCGAGGTCGAGCGATCGGGGATACCGGGTGAGTCGTGTGACTCAAGCATGGTGCGAGAATGGACAAGATGGATCGAGCGGGTGGTTGAAACACCGTTGGATCAGTGGTGTGGATATCGATGCGAGTCTGCAGGAGGTTCCGATGGGATTCGGACAAGAGAGGCTTGGCGTTGATGAGAACCGCCGATCAACCTACACGTGGTGAAGCGCGATTGCTTCAAGAGTTATTTGTATGTGGGTCCCATGTGTAAGAGACCCAAAAGGAAACCCTAGCTCTCTAGTATAAATAGGAAGGGAGAGGTGGAAAACCCAAGCAAGCATTCATTTTAGCCCCTTCTTCTTTTTCTAGGGTTTGGAGGAGAGGAGAGGAGAACTAGGGTTTGGAGTGTGCTCCTTGTTGAGCTCTTGCCCTCCTTGGTGGAGAGGCTTTGTAAGCATCTATTGTGAATGAACAATCTTGTGATGCTCAATTGAAAGATCAATTGCTCCTTTGTGTTCTTCTCTCTTTTGGATGTTTTGGTGCTTCCTTGATTCAAAGGTTCATGCGTGGTCTCTTGGCCTTCTTTATCTTGCTTTGATGTATGGGATTACTCCTAGAGTCATCTAGATCATCAATCCCCCACAAGCAAGTCGTGAATCAAGTTTTTCTCTTTTCTAGGGTTTGAGCACTCCTTTGATAAAATCTCGAGAGATCGATTCTGAAGTGGATCGACGGATCGTCGCTAGAAATAGGTCTCTAATATCATTAGGGAGGTGTGCTAGAAATTTGGTCAAGTTTCATTGGTTGATTCAAAAGTTGGATCAAATTTCGTTTTGGTTTTGGGTGGAGTTTTTAGTTCTGGACTCTACCGGTCCGACCGGCCTTTCAACGGCGGTTCGACCGTCCGTGTTTTCGAGATCATTGGTTTGGCGGGTCGAACACCGCCCACCGGTCCGACCGCTGGTTAGTTGCCGGTCGGACATTGGATGACCGTCGGTCCGACCGCCCGTGGTAGCGGGCCGACCGCCTGAGCGATGAAGAACCTTGAGTTCTTTTCTCCTTTTGTGTCGTGTGCTTGAGGGGTTTATCAAATCCAACACAAAGTTTCCGTTGTGTGCTCACCGAACTTCTTAGCTTTCATAGCTAAAGGAGTAAAGTACGTGTTGGTTTTGGTTTAGGCGAAAAAGCTTTGAAAGCGCCTATTCACCCCCCCCCCTTAGTCGCCTTTCCGGTCCTACAAGTGGTATCAGAGCCGGTTAGCTCTTTTCTATAGATCTTAACCGGTCTTTGGAGCCATGGCGTGACAAGTACTCAACCAAGCCACACATTTTGAGGAGTTGACTTTGCATCTTTGGAAGGCTCGTATGCAAGCGTATATCGAGGCTCAAGGGCACGCTATTTGGCTAAGGTGAAAAACCCTTATGTCGTGCGGTACCGATGACGATCACGATCACTCCGGATGTGGAGGCCAACAAAGAAGGCTCGAATTATTTGATCCAAGGCCTTAGTCGATCCGAGTTTGAGCGTGTTGCTCACTTGCGGTCGCTCACGAGATCTGGCGGACACTTTGTGATTATCACGAAGGGTCCATCGCGATCAAGGAAGTGAGATGTAACCACTCAAAAGGTTTACTCGAAGATCGAACAAAGGCCCGGTGAGTCTTTGGATGAGTGTGGGAAGATTCTCTAAAATTCTTCATGATCTCCGCTATTTGTTGACTTGATATTTTACGAGTCGAAAATGCACGCCACTTCGGGTGCTCTTGATGTGAAGTGCAGGGTATGAAGATCACTTCCATCAATGACAACATCACATGAGTGAGCTTACCATGGATAAGCTCTACTCGAGGTTGAAGACGCATGAGATTGACTTTATCTCGCGTCTCCCAAGACAGTCGATGGCTTTAGTGGTCGACAAATCCAAGGGTTGCTCTTCCGATTCTCTTGATTGTAGCACATCCGCTTTTCATTATCTCGCTTTACATTCTTTGAGTGATGAGCAACTTGAGAAATTGCCCGAGGATGACTTAGCCCTCCTTTCCACCAAATTCACAAGAGCGTACAACAAGGTGAGAAATAGGAGGAGGAGGACCTATCACGTGCTTGAATGTGGTGAGCCAAACCACATTCGCTCCAAGTGCCCCAAGCTAAAGGGCAAGGAGGAGAAGGAGACAAGAAGACATCCCGGAGAGGGATGCAAAACCCAAGAAGACAAACTATCGAAGGTTTGTCGGTAGGTCCTTGCCGCTCTTGAGAATGTAAATATGAGCGATGTGGACTCGGAAGCGGAGGGCGGAGAGTGATTCTCGTGGCAAGAAGAAGGCGCATGACTTCACCGGCATGTGTTTCATGGCCAAGAACGACCACGACAATGATTCCTCCAAAGATGAGGATCCTTTTAGTGATCCCGATGAGGTATGCCCTTCTATTGCCGATATGAAAAGGGCTTTGGTGCTTCTTGAATGAAATTGCATAAGCAAGTAAAAATGATTAGGAAGCGTGACATTATGATTGATAATTTAAATCTTGAAGTTGTTAGGCTTAAATCTATCAATCCTGCGATATTTGTGATTCTGCACTAGCTTGCTTAAAGATTTGACAAGCTTGAAATCGCTCATTACTCTGTCACAAATCAACTAAAAGATGCTCTCGATGAACTAGAATCTTTCAAGTCTAGATCGCTTGTTTAGATGTCATTCCTCTTGATGTGACCGCCATGGAAGCTATCCCTTTAACTTGCTCTAATTGTGCTTTGCTAGAATTAAAATTGGATAGTTCCTTAAAAGAATTGCAAAAGTTTGATGCTAGTCACACATGCTCTCATTGTAAGGATAATAGGATTAAGATGCAAGAGATGATGAAACATTGATTTACTCTAGAGTTGCATCTTGTGAAAATTGTCCCAAGCTTACAATTGAGATTGAAGCCTTAAACAAGACCACGGAAGAAAAGGCTAAAATTGAAAGATCCATGTCTTTTATGCTTCTAAAAGGTTATTGATTCTAACTCTTGTGTTTTGAATCTTGAAGTTGAAACCATGGTTAGTCGGATACAAGAGGCTTTTAGAGTCAAGTTTAAGGAGCGAGCTTGAGTAGGATTCAGAATCCTATTGTGTGTCTTGTGAGGCCTTCAAAGTGGAAGTGGCCCTTCTTAAGAGTAAGCGCAATGAGGTAATCAAGTCTAGCAAGTGTACTAGATGTGAGGAGTTAATGAAAGAGAATGATTACCTCAAGGTGACTCTTGAGAAATTTTCAAGTGGGAAAAGAAACTCAACATGATTCTTGATCAATCCAAGGTGGCGTGAAAAATAGTGGTCTAGGTTTCAACCCCTAGAGCATTCCAAGAAAAACCCACCTAAGATTGCTATAGTTGTGAAGAATGGTTTGTTTGAGCTAGAACCTCCTAAGCCATCCGGGTTGTTTTCAAATCCGGTGGTTTTGCTCAAACTCTTTACGGCAAGAAAGGTGCTTTCACTCATTCTGCATGAGACCCTCAAAGGTTCAATACCATTGCACCTTCTCAGAAGAAAGAAGGCCATCTTGTTGAGTTACTGCTTGGGAGAGCAAAACTTGAGAGAAAAGAGAGGATGGCGTCCTAAGATCCATTAGAGGAGTCCCTTCTCCAGATGTAGTCTCTAGAGCTAGGCAGCCTGTTTATCGCACCACACATAGGCCTAGATTTGTAGAGAACATTGTAGACTCTTTTGGTGGGTCTAGGCAGCATGTTGGATTAGGACATCGTGAGGAGAGACACCGGGTAGCACCTAGACAGGGGGAGTATCGATCTTTTGGTAGATCGTTTCGGAGAGGTCTAGGTGGTTCTCATGTGCATTCTTATGATTTTATTCCTGATCATGTTTCAGCTATTTCTACTGCTGCTCCCAGACATCGTGCTTCTCAGTACTGGATTCCTCGTTCATTTATCACTAACCCCAGTACTGAGGCACGGGTGTTTTCTGATTGTGCCTTTTAGGTCCGTCGTGCGAGGAAGGAGGACAAGTGGCTTGTTGACTCCGGGTGTTCTCGACATATGACCGGAGATTCTAGATGGTTCTCCTCCCTCACACGTGCATCCGACAATGAATTGATTACATTTGGGGATGCTTCTACTGGGACCGTGACTGCAAAGGGCACTGTGCGCGTCAACGACAAGTTCATGCTAAAAGACGTCGCTTTGGTAAGTAAGCTGAGGTATAATCTTCTATCTGTTTCTCAGCTGCTTGATGAGGGTCTAGAAGTGAGGTTTAAGAGAGGTGCATGTAGAGTTCTAGATTCCTCAGGTGAGCTTGTTTTTGAGATCTCCAGTTTTGAGAAGATTTTCTGTGCAAATTTCAGCATTTCTTCTGCTTCTAGTCCTAGGTGTCTTGTGGCCTCTGATTCTCTTGACCTTGTTTTGTGGCATCGTAGACTTGGGCATATAGGTTTTGATCATTTGTCTAGAGTCAGTTGCAAGGACTTGATTAGAGGTTTGCCTAGGTCAAGGTGTCAGAGATCTTGTGTGCTCTCCTCAGAGACATGGTAAGATGGTGTCTGCTTCCACCCACCTCTTACTTTGGTAATGATGATGGACTGGACGACTTCTTCACTTAGATCTGATTGGTCCTTCTAGAGTTCAGTCAGCTGGTGGGAAATGGTATGTGCTTGTGGTTGTGGATGATTACTCCAGGTATTCATGGGTTTATTTTCTTGCTTCTAAGGACGAAACATTTGGATTCTTTAAAGATTTGGTCCTTAGAATTGCTATTGATATACCTGGAGCTTTGAGAGCCATTAGGAGTGATAATGGGACAGAGTTCAAGAATTCTTCTTTTTCTACCTTCTGCGCTGATAGGGGAATTGAGCATCAGTTTTCTTCTCCTAGAGTTCCTCGTGAGAATGGTGTTGTAGAAAGGAAGAACAGAACCCTTGTAGAGATGGCTCGGACCATGCTAGATGAGCATTCTACTCCTAGGAGATTTTGGGCTGAGGCGATCTCTACTGCTTGTTATATCTCCAATAGGGTTTTCTTGAGATCTGTGGTTGGGAAGACTTCTTATGAGCTTAGATTTGGTCATTCTCCCAAGGTCTCTCATTTCAAGATTTTTGGTTGCAAGTGCTTCATTCTTAAACATGGATATCTTGATAAATTTGAGTCTAGATGTTTTGATGGCATATTTCTTGGATATCCTGCTCATTCTCGTGGCTATCGTGTTTTTAATGTTGATACTAACAAAATTGTTGAGACTTGCGAAGTCACTTTTGATGAGGCTAGTCACAGTACTAGACCCGATGCTTGGTACACAGTTTCAAACTCAAGAAAGCATCTTCGTCGATGATGATTACGAGGATGAAGACCCAAACCATCCTCCTGCTACCTCGAGAGGGTGGAGAGCTGCTACTACTACTTGATGTCGGTGAGCGGCCGCCTCCTATCTCCACCGACGATCCGAGTGGCTCTGCTCCTACCTCCACAACTCATGGGGTAGAGGCCACTGCACTCAGAGCACCTCTTCGCATTCAAATGACAACATCCTCTGAGCATGATGATTGGGGATCTTCAAGAGCGAGTCACTCGCTCGTGTTTATTTCTCCCGATTCCCATGCACATTCTCGCTTTTGTCGCTTCTTTTGAACCCCGAGATATCACCCATGCTTTATCGATGCCTCTTGGGTCAATGCCATGCATGAAGAGCTTGAAAATTTTGAAAGAAACAAAGTCCGGTTTTTAGTTGAGCGACCTTCCGATTCTCATGTTATTGGAACAAAATGGGTTTTAAAAATAAGCAAAGTGAGGATGGA
The DNA here is from genome assembly GCA_036346395.1 of Hsuehochloa calcarea. Taxonomy (NCBI): domain Eukaryota; kingdom Viridiplantae; phylum Streptophyta; class Magnoliopsida; order Poales; family Poaceae; genus Hsuehochloa; species Hsuehochloa calcarea. The sequence continues at coordinate 12,290,771 of CM070610.1, read as the reverse complement.
TTGGTTGTTCGCAATAAGGCTAGACTTGTTGCTCAAGGTTATTCAGTGTAGAGGGCTTAGACTTTGAGGAGACTTTTGCTCCAAGAGCTAGATTGGAGGCCATTCGCATTCTTTTAGCATTTGCAACATCCAAGGGTTTCAAGCTTTTTCAAATGGATGTTAAAAGTGCTTTCTTGAATGGCTTCATAGAAGAAGAGGTCTTTGTCAAGCAACCTCCGGGTTTGAAAATCAAAATTCCCAAACCATGTTTTTAAACTCTCTAAAGCCTGATGGATTGAAACAAGCTCCTAGAGCTTGGTATGACAGCTTAGGAGTTTCTTGCTTGAAAATGATTTCAAAATGGGAATGGTTGATAAAACCTTGTTCACTCTCGTGCATGGCGATGATTTCTTGTTGGTTCAAATATATGTGGATGATATTATTTTGGTGGTTCCTCTCATGCTTTGGTGTCTAGATTTTCGATTCTATGAGCGGTGAATTCGAGATGAGCATGATGGGAGAGCCGACATTCTTCCTTGGTCTTCAAATCAAGCAACCGAAAGAAGGCACCTTCGTCCATCGAGTAAGTATACAAAGGACCTTCTTGGCGCTTCAATATGGGAAGCGATGGGCCAATGTCTACTCCCATTGCAACAACCACCGTCTTTGGACCACGATGAGGATGGAGAGTCAGTGGACGGTAAGGAGTACCGCAGATGATTGGCTCCTCCTCTATCTTACAAATCGAGGCCGACATACAATTCGCCGTATGTCCGTGCGCTCGATTTCGCTTCCTCGTGCTTCTCATCGTCAAGTCAGACGCGCATCTTGGTATCTTCAAGATACGCTTGATTTTGGACTCGTATTCTTCTTCTTGGCTCTTTCAATTCGAGCATTTTCGATCTTGATTTCACGTGTAGAGTTGATAGGAAGAGTACTTCGGCACTTGTCATTTCTTGGGCACATCTCTTGTTTCTTGGTCTTCTAGAAAATAGTCTTACATTGCCTGATCTGGTGGTGAGTATGTAGTAGCGCCGCGATGGTCGCTCTCGAGTTCTCTGGATTTTATCCACGCCGCGGGACTATGGGTTATCTTTGGGAAGTGTTCCTCTTTTACGTGACAACACTTCGCAATTAATATTGCCAAAAACCAAAGGCAACATTCGGTGACTAAACACATTGATATTCGATTTCATTTTACGAGAGATCATGTTGAGAAAGGTGATGTTGTGCTTCATTTTGTAGAGTCGAGCAACGACTTGCGATATTTTCACTAAGGCTCTTGATTCTTCTCGTTTCTTCGCTTATGGGAGAGTTAGGAGTTATTAGTCCTATTGGGCTGTTTTGAGGGGAAGTTGCTCTTTTGCATTCATTGTATCATAATGCATGTTTCATTTCATTTGTCTTGCATTGTGTAATAAAATCAGTGGAGCTTTGATTATTATCCTTGTATGACTTATTCTCATATTCTATACCTTGTCATATCGAGTGATAGTCTGCTAGACCTCTTTTATGGCTCTTCGTGTGTGGCTTAGCTTTTGACTTGCTAGCTTTATATCTCGTGAGAAATTTGATTCAAATCATGTCTTGTTGGATCTTGTGACTAGTTTTGCTCTAGTGATCCACTTATGATTCTCGCCATGTCTTACAAGTTGAATTGAGTCTTGAACTTATTACGAGTTGAAAAATGAGCTTTTATCTTATTAAGTCAAGCAAATGGAAAATGAGATTTTACGTGCGAAAAAGCCGATCTCACCAATCCTTTCTCATGAGACGGCTTGCCATTGCACTAGGCATGAACTCAGGGGGAGTTTTGGATGACCTAGATCATTCTTTTAAGCTTATCGCTTGAGATGGTCGCGGCAAGGCTTGAGATCTAGCACGACAAAAAAAGGGAGAAAGAAAAAGAGAAATTGCCCAAAAGGGCTAAGTGCTTGAGCTTTTGCTTCAAAAGAATTTTCTTAATGCTCAAAGTGCCTCAATTCTTATTTTGAGTCTCTTTTTACTTATAGACATGGCTTGACTCATTTTGGTTGCCTTGAGTGGATCTATGATTTTGAGCAACCTTTCATGATTTCAATTCATTATTCTCGATTTACGCTATCTTGGTTTTAGCTTTGCGATTACGTTTTGCCATGATTGAATATAGCGTCTTCTCCTTATATGACTTGGTATAATACTTGTACTGTCTATATGTATAATGGTCATGGCTCCTTTTCACTAAAATCCAAAAATAAAGTCATTCCTTCATGCTCTTTCTTTTTCATGCATCTTGATGAATTCATTGTCAAAGGGGGAGAAAGATTGTGAAGAAAATGATGTTAATAATGTTGGAGCTTTTGGTTTCATACTCAAGGTTTAATATAAAAGAACTTCATAAAATAAAAATTTTGAATCTTTTGAAAATCTGTGATCATGGTGAGTTGAGTTTCTGGATTTCATTGTCTTATCTTATTTGATTTGCAATTGAAGAATACTCACAATGATCAAAGGTCAAATAGAACATTTTGTTTTTCAAATGGACCTTAGTGAGATTTTTGGCTACTTTCTGGAATGTGAATCCTTTTGTGCTTTCAATGCCTTATCTCACTTGCTTACACTATTCGAAGCCACCTTGTGGTTCCTAGGCTTTTTGTTGCTTATGGACCAAGTTGTGCCTTTATGCTAAAAGCGAATTTTTACTTTTCATTTTGAAAAACCACATTTTCTTGAAAATTGCCAATGTGTTCATCAAGGGGGAGATTGTGGATATCGTGAGGATATGTGCACGATCTCAGGATGATGAGTCAATTGGCAATGGCGTTATTGGTTTGCAAAATCTCGCGTTTTCGGGTTTGCTCCAAGGCTGTCAGGCCACTGGCGGTCTGACCGGTTGTCTTGGCGGTCGATCGCCGTGGAAGCGATCCGACCGGCCATGGTGGCGGTCCGACCGCTGATTTGAAAGTTGGGTTTTGGGTGGGCCAAAAATAGGTTGTGTAGGCAAGTGAGGAGTCTCTGGATGTGGTCCCATCATTTTGGAGCTCCCATCAAAAGTTCTATTCGATTGAATTTTCCGAAGGTTTGAATTTCGCTTGAATTTTGGCTAAGTCCTTTGGACCGTCCGACCGCCCGTTGTGGGAGCGGTCCGATCAAGATGAATCGGTCGGACCGCCCCGTGGGCGATCAGACCGGCGATCACTGGAGGTGAGCCAAGTGATGCATTGAGTTTGTTCTAAGTGTGTGATTCTATGAACTTCAATGCTTTATTGATGTATATTGCATTGCGGGCGGCGTGGGTCAAGTTGTGAAGAACTTGTTCCGGAAATGGTTTGTTTGTCTATTCTCGTGCGGTGGCTTGCGTGTCAACGACGTCAGCGGTGAGTGGATCGGGACTACGCTTGGAGGCCGAGGTCGAGCGATCGGGGATACCGGGTGGTCGTGTGACTCAAGCATGGTGCAGAATGGACAAGATGGATCGAACGGGTGGTTCGAAACAGCTGGTTGGATCAGGTGGTGTGGATATCGATGCGAGTCTCTGGGAGGTTCCGATGGGATTCGGACAAGAGAGGCTTGGCGTTGATGAGAACCGCTGATCAACCTACACGTGGTGAAGCAGGCGATTGCTTCAAGAGTTATTTGTATGTGGGTCCCATGTGTAAGAGACCCAAAAAGGGAAACCCTAGCTCTCTAGTATAAATAGGAAGGGGAGAGGTGGAAAACCCAAGCAAGCATTCATTTTAGCCCCCTTCTTCTTTTTCTAGGGTTTGGAGGAGAGGAGAGGAGAACTAGGGTTTGGAGTGTGCTCCTTGTTGAGCTCTTGCCCTCCTTGGTGGAGAGGCTTTGTAAGCATCTATTGTGAATGAACAATCTTGTGATGCTCAATTGAAAGATCAATTGCTCCCTTTGTGTTCTTCTCTCTTTTGGATGTTTTTGGTGCTTCCTTGATTCAAAGGTTCATGCGTGGTCTCTTGGCCTTCTTTATCTTGCTTTGATGTATGGGATTACTCCTAGAGTCATCTAGATCATCAATCCCCCACAAGCAAGTCGTGAATCAAGTTTTTCTCTTTTCTAGGGTTTGAGCACTCCTTTGATAAAATCTCGAGAGATCGATTCTGCGAAGTGGATCTGACGGATCGTCGCTAGAAATAGGTCTCTAATATCATTAGGGAGGTGTGCTAGAAATTTGGTCAAGTTTCATTGGTTGATTCAAAAGTTGGATCAAATTTCGTTTTGGTTTTGGGTGGAGTTTTCAGTTCTGGACTCTACCGGTCCGACCGGCCTTTCAACGGCGGTTCGACCGTCCGTGTTTTCAGACCGCTGGTTTGGCGGGTCGAACCGCTGTCCACCGGTCCGACCGCTGGTTAGTTGCGGTCGGATCATTGGATGACCGTCGGTCCGACCGCCCGTGGTAGCCGGTCAGACCGCCCGAGCCAGTGAAGAACCTTGAGTTCTTTTCTCCTTTTGTGTCGTGTGCTTGAGGGGTTTATCAAATCCAACACAAAGTTTCCGTTGTGTGCTCACTGAACTTCTTAGCTTTCATAGCTAAAGGAGTAAAGTACGTGTTGGTTTTGGTTTAGGCGAGAAAGCTTTGAAAGCGCCTATTCACCCCCCCCCCTTAGTCGCCTTTCCGGTCCTACACACATCAATATCGTTCCCAGGTTACTTCGACCCTTGGATAAGTAGTGACATCAAAATGTATTTTCGCTTCATACACAACCAAGGAGGAAGGTTGTAAATACATAGATTCACGGCCAAAAGCTATGTCTCACGCTCATGTTACCGAAAGGATTCATTCCATATGTACTTAACACTAAACTTATGTTCCTCGGTTCTGCAACGAACTCTCCGAAGCCCCGATCGAAGTTTCTCCACTAGGCAGAATCAGCAGGGTGTCTTAGCTTTCCATCCTTCTTACGCTCATCTGAGTGCCAACGCATCAATCTTGCCTCTTTTCGATTCGCAAATAAACGCTTCAAACGTGGGATCACAGGCAGATACCACAATATCTTTGCAGGAGGTCCTTGATTCACCTTAGCAGTATTCTTACACTTGTATCGGGATACTTTACACACGAGACAATAACGCATGTCTACATACTCTTTCCGGTAGAGGATATAATCATTCAAGCATGTATTCTTTCTACTTCCATTCCCAATGGACAAAGAACCTTCTTGGCTTGGTAGGTGGTGTTGGACAACACGCTTCTCCTAAGGATGTTTGCTAGGAGACCTAACAATGCCGTGAAACTCTTGTCGGACAAACCATTGTTTGCCTTCAATTTCGTGGAGTTCAAGCACGGTTGGCAATCTTGTGTATTCCGCTTGCGCCTTGGGAACAAAGGTTTCCCCGAGTCCTCCATTAATCCCTCGAATTTACAAAACTCTCTCTCACTGTAGTTCCCTTCTGCATCGCATAGCATCTGATCCAGATTGTCATCGTGCGACCTGTCCTCATCAAAAGTACAGTCCACATCCGGTATATCGTTGACTTCATCGGCGATGTCGTCATTATTAACTTCCTGTATGATCTGCTCTTCACCGTGACTGGTCCAACATGTATACCATTTTTTGAAACCCCTTCGATCGTCCTAGCACTTTTCTTTTCACCTCGATCGCCTTGCCTCCCACACCTCCCTTGACTCGGTTGAAACATATTTCTTCTTCTCTTAACTAATAACGACACTCAAACTAGTTATATTTTATGGTTTTGACTTAGGAACACAAACCGATATTGCAGTGGTGATTGGGGCCGTATCAACCACAGGCTTATATGCGCCAAAGCATGGCACTTGTTGCTTCATTATCACTCTGTAGTTGTCAAGGTACATGCCATACTGCCATTATCCGTCACAGTTCCCATGTTGCAGTTTGTCATATTTGTTTGGACTTTTTCTTCGATTTAAAAGCAAAAAAAAGCCAAAACCTAAATAAACAGGTTACTTTTTGAACCGATTTATAAAAAACTTGAGCCACTTGAAGCCTATAAGCCAAAAACCGCGGGAGGGATGTTTTTATTTTTTTTATTTTTACGAGATGGAATAACTATTTACCACTAAATTTTGCTAAAATTATCCACCAAATACCATCATATATAAGTTAAAATTCTTTCATTTTTTTTCTCCTCATTTCTCCTCCCCACTCTATGGAATTTCTTCTCCGAACTCGCCTCCCGCACCCCAGCTGCCGCGATTAGGGCTCGGCTCCCCAAACCTGACGTTGCCGCCTCCGGTCGGCTCGGGGTTGCCACCACGGACCACCACCCTCCCTCCGGCCGGCTGTTGAGGTATTTCAGAGTAGGCACAACGCCTTTAATTTGTGGCACTATGTTACTTTTGGTAAAATATCTGCCAACGGAACACTACAACACTGTTAGCAATAATTGTACTTTATCCTCATCAATTCTGTTTGAATCATTGCTTCTATTTATTGTAGAAATAATGCAATCAGACTCCGTTTTGTGTGCAAATTGCCGTTAAAATTTACTTGTATATGAATTATCATTTGCACACAACACAAAAGGGTAACAACCTATCAAAAATCAGATTATCAAACACCTTAGCTTGCTTCAAAGCTAAGGGGTTTATAAGCTAATTAAACAAAAAAAGCTAATTTTAAGCTATAATTCAAATTTTTCTAAACCTAAATAAACAGATCTTAACGTAATAGTCACTGGGAAACAGATTAAATTGCAAATTAACCAGCAAATTGCCATGCCAATATATATGATTCTGCAGGTACATACTGCATGCATGTCCATGTCAAAATGACAGATAGCTAGCTAGTCTAGTTAACATGCATGTGGTACGGTCATATATGCACCATATGATTACCATGATCAGAAATTCACAGGAAGAGATGTTCCATGCATCTAAAGTACTATTATGAAAGCTCAGTGCCTCAATCTTTATGGGAAATATGGAACTAAGTCTCCTAGGCCTAAGACAGGATCTCTTGGGAATAAAGGCAAGAAGTGAGATCTAGTGTGTGAGAGTGTGCGCCTATGTATATGCCAACTTCGATCGACTCGAATAATGATTTGGATTTGTGCGCGCGCGCATGAACGAATCATATACGGTTGCCCTTGGCCTTTTTCTCAGTTGAGGCTCGCGTGTGTGCTGATCGAGAGATCCCCCTCTCTGCTTTTTGTGTGTGTGTGTGTGTATTATTCCCCGATCCACTTGCTAACTAGGTAAAGTATGTGGTAGAACGTAAATACTACGTCTTAATCGATCCTAATATCGAATCAAAATGTACCACTTATATTTAATTATGCCAATTCTACCTACATACGTACGGACGTAGTATAAATGTTTTCCGTGCTGTACATGCATATGGAATTAAGTTGGCGTATTAAGTTGTCGGACCCGAATTTTTCAAATCCAAATCCTCTGTAAGAAAAATGTTCTATTCTCTAGATCAGTAGATAGCACTCACAGATACATCACTGAATTATTTCATACACGATGAAAACCATACCATTCATTATATTACAACACATCAGAGTCACATAGAGCGTGTTGGGTCGAGTTTTTACAATAAAGGCCGAACATGCCAAATGAATACATTACAAAAGTAGCAAAAGCGACTGCGTTTGCAAAAAGGGGTAGAGCACATCTCTCCACAGGCAAGCGAATGGGGAAACCTGTGTGCGTCCGATATTAACCAAAGACTTTGATAATATTGGATGCACTCAAGCACCAACGGAGTCAACAAGACTGATGCGAGATCTAGACTAAACGAACTAAACTACTCTTCGTCATCTCCGGGGCCTCCAGCTTCGGGATCCTCGTAGTATGCGTAGTCTCCATGAGTTCCTGCTTCTGAGGGTTTGGGCGAAAGAGCGAGGATGAGTACTAAGAGACCATGTGAGTAGGGTCCCCATTTGAGTGATGAGTATTTGACGCTGTGGTGAGAAGTTTGTGATTGAAATCATTGCGTTTGCGCTTCTGCTGGTTTGTTTTCTGTAAGTGCGGAACTTCCGGTTTTGGAAAACGGAACTTCCGATAATCGGAACTTCCGCTGTGGTAAAACGGAACTTCCGATTATCCTGACGTTTGTGTTCGGTTGAAGTAATCGGAACTTCCGCACCTGGGGACGCGGTTTGTCCGATAATACTGACGTGAGTATTCCTCTGTGACGAAAATCGGAATTGAAAATCTGGGAGTGCGGACGTTCCGATAATCGGAACTTCCGCAATGGTAAGCGCGGAACTTCCGATAATCCTGACAAGTGCGGACGTTCCGGAAATCGAAACTTCCGCAATGGTAAGTGCGGAACTTCCGATTGTGCACAGAACTGTGCAGAGAATGATAGTTTGTGATTTTGAGTTTGTATGAGTTTGAGTCTTGTACAAATATTGATGCTATGATATTGGGCAATGTTATGTGATGTGTTTTTGTCTGTGTTGATTGCAGGACATCGAGACGAAGTCGTGGCGCGACACGAGGTGATTGGACTAGGCGCAGGCGGCGTTGAGGTCAGAACGGTCGGGATGTGTCGAACACGGCGTGAATCTTGAGGTGGTTGCGAGTCAAGGACAGCAAGGTGTATGGGAGGCTTCCGAAAGGTGCGCAAGGGGCGAAACGGTCTTTTCACAAAGTGGCACAAGTGGAGGCGGTTCCGTTCGGGTGTAGCGGGCTTAATGGGTTGGAGACCCGTTAGCCAAGGGCTATAAATAGAGGTGAACCCCTGGTGTTAGGGTTAGACTTTTGGTGAGAGAATATTAGGGTTAGCTTTAGCTAAAGAGCCTTTGGAGATGTTGTTTTGCTTTTTGAGAGTTTGTTGAGTTGGAGAGGATGAACTGAAAACTTGTGTAATCATTCCTCTGTGTTTTCCTCTGTAATCTCGTGATTCCTATCAATGAAATCCTGAGGTTTTGGTTTTTGTTTATGCCTCTTCTATTCTCTCTGTTCTTCTCTTGAATAGCTAGGGTTTTGATGAAACTTTTGATTCGTCTTATGAGATAGCATGAAACTTGATATCTAGAGTCTTATTGTTATTGCTAATATATCTTCAAAGTCTCATGAGCCGAGAATCTAAGAATCTTGCAAATTGTGGGTTTTCGGTTGTTCTTGCCTAATACTCAAGAAATCCGTTTTTGCTTTAATTATTGGATCTTTGTCTGCGATTCTTCTCCATGAGGTCAAGATGTTGTTTTGGATGATGTCCTGTGAAACTTGACCTGAGAAGAGCATTCAAGATTTAGTATTTCGGATTTTTGGGCAAAACCCGAGCGCACTGTTCTTCGGTCAGGACAATCGGAACTTCCGATTGTCCACGTGAGAACTATCACCGCGGAACTTCCGTGATCGAACCCCGGAACTATCACTGGTAAAATCGAGCTTCCGATTTACGGCGAAACGACCAAGTTTGTTTTCGTTCTCTGATCTTGCTTTACTCTTCTTGAGATTTTCAGAGGGCTTTGTAGGTTTGTTTAAATACAGTAAAGGGGAGTTCTTAATTTTTAAGGCACCATTCACCCCCCCCCTCTATTGCCATTTTGGTCCTTCAATTGGTATCAGAGTCGGTTAACTTTTCCTTATAGATCTTAACCGGTCTGTTGAGCCATGGCAACGGACAAGTATTCCACCAAGCCTCCAGCCTTTGATGGCCCGGATTACCTTTCCGGAAGAGCCGAATGGAAACATACATCCGTGCTCGGGGTATGCCATCCGGAGAAAGGTGAAGGTTAGATTTGTCGCTCTCGCCGATTTAAAACATCAATATGGGAAACATGCACGATGTTGAGGCCAATGCTAAGGCAAGAAACATTATCATTCGTGGTTTGAGCGAAGTGAGTTCGATCGCATTTCTCATTTGTCTTCGCTTATTTATCCGGGTGACCTCGATGCATACCATGAGGGCACCACTCGATTAAGACGGTTCGACAAGACCAGTTCAAGCGAGAATACAAAGAAATTTGAGATGCTTGCCGGTGAATCTCTTGACGAGTGCTTTTCGCTTTCATAAGATTTTGAGCAACCTCCGAGCCGCGGTCTTACATACCCGACTCGGATAACGCCGACAGATGCTTTCAGACTCGATCTTCGTGTTTGGGAGATAAAAGTGACTACCATCAAGGATAGCACGGACCTCTCGACCCTGACTCTTGACGCGCTGTAATCGCGCCTCAAGACTCACGAGATTGACATTGTCTCTCGAAGGTCGAAGCCCCAGTCAATGGCTTTAGTCACTGATCCCACCTCTGGATCTTCTTCTGAGTCGATACACGGGTTCTCACTTGCTGCTCTCTGTGACATAACTGATGATCAGTGAGAGCAGCTTGAGGATGAACAGTTAGCCCTCCTAGCTCGGAAGTTTTCCCATGCTTACAAGAGGAGGAGGGATGGAAAAAGAGGAGGTCCTGTGATTTGCTTCGAGTGTGGTGGCCCCAACCACATCCGAGCAAAGGTGACTACGGCGGTTCGGGCAAGAACGACTACATCGACAAGAACCACAACACGAAGCCCTCAGCACCTGATCAAGGCAAGAAGAAGTTCCGCACCTGATCAAGGCAAGAAGAAGTTCCGCACCTTTGGGAAGGCAAAGAAGCTGTTCCATCGCGTCCTCACCGCCCTCGACGAACTGGACACCAGCGAGGTGGAGGGGTGGAGTGACGATGATGGAAAGGACGATCAAGATCCCAAGGACGACGGCAACTTCTCCGGCATGTGCTTCATGGCCCTCGGGGGCGATCTAAGCGACAGCGAGCTGTACTCCGACTCCGATGAGGTTAGTCCCACTTACGACCAGCTTAATGATGCTTTTCTTAAGCTAGATAGATTTCATGCTAAGTCTAGGGCTAAGTGTACTGAGTTGGAGAAGGAAGTAGCTAGACTATCACGGGAGCTTACCTTACTTACATCTGCTCCCTCCCGTGATGATTGTGACACATGCTGTGCTCTGCTTGATGACATGGAAAAACTAAGGACCTTGCATGATAGTGTGTCCTCTGAATTAGACATGATTAAAGTGGAGAACATTAGCCTTCTTGCTGAACTAGAGATAAGTAGGGTAGCACCTCCTTCATCTACTACTGTTGAGGCTACTGCTTGCACCTCCTGTGAGGTTAAGGACAACTCGTTTAGAGGTCTATTGTGAGACCCCGGTTTATCGGGCTTGTAATGCTTAGTCACCAATTGACCCTAGCATCACAAATCAGATAATCCGAGACTCGAGACATGTATACTTCCTTAAATGCAGTATACACACCTCTTTACAAAATTTATGCATCAATTCCATTCATTCACATAGAACCGAAGCAAAGCAACAAACCAGAAGATAACATAAATAAAGGATAGTTATTACAAAAGAGAGGCCGACCGGCCAAATGGCATATACATATAGAAATTGAACAGCGGAAGCAAAAGTGCCATAAGATGGCTATAAAACAAAAGAGCCAATCAGTGTGCCTTTAACCCACAAGGCAACCGACCGGACCGCCAAGCTAGTCGTCAATTCACAAAGACATTTCACAAAAGTGAGGCCCTTGGGGCTCACCTTCCTCCCTCAGACAAAGAGCCCAAAGAAGCGGGTGAGTACATGGAATGTACTGCAAGACTTACGTGTGAGTAATGTGATCCTGTACATAACTATATGCAAGCTTTTTGAGTGGAGGCTGTATATTTTACCTTTAGCATAAAGCAAGTTTTCATTTGCAATAATGTAGTACATTTAAAAGCAAGTTAACAAATATGTTTTTAATGTTCAAATAATCGTAAAGGACAACAATATAACAGTAGTTAGAGAACAACAACAATCCTGGAAGTGACTAAACCATTAGTCACCACAACAATAACATGAATTACACATTCATACCACCCATGTCAAATTTTAATTTAAAAGGTTGAAGTCTAACTCTTGGAAGACCTCCCTAAGCGTGTCCATAACCTAGGACGAGGCTATTCGAATAGTTTTATCCCTGCAGGGGTGTACCAATGTACCCACACGCCAGACCGCCTTTTTGCCAAGCTATTAAGCACACTTCCTTAGGTATGCCGGCACGGCTAAGTCCTATGAGACATTTCTAATATTGTGTATTAACCCACGAGCCGCCCGTATGGATAGAAACCCATACGTTGTGTCGGAGTCATCGTAAAGCCTCGGTCAACTACCCTTCCCGGGTAAAGCCTTGGACAACTACGACGCTCCTCGAGATGGAGAGCCTACCCGGAATCTCCACCACCGCACACCCAACACAAGAACACATATCATGTTTCACACAACACACACGACCCCCTCCTGCGACTCGGAGATAACACACGCCAAAGTACTAAGTCAAGAGAGGTCCCATATCCCTCTCGCGTGGTTAGCACGCAAAAATGTTTGGTTTAGTGTAACAAGATGTTCGGTCCTTGTTGACTTAGGCAAGACATCCACAAACCCAATAACCCACCATCCGACCACTTGCCCAAGTCCAAATCAATTTTCCATTTTCAGATTTTGGCTTTACAAAATAACAAAGCACAAGTGCTGGACATAATGGAATAATATTTAGATGTGTGATCAAGATCATCGACTAAAATCGATGATCGCCCATTCTACCGAAACTAAGCATTTCTAAGCAATTTCCAATCGAAAGCTACTAAGTGACAAGAGTCCATCCATCGAACTCCGACCACAGCAAATAACCTAAGCTCATGGTAGTAGAGGATAAACAAGTCCTACAGATTATGCAACTATAGGATACTAACCATAATTTAACAACAAAATAGCAATGCATACATACAAGTTGAAATCAATATAGTAGACTTGAAAAATAATAGGATTAACATGATCAAACTGCTTGCCTGCTTGCTGTGGGTCAAGATGTTGCTGAGCATCAGTTATGTTGTCAATGTGCTCTTCGGATCCTAACGAGAAATCGAAAAGCAACTGATAAGAACGAATAAAATTCAAAGACTCAACAGCAAACTTTTTCCAAAAATTCTGAAAATTTTACAATAGCAAGAGAATAATTTATAAAGAAGTTAGCAACAAGAACCAATTGATTTGGATTCTTAATGCCCAAGATATGACCAAAAGAAGGACTTACGACCAGGTAGTTGTCGTAGGTGAACTTACGACCATGACATAGTCGTAGTAAGTCTTACAACTAGGTACAAGTCGTAGAAGAACTTACGACTGGGCAATAGTCGTAGAAGGACTTACGACCAGGTAGTGGTCGTAGAAAGACTTATGACCCTGACATAGTCGTAGCAAGTCTTACGACTAGTTACAAGTCGTAGAAGGACTTACGACTAAGCTACGGTGACTGGTCGGAAATCCGACCACTAGGCAGCGCCTCTCGCACGCTTTGCCAGTGGCTCGGCGGCTTCTTCGACCACAGCGGCGCCAGCCAAAGGCAGGGATGAGGGTCTAAAAGTTTAATGGTTCTACCGGCGGCCAATACTTGTCGGAGTATGGCTGCTACGGTGGTACGACCACGGAGTGCGGCCGAGTAGGTATGGCTCGGGAGAACTCTCCGAACGGACAATACCAAAAGAACAACGAAAACACACCTAACCTCCTACAGGGCAAGGTGAAATCACCTGAGCTGAAGAAACGACCAAAGACCCACGGAGTGGCTCCGGCGACGAGTGTCCGAACGGCGGCGGTAAGGTCCTCTCTAGGCCACAGCGACCTGAGCAAAGAGAGAACCAAACCGGGTGAGGGTTAAGCTCCAGAGAGTAAAGGGTGAGCAGAGGGGGCAAAGACTTGAAGAAGAAAACCCCTGCTGCACCGCCTCCACCGAAGCTCCACACCCCACAATGGCGGTCAAGGAGATTGCGAGGAACTGCCGCTCAAGCAAGCTGGTGAGTGCTAGCTGGAGTTGCGGAGGTGCTAAAGGCAGCTAAGGGTGAAGCAATGGAGTTTAAATAGAGCAATGGCAGAGAGCAACGGCCGGTTTTCGGTGGGTCAACACTGCCATGAGAGCACTTGAGAGCGATGGGAGCAGTTGAATCATGACCTTGTGAGGGAGGAGCGCGACAGGCATTTAATGCGCGTAGAGCTAGCCGTTTAAAGGTGACCACAGAGTGGACTGCACGCGTGGTGTTTCTCCCCTGCGCACGCCATGACTGCTGCTCACGCGCACTGACGGAGGAAGGAGACGACTCGCCGATCGTCGGATTGAAATCGAACGGCTGAGTTAGATCGGGTGGATTAGAACGATTCCAGCGTTCGACTGATCGAAGACCGTTCGATGCCGATCCAACGGCTCACGACCCGCGCACCCGATCGACTGCGCCGGTGCGATTAGTTGACTGGACCGAGTCCAGTGGCTCGAGCCCGAGTCCAGTTTGAACCCAATGAACAGTGCAAACCAGTTAGGGTTGGAATTTAAATAACTGATTTTTGAGGAATTATTTAAGGTAGCAAACAAACTCCAAAATTTATGAAATTTTAACTGGAGCTTGCTGACAGCAGGAGGAACCTCCCATAAAATTTTTAGAGATTTTCATGCAATGAAACTTTCTCCAGAAATTCTAGAAGAGGGGGAAAAGGGTTGGACCAAATTTAACTTGCCTCCAAAATTATCAAATAATTTCTAAAAATCATGAGATAATTCAGAGGTGTTGCTAAGCCTCCCTAGAACTCAGGGAAAAGATTTCCCAGGGTTTGGCACAAGATCTATGCCACGAAGGTTTTTGATTGGAGTCAAATGAGGATTGGATTTTGATTTTCTATAATTCTTTTTTGAAAGAATTACAGAAATGACCAAGGGTTTCAAGATGCAAGAAATTTTTTTAATTTCTTTTTATTTTCTTACATTTGAAACACAAATCCATTTTTGGGATGTTACATCTATATACCATGTTGCTCAATCTGCCCGAGACTTGTGAAAATTGTAATAATCTCAAGATGAACCTAAAACGGGCAGATCACAAAATTGTTGAATTCCAAGCTGCTTTGTTAGAGCCCATTGTTTCTTATTTCAACTGTCCTAAGCTAACTGCTGAACTAGAATCTGTATCCAAACAGTTTCAAGAAATGATTGATCACAATAACAAATTGGCTCAGTATGCTTCTAAGGACCATGTTAGCTCACCATGCAATCAGTGTAATAAACTAAAATGTGATTTGATTGCTTTGGATGAAAAATGTGTGAAGCTAACTAAGGACCTTCTAGAGACACAATCATCCGCTTGTATTGTGTGTGCTGGGAAGAAGCCTAAGGGTTTGGTAGAGACGCCTAGCAACGTGAACCAATCTGCTAGCGAGGACTGTCCTCAAAGTCTACCAGTGCATGCACAAGCCAATCTTTCCTCTCGCCGTTGGTTCTTCTTCCGCCCCTTACCTTCTGCTGCTCCTTCTTCCCCCTGCTCTTCTTGCACCTCTCTCTTTCGTAAGTGTCAGTATCTTATGAACACTCTCGAGAGGTTTGTAGGAGGCAAGAAGAAGCTCAATCTCATTCTAGACCAATCCAAGATTTGTAAATTTAATCAGAGTCTAGGATATGATTTCCATAAGGATATGAGGAAGCATCCACCGTCGTGCTCGAACCATAGCACCGTGTGTGATCAAAACTAAGCCCAGATCGAGAAAGTCAATTTTAAATCAGGGTTTTGTTCAAAGGATCTCTCGACAAGAAGGTGATTCCATCTCGCAGCTTCGCCTCTCGGAAGGCGAGTATCATTGCACCTTCACGTAAGGATGGACATTTGGTTGATCATTGCTTCAGGCGCGCCAAGATCGCGCGTAGAGATCATGTTGAGTCTTTTAGGCGCATTCGTGGTCACCCTGCACCATGAGTGCACCTAAGACTAACATGAGGTCTAGGTTTGCTACAATCGATGATTTAGGCAGCATCGAGGACTTGGTTTTTCCGAGTTTTCGATTTTCGCCCTCATGCTCCCTTTGTTCGTGATTTCCATCGCTTGAGGGTAGATCTCGCTTTCTTTCGAGATGGCTACCCGCAACACGTGATCAAGATGTTGCCGTAACTCCGACTCGCTCTTCCATAGCGATCCGAATTCAAGAGCGACCAGTCCGCATACGCACCTTCCGCTTGTTGAGTGACAGAGGGCGTAGGGTAGATAGAGGTCAGTCTTGCTTGACTACTTCATCTCTTCGACGTGTTACTCAGTATTGGGTGCCAAAATCACTGTTGATTCACCCCAAGATCGAGACTTTACTGCTTGACTCAGTTCACGGGCCGGGAAGAGAAAGGTCCGGATTGTAGACTCCGTGTTCTCATCATATGACCGAGACTCGCTGGTTTTCTTCCCAGCCCGTGCTCGAGGTGATGAGACGATCACCTTCGGAGATGCTTCATTTGGGCGTGTCATCGCTAAAGGTACTGTGAGCATTAATGATTCTTTTATTTTGAAAGATGTTGCCTTAGTAAGTAAGCTGCAGTATAATCTGCCAAGATCTCACCACCGATGACGGTTACGAGGTGAGCTTTAAGAAAATAATTGCAAAATTCTTGATTCTTCTGTAGCCTAGTTTATGGATTTCGATATGGGAGGATCTTTCGTGCTGATTTTTCCGAGTCTTCCGTGATCCTCTCCTGTTTAATTGCTTCTGAATCTCGTGATTTGACCTTCTAGCATAGGGGACTAGGTCATATAGGCTTTGATCATTTGACACGAATTAGCGGCCACGATCTCATTCGTGGTTTGCCAAAACTCAAGATGGTCAAGGATCTAGTTTGCTCTCCATGCCGCACGGCAAGATGGTTGCCGCTTCTCACTCTCCAATACAAAGGATAATGATCGATGCACTGTGACAACCGCCCATATGGATACAGCTTGGTCCACTGAGTGCAATGACAGGAGGGAAGTGGTATGTTCTTGTTGTGGTCGATGACTTCTCGAGGTACTCTTGGGTGTTTTTCTTAGCCTCAAGGATGAGACGCTTACTCATTTTCGTGGTCTTTTAGTAGGCTTTCGTTGAGCTCCTGTGTGCATTACGAGCAATTCGCAGTGATAATGGCACCGAGTTCAAGAATTCCTACTTTGAGAGTTTCAGGTGAGACAGTGTAGAGCACCGCCTGCTCCATACGCCCCCAACGAGTAATGGCGCTGTGGAGAGGAAGAACTGCACCTTGGTCGACATGGCCGTGACGATGCTTGATGAGTACACTACACCTAGGAAGTTTTGGGTGAGGCTATTGCTCTCGCTTGTCATGTTTCTAATCGAGTTTTTCTTAGGGCACTCTTGCATCGCACTTCTTATGAGTTGAGATATGGGCGAAAGCCCAGTGTCTCGCATTTTCATGTGTTTGGTTACAAGTGTTTTATTCTGAAGTCTGGGAACCTAGATAAGTTCGAGTCACGATCTTGTGATGGGATCTTTCCGGTTACTCGACTTCTTCTCGTGCCTATAGAGTCCTGGAATCGCGAGTCTAGCAAAATGGTAGAAACTCAGGAGGTGACCTTCGATGAGGCCACCGGGACTAGGCCTCGATATCTCAGGTTCTCTAGAGCAGTCTGAGTCCATCTTTGTGGACGATGAGGAAGATGGAGATGAGGGTTGTCTACCCGATCCAGTTCTTCCTCCTCCTCTTGAGGTGCCCTCTTCCACTGCACCTCGAGGAGATCAGCCCTTACCTTCTGCTTCTTCTAAAGCTAGTGGCTCTGTTCCTATCTCATCAGCTAATGAGGTAGAGGCCATTTCTTCATCTCACCTCGACCTCCTAGACACATTCAAAAGGACCATCCTTCGTGAGCAGATCATTGGAGATCTTTTGAGCGAGTCACTGCTCAAAAGCGGCATGTCTCTCTTCTGTCTCCATTCTGCCTTTGTTGCCTCATTTGAGCCTAAAGACGTTTGTCATGCTCTATCTGACGAGTCTTGGATAAACGTCATGCATGAGGAGTTAGAAAACTTTGAAAGAAACAAGGTCTGGTCCCTTGTTGAGCCCCCTCAAGGTCACAATATCATTGGGACCAAATGGGTGTTCAAGAACAAGCAAAGTGAAGATGGGTTAGTCATTCAAACAAGGCTAGGCCGGTAGCTCGTGGTACTCCCAAGTTGAGGGTCTAGATTTCAAGAGACCTTGCCCTCAGAGCTAGACTTGAAGCCATTAGAATCTCGCTTGCCTTTGCAGCTTCTAAGGGTTTCAAGCTTTACCAGATGGATGTCAAGAGTGCTTTCCTCAATGGCCTTATTAAGGAAGAAGTCTATGTCAGACAGCCTCCAGATTTCGAGAACCCCAAATACCCTCACCATGTCTACAGGCTTTCCAAAGCGTTGTATGGACTCAAGCAGGCTCCCAGAGCTTGGTATGAAAGGCTTAAGTCCTATCTCACGAGTCATGGTTTTGAAATGGGTAAAATAGACAAGACCTTGTTCATCCGCCGCCTTGGCACCGATCTTTGCTCGCCCGCATCTATGTGGACGACATCATCTTTGGCGGCTCCTCACATACTCGCTTCCCAGCTTTCCGATGTTATGAGCTCGAATTTGAGATGAGCATGATGGGCGAGTTGAGCTTTTCCTTGGCTTCCAAATCAAACAGACTGGAAGGTACTTTTCTTCACCAAGGCAAGTACACTCGAGACCTCCCAAGCGCTCGACATGAATGATGGAAAGCCAGTATCAACTCCGATGGCATCTACAGCTGCACTTGATCCAGATGAAGACGGCGAACCTGTTGACCAAAAGGAGTTCAGGAGCATGATTGGCTCTCTCTTGTACCTCACAGCCTCGAGACCTAATATACATTTCTCTGTATGCCTTTGTGCTCGGTTTCAGGCTTCTCCTCGCGTATCTCACCGTCAGGCGGTGAAGCGCATCTTTCGTACCTTCGAGCTACCATTGACTATGGTATCCGTACTCTTCCTCCTCTTGTCTATCTCTTAGAGCCTTCTCCGATGCAGATTTCGCTGGCTGTAGGATAGATAGGAAGAGCACCTCTGGCACTTGCCAATTCATTGGCACTTCTCTTGTCTCTTGGTCTTCAAGGAAACAGTCCGGTGTTGCACACCCACCGCAGAGGCCGAGCACGTTGTCGCAGCCGATTCTTTCGAGCCAAGTGCTTTGATGGTCTCGACCGCAGACTTTGGGTTAGTGATCGATTGTGTTCCACTCTTTGTGATAACACGCCCGCAATTTGCATTGCCAAGAACCCAAAGGCAACATTCTCGGACCAAGCATATTGATATCGATATCACTTTCTTCGAGACCATGTAGAGAAGGGTGACATTGTGCTCCAGCCAGGAGAGTGAGCATCGGTCGGTGATATCTTCACCAAGCCTCCGGACAGACTCTCGGTTTGCCACTCAAGGGAGAGCTTAGTGGTTTGTCCTTACGGATGCT
This sequence comes from Hsuehochloa calcarea, assembly GCA_036346395.1. Classification (NCBI taxonomy): domain Eukaryota; kingdom Viridiplantae; phylum Streptophyta; class Magnoliopsida; order Poales; family Poaceae; genus Hsuehochloa; species Hsuehochloa calcarea. The sequence continues at coordinate 12,271,569 of CM070610.1, read as the reverse complement.
TGTGAGGGGAGTTTATGTGTTACTATCAGATTATATTTTAATTATGCTATTTCTCTTTTCTGGTTGCATTTCATTTAAATGATTTGGGTCTAAGTCCTTCCAGCATAGGTTAGAGTGGTTCTCTTGCCAAGTTGCTTTGACTGCTAATTCTTATCTTGTGCTTCTAGGATGTCGCTTATTAGTCGCTCTCTCTCTCTAAGTAGAGCTTACTCACTTCTTATAGGTTCTAGCAAGGGTCGGGCCACCCTTGGGTAGACAGGGACAGTGTTTGCTCCTTAGTGTGTGAGTTGATCAGCTGATAGTCCTAGAATCATGTGGGGTAGATAAGAACATGTCTTAGCGATAATATTCTCTATATCTTTTCTATGCTCTAAGGAATGCCTTTTCTGTTTCTCTTATCAGATTCTCGTTTTTGTTCCTTTGGTTCAGGGAGAGTTCATCTTGGTTCTTCAAATTCTTAAACTTGTCATAACTCAACCTGAATAAAAAAAAGTGCATCTCATTCTGAAGGGAATCTGGTTTTTCGTGCATTTCATCCTGCATTGTAATATAATCATATGGAGCCTTGTCTATTATCCCTTATGATCTGTTTTCACTGTTTTACATCTTGCCATGATTTATGCTAAAACTGCTAGATTTATCATGACTTTTTATGTGTAGTTTAGTCTTTGCCATGATAAGGTGACTAAAATTGCACAACTTGAACTAAAATCTTGTCATGATAGCTCTTGAGACTAGTCTGTTGAAGTTATCCTTTTATGATTCTCGCCATGTCAAGTAGGCTGAGTTGAGTCTTGAATCTCTTTTGAACTTTTGAGTAAACTATGTCAGTTTGTTAAGAAACTTGACTTATCTTTAATCGTTGGTCTAAAAACTTCAAAAGCAAAATGATCTCTTTGTGCGAAAAACCGATCTCACCAACTCTTTCTCATGAGATCGCTTGCCATTGCACTAGGCATGAACTCGGGGGAGCCTTGGATGACCTAAGATCACCTCCTTAAGTCTCAAGGTTCGCAGTGGTCGATAAGGCTTGGGATCTAGCACATGGTTAAGATTTGAAAATGGTTGAAGCTTAGGAGGCGCTTGTGGATGGCACCTAGTCCAGACTTGCTTTACTAAGATAAAACCATAAAGAGCTTTCGAAAAAGAAAATGTGCTAAAATTGCTTATCTTCGAATGTACTCAAGTACTTGTTTCAATTGAGTCGTTCTTAAAACTGGTAGCACTCTGAACTGTTCAATATTATGCTTCTTGGTTCCACTTAGAGTATTTGACATGGCTTGTATCATCCTTGGATACCTTTAGCTAGACTACAATCTTGGTTTATTTGACTTGCTAAAAGAATTGGATCATTAATCAGATTATGGATTTTCTGTCTTAGCTACTCTATACATCAATTGTCATGATCTTGATAGCATTCTTATGTGTTATGGCTTGGTGTAATACTCTAATAGTCATTTTGGATAATCTTCATGGCTCCTAATGCTTAAAATGAATATCATATAGTCATTTCCTCTCTTTAAAACTTCTTGATGTGTTTATTGCCAAAAGGGGAAGAAGTTAGTTTGGAGAGTCTTCTAGAGCTTTGCAGAAAAATTTACTCTTTCATTTAAAGCTCAAATCCTTCTTCTTTGACAAACATGGTTTTGAGCCTTCTTGATTTCTAGAATAGACCATGTTTGGCTTTTATCACAAACTCTTCTATATGCTATTTCTGTCTTTGTCAATATACTCATCAAGGGGGAGATTGAGAGACCATGTGAGTAGGGTCCCCATTTGAGTGATGAGTATTTGACGCTGTGGTGAGAAGTTTGTGATTGAAATCATTGCGTTTGCGCTTCTACTGGTCTGTTTTCTGTAAGTGCGGAACTTCCGGTTTTGGAAAACGGAACTTCCGATAATCGGAACTTCCGCTGTGGTAAAACGGAACTTCCGATTATCCTGACGTTTGTGTTCGGTTGAAGTAATCGGAACTTCCGCACCTGGGGACGCGGTTTGTCCGATAATACTGACGTGAGTATTCCTCTGTGACGAAAATCGGAATTGAAAATTGGAGTGCGACGTTCGATAATCGGAACTTCCGCAATGGTAAGCGCGGAACTTCCGATAATCCTGACAAGTTCGGACGTTCCGAAAATCGGAACTTCCGCAATGGTAAGTGCGGAACTTCCGATTGTGCACAGAACTGTGCAGAGAAGGATAGTTTGTGATTTTGAGTTTGTATGAGTTTGAGTCTTGTACAAATATTGATGCTATGATATTGGGCAATGCTATGTGATGTGTTTTTGTCTGTGTTGATTGCAGGACATCGAGACGAAGTCGTGGCGCGAAACCCGGTTATCGGACTAGGCGCAGGCGGCGTTGAGGTCAGAACGGTCGGGATGTGTCGAAGACGGCGTGAATCTTGAGGTGGTTGCGAGTCAAGGACAGCAAGGTGTACGGAGGCTTCCGTAGGTGCGCAAGGGCGAACGGTCTTTTCGCAAAGCGCACAAGTGGAGGCGGTTCCGCTCGGGTGTAGCGGGCTTAATGGGTTGAGACCCGTTAGCCAAGGGCTATAAATAGAGGTGAACCCCTGGTGTTAGGGTTAGACTTTTGGTGAGAGAATATTAGGGTTAGCTTTAGCTAAAGAGCATTTGGAGAGGTTGTTTTGCTTTTTGAGAGTTTGTTGAGTTGGAGAGGATGAACTGAAAACTTGTGTAATCATTCCTATGTGTTTTCCTCTCAGAATCTTGTGATTCCTATCAATGAAATTCGAGGTTTTGGTTTTGTTTATGCCTCTTCTATTCTCTCTGCTCTTCTCTTGAATAGCTAGGGTTTTGATGAAACTTTTGATTCGTCTTATGAGATAGCATGAAACTTGATATCTAGAGTCTTATTGTTATTGCTAATATATCTTCAAAGTCTCATGAGCCGAGAATCTAAGAATCTTGCAAATTGTGGGTTTTCGGTTGTTCTTGCCTAATACTCGTAAACTGCTTTTGCTTTGATTATTGGATCTTTGTCCATGATTCTTCTCCATGAGGTCAAGATGTTGTTTAGGATGATGTCCTCGTGAAACTTGACCCGAGAAGAGCATTCAAGATTTAGTATTTCGATTTTTGGGCAAAACCCGAGCGCATCGTTTCTTGGTCAGACAATCGAACTTCCGATTGTCCACGGCGAACTCTGCGGGCGGAACTTCCGCATCAACCCCGAACTACCGCAGATGCGGAACTATCACTGGTAAAATCGAGCTTCCGATTTCGGCTGTAATGTACCAAGTTTGTTTTCGTTCTCTGATCTTGCTTCACTCTTCTTGAGATTTCTAGAGGGCTTTGTAGGTTTGTTTAAATACAGTAAAGGAGAGTTCTTAATTTTTAAGGCACCATTCACCCCACCCTCTGTTGCCATTTCGGTCCTTCAAGTACAACTTCCGTGTTCGTGAGTCAACACACATAATGTAGTAGTAATACATGCAATGCTTAATAAGGATGGCTCGAGTTCTTTTATTTTCTCAAAGCAACATTTTCGACTACAATATTTAGAAATTCATATGACTAAGAAATTTGACCAAAGCTCATTTTATTAAAGAGATATTGTGCAATATTTATAACAACAGAGGTTACCCCCACCCTATGCTTATTTTAATTGTGGTTACCTCTACCTATTAACATCACTAGGTACGACAACCCAGGAAAAATCCAAACCTCAAGTTGGGTGAGCCGACATTATAATCGTTCCACCCACAAGGTTTTATAAACAAAACTAATTCAAGTTAAGTTCTCTTGTCCACCTTTGACCGTAGGCACATCTATTTAAACAGTTTAGACTCTACAGAGATTGTAAACTGTACCCACAAGAGACAATTATACTCGTTGCCCCCATATGATTCCTTAGACACGTAGTTAAGCGATTGTCACAACAACCTTTTAAAATATCTCGCCCTTTCTATAATCTCACCCATATGGGCTACGCAGAAATTGTACACGACAGAGGATGTTCACCTCAGCAACTAGCGTAGTTGGATTACCCACAACGTCTAGCGCGACTGGCAACTTCACCTTGCATTGGTATCCCATTCAAGCCAGACCGTGTCCAGTGCTTGCACGATCCCGCTACCCCCCCCCCAACGAAATGACATTCATAGTTTAATAAATTTACTAAGCCAAATTGTATTTTACAGACTTGTGGTTGTACTTATTGTATTTTACAGACTTGTGGTTGTACTTATTTTTACACGGGAGGTAATGGTAAGATTAAGTCCTTAATCAATCTGAGTGGTTCATACCACATACCAACCACGATCGTGCTCCGACGGCACCCACCACCTCACCATCCACCCAGATGAGTTAACAACAATTTAATAGGGTTTTTGGGGAACAAAATACATTACCACAATAATCCATTCATTTACTCAAAATGATCAAATTATTGACTCACCTGGAGTGAAATTGAGAGAGTCTTGAAAGTCCTATGCTTCATCAAACTAGAGATCTCCCGCGTCTCCGAACTCTACTCGGACGAACGCATCGGAAAAGAATAAACAAGCAAGGATAATAAATAAATACTAAGGAAATAACAAATAAACTCCTAATCAAATAAGACCAATGCCATTAGCAAGGTCTTGAATTTAGACCAATTTAGAAACAAAAATCACTAGAATCAGAGTTATAACGGAGGAGAACAGAGCTTCTAAATTTCTGGCTTCGAGTACTGCCGGTTCCGAGTACTGTTCGTTTCGAGTATTGTGGGCATCGAGTACTGTTTGTTTCGAGTACTGTTCATTTCAAGTACCGCTGGCTTCAAGTAGTATTCGTGTCGAGTACTATTCGTTTCCAGTTCTGTGGGTTAAAAGTATTGTTCATGTCGAGTACCGCTGGCTTCGAGTTGACGCGGTCGGAGAGAGGTTTGGCTACAGGATGTAGTCGGAAGGAGTTTCGTCCACAAGACGTAGTCAGAAAGGGTTCGACTACACGACGTAGTCAGAAGGGGGTCGACTATAGGTGGTCGGAAGGGGTTCGACTACATGACGTAGTCGGAAAGAGTGTCGACTACATATGGTCGAAAAGGGTATCGACTACATGTGGTCGGAAAGGGTATCGACAACACGTGGTCGGAAAAGGTATCGACTATGTGGTCGTAAAGGGTGTCCACTACATGTGGTTGGAAGGGGTATTGACTACATATGGTCGGAAGGACGACGTAAGGGTTCGACTACACGACGTAGTCGGAAGGGTTCGACTACATGACGTAGTCGGAAGGAGGTATCAACTACACGACATAGTCAGAAAGGGTATCGAGTACATATATGGTCAGAAAGGGTATCGACTACACGTGGTCGAAAATAGTATCGACTACATGTGGTCGTAAAAGGTATCAACTACATGTGGTCGTAAAGAGTTTCGACAACGCAGTGTGGTCTGAAGGAGTTTCGACAACGCGGCGTGGTCAGAAGGAATTCAACAACGTAGTGTGGTCTGAAGGTGTTTCGACAACGCGGCGTGGTCGGAGGGAGTTCGACAACGCAGTGTGGTCTGAAGGAGTTTCGACAACGCGGCGTGGTCGGAAGGAGTTCGACAACGCAGTTTGGTCTGAAGGAGTTTCGATTACACGCCTACCTAGTCATGGACTTAGTCGGAGACGTGGTCGTAGACGTAATCATAAACATGGTTGAAAAGGAGTTTCGACCGCTCGGCGTGGCCGGAAAGACAAGAGGAAGAACCGGGCACAAAGAAAGGGGGCTTACCAAGATCAATAGAAAGTGAAGGGGTCGGCCGGGACTGAAGGAGAAGAGGAAAGATGGTGTTTCCTGCGACACAAAACTGAAATCGAGTGAGGGGATCGCTCCAAGGAGTTATGGTCACGAATTGACGTGGGTAGGAGGAATTGCACTAGTGCGGCGAGAACCAGAAGGAGGCGCGATGGCTGCTCGAACTCGGGGATCAGGGATTCAAGCAATCTCTGCAACACGAGTGAGAGTGGGGGAGCTTGGAGAAGAAAGAGGCTGCTCGAGTTCTTCTCTTGTGGCACTTACCAGCACGAAGGGGGGGTGAGGGGAGGCAAGGAAAGGCTCGGTGCTCCTTTTATAGCCGACGAGAGGGCAAGAAGGGGTCATTGGAGACTTGGAGGCACGAGGGTTCCCGAGGCGGTCGTGGCATGGGCACCCTGGTCGGAGAGGTGACAGGAGCGACGACTCGGGCGGGCGACGTAGGTGGTGGGGCCGATACGAGCAGACGATGGCGACGAGATGGGGCGACGGAGGTGCTAGTGTCAAGGGTAGGTGGAGGGCAGCAGGTGGCGACAGAGGGCCAGAAGGCAGCATGCCCGGCCATGGCACTGACGCGGCGGAGGGACAGGCGACGAGACGGGGCGACGGAGGCGGCGACTTCGGGGGTCAAGCTGGTGGCGGAGGCGACGGGGGTAGGTGGGCATTGCAGGCACCGGGCGATGAGGAGGGGGCGGTGCTGGAGTCCACGAGTAGGGGACGAAGCCGCAGAGGCTGGTCAATGGGACAGGGCAGCAGAGGACCATGGGTGATGTACTGGCCTGACTGGGCCAGAAGGGGAAAAAGGGAGGATGGGTCGGGGTGACGGGAGAGGAGGTGGTCAACCGGCCCAAGTGGGGGGAGATGGGCTAGGCCCGAAGAGAGAGGTTTTGAAATTAAAGTAGAAACTTGAGATTTTGAAAATACAACTTAAGTTGAAATAAGTTTTTGAAACCACCTGACAAAAGCAAAATACTATTCACAATTCGAAGATGGACTATTACATAAGTAGGCGTACTTGTGTATACTATTTGTTATACGGAAATGGTATGCGTATGTAGTGGCGGATTCAGAACAAAATCGGCCGAGTGTCACCATACATGCCACCATATGTATGTAGAATGAATGAACATAAACTACAGAAGATATACCTATGCGTATGCGGGTTTTGATAAGCTAAAACGATTTTGAACCCGGTGTCATGTGAATTATGGCACTGTAGATGTGCATGCACGGTACTTGGCGCAAGCACTGACATCCTTGCATGTGAGTGAGACTCGCCCCACATAGATTCTCTACCACCAGACGCTCCAAGCAACGACTGTGTTCCATACGTTTTGCCCCCTGTGCATATGTATGTGTGGACAACTGACGCTACTATGGCGACCATATATCCTGCTAGTATACACGCTCGTCGATATACGCCCATCATGTATTTCTGTTTGGCATGTAGGGCTCGTCGGCAATTTGGCACGAAATGTTTCGATTGCGAGGCACAGTGCGATGTGGCTGCCCATTATGCGTCGACCGATCGAGAATATAGGTCGAGCATAGTATCTGAAACGGTCCAAATCGCGGCATCGACTACAGTAAATCAGTTTTTCAGACGGCGCAAAGCAAGGTGGGTTGTCTATATCACTAGATGATCGAGATTGATATCCAAGAGACAGACGGGGTTTGTGACGGTCTTGTCGTATGTTTTCTAGCGGCACATACCATGCATGCTTGATGTTGCATCACTGGTCTCATCGAAGGCTCGATCATCTAGCCATCTTACCGGTTTGATCGATCTACGCATTAATCTTTTGAGGTTGACAACATTAGAAATTGTGTGCTTGTTCAAGCTAGCCACAGCATTGGGACAATCAGCTCGATCGATGTCGTCGTCGTTGTTGTTTAGTCACACTTTCATTATCGCCATGTTTCCCTTGCGTCCCCTTGATGTGTCGCGCGCACTGTTCCCCATCCTTTAGTACTAATTCTCCTTTCTAGTGCGAGTGATTAATTACCCCTTCACTTGAGCAATGGAGCTCACGCTCTTATATCTGGTCCTTTTCCCCTTGATCTTTACGAACAAAACTTTCATTGCGATTCCTAACGTTCTAGCGAGTACAATAGTACCGGTTGTGAAAGTTGTGCCTTGTAAGCTGCTTAGTCTCTAATGTCACAACGACATGCCAATCTAAGCATGGTAATGGGTGCTATGCTGTCCTATAAACCAACGTTAGCGAGTACAGGTGACAGCACGGCCAGAACATTTGTACTAAACACAGTAGTAGTGTGCAGTAAAGGAGGGTTGGTTTTTTTTTCCTTTTCTGAGATGTGCATTTAATTACTCTTGTATTAGTAGTAGTTTGCAAGATGCACTCAATCGACATGTTTTTCCAACATACGAGACATAAATTCACTTATATCCCAGAAAAATGCCCCAAATATATGAACATGAATTTATGCTACCTCTTGGGTGATAGTACTTATTTGGATCGATTATGGCGTATATCAGATTATGGAACACATGAGACACAGTAAAAATTAAGGAACAAAAAAAGAGAGGAAAAGACACGGCAGGAAGTGCAGGACCATTCAGGAAAATAATCAACTGCCCGGATTAAATACATGGCCGGAAGGAGACAATACCATGATGCATGGAGCATGGAGGCCAAGAATTAACAGTAAAGCTAGCAACCCCGTTTGATCGACCAAGATGGGATTCCTTTGGTTTTAAGCTACCTAAGCTAGGCCGGCCCTGTGGCTAGCTTTATGCATGTGTGGAACACAAGCTGTGGCTAGGTCTACTTTGCTCGCTAGCTCATTGCGCTGCTATCTGCCATCATGTTTAATTTGCAGCTGTGTTCTTGCCCCCGCCACTCTCCTCCTCGGATGATCAAATGAGATCACGAAACAAATGAAGCAGGCAGGTAGTGCAAGGAGATCGACCAATTTGTTGAACATAAATAATTTTGCTCCCACATGAATGTAGTTTCTTGTCGTCCGTACGTATGTATTTGCCTAGTATGCTCATGCATGCATGAGAACATATCTTTGTCTGCTCGCAAGAGCGCTCCTCGAGCGGCCGCAGCGCCACCACGGCGAGATGCTCGTCGCCGTAGACGACACCGTAGACGGACAAAATGATGGAGGCCGGAGCGGTGATCTAGCGTTTCTAAAGATGACCGGCGACCGTCTTGCTGCTCCTCTTCGGCAGGGCATCAATACGTGATTCTACGCCAGCGATGGAGCAAGGAAAGAAATAAACGTCCTCCCCTTTTGCTGGCCGAGCACGACGATGTCGTGGGGCCTGCCATAGAACCCCTCCCGGGCTGGGTGGGCCCTCACATCCCTTTTGGGGAATTACCAAACACAACACAGTGCCTCCATGTATGTTGGGTCGATCCATCGTCCCATCGATCGATCGAGAGGAGGCCCGGCCGGTTCCCTCAATTAATTCCCTTCATTTCTTATCTTAATTAATTACCTTGCTCGATCCGTCCATCACTACCAAACTCTCCGGTGGCCAGTGCCGTCTCTGGTGTGCAGCTAGCTGGAGGAGATGCGTATATTACACATGCGCAGGATGTGATCCCCGAAAAGGATCCAACCAGCATGCATGCACCGATCGGAAACGGAGAAATGGAGTATCTCGATCCTAGATTTGGTACGTACGTAGTGTAAAATAATTGGGATCATTCAGCTACCTAAGTAGGTTTTCCACAAAAAATCATGTGTTATTTGGACCATTGGATTTGTTTCGAGATTTATTAACTTGAGTGTGCCGACATATATATCGATTGTCCACCTCTGCCACACCTCCCGCTGCTTGACCATTCGTGGTCGTGGGTGCTAATGCTGCCCGGCTCTTCTTCCAACTACGTACGCCCCTCCCAGCCACTCGTGTTGCCATTGTCTCTCCCGACTCCGATCACCGCACAGACCTACAGTGCCAGTACCACCTTGCGCTTCGATGGCTCCACTTTCTGCCAACAGTGTAATAAGTCTGTGGTCTGATCTTCCAAAACGTATTGATAAGTCGATTGTGGAGATCTCGACGTTGATGATCAAAAGGCTCCGACCAAACAGATCGAACCCCCTCGCTAAGAAGGCTATCTCCTGCATACGAATCGAGAACACAAACAAGAAAGTAGAAGATGCAATCTGATATTGTATTACGAATATAGATGAAACTCACAATGTGGGGTTCCTCAACCGAACGTGCGGCGAGACTGCTAAGCAGAATAATCTCAAAGAAAAACTCACCCTAAACTATGACAGCTACTGTGTATATATAGGGGGACGTGAGGAGGTCGATCTAGGGTTGTGCGGCCGTGGAAAGAGGCATACACAACCTGGACTCCAACCTTGTCACGCTTACAAGGCCCAAAATGGTGACGCGACACCTTATTAACTATTCATATCGCGTATCTCTGGTCGAAGAACTGGTCCTAGGGTGGTCTTAAGTAGTCCATGCTATCTCTGGTCGTAGATTGTATCCAACGAGTACTGTGCTCGCTTCTCTGGTCGTAAATTGCTCCCAACGAGTCATGGGCTCGCCGAGTACTGGTGAAACTGGTCGTAGGCCTTCATGAAGTGGTCGCAGACCCTGCGGAACTGGTCGTAAACCTTCTTGAACTGGTCGTAGTCCTAGATTTCTACGTACAAATAAATCATCTCCGTTAGGCAGTATCATAGAGTTCTCAAATAATACAATCAGCCCTATAAACGAATTTACCTAATAAATAAGTTGACGAGCACGTGCCCGAGTAATTGGACCTTGCACATCGTTCAAAGTAGTAGAAAGAGTAGTGTTCATATCAGTAGAAGTGATGTCCTCATCATCCTCCCCTTCTTGAATTGGAGTCGTCCTCGACTCAAGATCATCCTCCGCGCCCAAGAAAGACCGCAAATCTGCAATGTTAAAGCTGGAGCTAACCCCAAAATCTGCAGGCAAGTCTAACTTATATGCATTATCATTAACACGTTCAAGAACTTTAAAAGGACCAGCTGTACGTGGCATGAGTTTAGACTTTCTCAATTCAAGAAATCGTTCTTTACACAAGTGTAACCACACAAAATCACCAGGTTCAAAAGACACATACTTGCGTCCCTGACTACCGGCAACTTTATATTTAGCATTCATAATCTCAATGTTCTCTTTCGTTGTCTCGTGCATCTTTAGTATCAACTCCGCGCGTTGTTGAGCATCAAAATTTACTTTCTCCGAATTTAGAAGAGATAAGAAGTCGATAGGTGCACGAGGGATGAATCCATAAACAATCTCAAAAGAACACTTCTTTGTGGTAGAATGCAGCGAACGATTATAAGCAAACTCCACATGAGACAAGCAGTCCTCCCACATTTTTAAGTTTTTTTTTAAGCACAACCCTAAGCATACTGGACAAAGTTCTATTGACAATCCAGTTTGTCCATCAGTTTGGGGATGACAAGTAGTGGAAAATAACAGCTTAGTCCCCAACTTACCCCACAAGGTTCTCCAAAAATGACTAAGAAATTTAGCATCACGATCTGAAACTATCATATTTGGAATACCATGCAAGCGAACAATTTCCTTAAAGAACAAATCAACAACATTTGTAGCATCATCACTTTTATTACATAGTATAAAATGAGTCATCTTAGAGAATCTATCCACGACAACAAAAATATTGTCCCTCCCCTTCTTTGTTCTAGGAAGTCCTAAAACAAAGTCCATAGAAATATCTTCCCAAGGTATGCTTGGAACAGGAAGACACATGTTAAACTATGAGGATTAAGTCGTGACTTAGCTTTTTGGCACGTGGTGCAGCGGGCAATGAAGTGTTCAACGTCATGCCTCATCTTTGGCCAATAAAAGTGGTGGGTCAGAATGTTCTCGGTCTTCTTCACGCCAAAGTGACCCATCAATTCTCCTCCATGCGCCTCCTGTAACAACAAAAGACGAACGGAGCTTGCTGGAATGCATAGCTTGTTAGCACGGTACACGAACCCATCATGCACCAAAAATTTATTCCAACCATTTCCCTCTTAATAATTTAGCAACACATCTTTAAAATCAACATCATGAACATATTGCTCCTTTATTGTCTCTAATCCAAAGATTTTTGAAGTCAAGTTGTGAAAGCATGGTATATCTCCTAGACAAAGCATCAGCTATCATATTTTCTTTGCCCTTTTTATATTTAATGACGTAGGGAAAATACTCAATGAACTCAACCCACTTAGCATGTCTGCGGTTCAGGTTGGTTTGACTTCAAATATGCTTCAAAGATTCATGATCAGATGTATTACAAACTCTTTGGGCTATAAATAATGTTACCATATTTTCAAGGTTCGAACTAGAGCATATAATTACTTATCATAGGTAGAATAGTTCAAACTAGGACCACTTAATTTTTCACTAAAGTAAGCAACAGGTTTTCCTTCTTGAATTAACACACCACCAAGACCTATGCCACTAGCATCACATTCTAATTCAAAAGTCTTGATGAAATCGGAAAGTTGAAGCAAAAGGGCGTATGTTAGCTTATCTTTGAGAGCGTCGAAAGCTTGTTGTTGTATTGTGACCCAAGTAAAGGGAACTCCCTTTTTTGTAAGCTCATTCAGCGGTGCAGCGATGGTGCTGAAATCCCGAACAAAACGCCGATAGAAACCAGCGAGCCCTAGAAAACTCCGCACTTGTGTGACCGTTTTAGGAGACGACCAACTCTGGATAGCGACGATCTTAGCTTGATCGATCAACTTCGATGCCCTGTGGAGTAACAACATAGCCAAGAAAAGAGACTCGATCCGTGCAAAAGGTGCACTTCTCAAGGTTACCAAACAAACGTGCATCTGTCAAAACATTAAAAACCACACGTAAATGATTCATGTGTTCTTCATATGACTTTCTATAGATCAGAATATCATCAAAATAAACCACAACAAATTTTCCAATGAAAGCACGTAAAACTTCGTTTATCAAATGCATGAAAGTGCTAGGTGCATTAGTTAAACCAAAAGGTATCACTAACCACTCATATAGTCCGAACTTAGTTTTAAATGTCGTTTTTCATGCATCTCCCAATTTCATTCTAATCTGGTAGTACCCGCTACGCAAGTCAATCCTTGTGAAAAGAATAGAACCACTCAACTCATCAAGCATATTGTCTAACCTAGGAATGGGATAACGATACCGTATTTGATATTATTAATGGCTCTACAGTCTACACACATACGCCAACTACCGTCTTTCTTAGGAACCAAAAGAACAGGAACAGCACAAGGACTAAGGGCTTTCCCGTACGTACCCTCGGTCCAAAAGGTCTTTGACTTGTCGTTGAATTTCCTTTGTATCTTCTGTATTGGTCCTATACGCCGCACGGTTTGGCAAAGTCGCTCCCGGAATTAAATCAATTTGGTGTTCAATCCTCTAATAGGTGGCATCCTGTGGTATTTCAATTGAAACACATCCTCATATGCCTCGCAAAAGGTTAAAGACAATGAGACGACAAAGAGATAGATATATCATCAAGTGAAAATAAAGCATCTTCACATATCAAACCTTAGCATGGCATATTATGATGAAATTTTTCAAAGATCGATTTGGTTGTAAGCATGACACAACCCTTTAATTTGATTCCTCGGTTCTAGAACTAGGTGCCAACCGCTCTTTCTTAGGTGGGAAAATATTCTTCACTACTTGCTGATTTTTCAGATTTATGTTCAAGTTCTTTCTTCTTATTTTTAGCTAACTCTTTATCACAATTCACAATTTCAAGAGCGTCAAAGGCGAAGAAAGTTATTTTCTATCCTTTGTGCATAAGAGGGTATTTATTACTTCTACCATGATGAGTTGTATCGGTGTTAAATTTCCATGGACGACCTAGTAAAAGAGAGCAGGCTTGCATAGGTACTACGTCGAAATCAGTAACATCATGATAGGAACCAATGAAAAAAATGCACTCTCGCGGATTGTGTTACCTTCACCTTACCGCTGTTGTTGAACCACTGAATGTGGTATGCGTGAGGATGCGCACGTGTGGTCAAGCCAAGCTTCTTGACCAATCCTTCATTCACCAAGTTATTGCAGCTTCCGCCATCAATTATGACACGAACACGGCAATCCTTAACGATGAGAAACATCTGAAACAAATTATGACGTTGTAGCTTCTCCTCTTGCTCTCTTTGAGTGCTCAATACTTGCTGCACCATTATAGTTCTGTAATTCTCCGTAGCAGCGGCACCTAAAATTTTCACCTCAGCGACTGGGGTTACGCCCATACGTTGTGCGGGATGTTCACCTCAGCGACTGGGGTAGTTGAACGTGGAGTCAACCTACCCCTCAGCGACTGGCAAACTTCACCTTTCCTCAGTGTCCTTTTCAAGCCGAAACGCATCCTACCACTTGCACATTCCCACTCTCCCACCATGCGAGATGACATTCAGAGTTTGATAATTTTACTACGCCAAGTTGCACTTTGCAGCCTTGTGGTTGTACTTGTTTTACAAGGGAGGTCATGACAAGATTAAGTCCTTAATCCATCCGGGCGGTTCATACCACATATCAATCACTCTCGTGCACGACGGCACCCACCACTCTTACCATCCGCCCAGATGTGCTATTAGCAAGCTTTAGGGTTTTGGAGAAGTGTAGGACAAATTAACTCAACCATTTCACCATCTACCCCAATGATCGCCCAAAACAATCTTTATGCTTAAAGGATGGTGATTGGGGTGATTAGTACCCCAGTACTCAAGCAAGGCTAGCATGTCACTTGAGTACAGACTATAACTAATAGGTTACCATATAATTACTAGGGTGGCAAGGATGAGAGAATTCAATTATCAATGACAAGATATAATAACTATCTAATAATCAAGTTGGCATTTAACTACTTTATGGTTATTTAACATACCTTTGCATAAGAAATTAAAGCATGCAATTTGCTATTTTAAAAGAACATAATTTTTATAAAATGTAGGTTCTACATGGTCAAAGTTTTGGCTCGTCTGGGTCAAAGGTTAGGGGGTCTTAGAAGTCTTGAGCTTGGTCGAAGTGGGAACCTCCGGCTTCTTCGAACTCTACTCGAACGATCGCACCGGAAATAAAAAGACAAGCAAACAAGATAAATAAATACAAAATCCATAATAAATGTACTCCAAAATTAATCAAACTAGTACCAAAATATAGGTTTTGAAATTACAATTTTTTGGGCACAAGTTTCATAATTTTTGGAGTTATAATGAAAAAGATATGAAAATTTGAAACTTGATAAATAATTTTTAATTAGTTAAACAGAAAATTAGACAACACTGAAAATCCACGCGCTGACACGTGGCCCCGGTGCACGGAACAGTGCATGGACCGAGTCCACGCACGGGCACCGCGAGCCCATCGCACAGTGATAAGTGGGCCCCACTTGTCAGCCGCACGGACACTGTATCGGGGCCCACCTTTCAGCGGAGGGGGAGGGCGCATGGCGGCGGCGGCAGTGTGAGGGGGAGGGAGCGGGCGGCTCGGGTGGTGCCGGGGGTGGGGGAGGAGCCGGAGGCGGGGCGACGCGCTCGGGAGCGGAGGCTACAGCGGCTCGGCAACGGATACGAAGGGAGGAGGCGGATGCGGAGGAGGAGAAGATGAAGGGTCGCACAGGCTTAAATAGCCGAGGGGAGAGGCGGCAGAGGGGAGGAGCCGACGGAAGGCGGGAGAAAACAGGAGGGGGCAGGCGGCTCGTAGCGGGCCGTGGCAGAGCGCGGGCTGCTGTGGCGCTGAAGAAGCGGAGCGCAAGGCAAAAAAGACGAGCGCGCCGATCCAGTGGCCGGTCCGGGCGAGACCGGAGCGAGGCAACATGGCGGCGACAGCGAAGTGGGTGAGTGGGCGGGGCGGAGTCGGGTCGGTCGGGAAGACCGGCCAAACGCCCAAAGCCAGTAAGACCCAATTCAAATTTAAATTTTGGTTTTAAAATTGAAGTTTAAATTTTGAGAGTTTTGAAATTAAAAACATTTTCTTGACTTTCAGGAAATGAATGTTACAATTTGTTTCTGAACTTTTGTTTTTTAGTTCGTGCTTGTCGATCGGACTTGTCCTGCAGCAAGATGCAGATCATGCATGGGTTGTGAACCACTTTTGCCCCTCGTTTGATCGCTCTCGATCAAAGCCAAAGGGGGGTGTCTAGCTCGCAGCTGGATGAGATCACGACTCGATCCTTCCGTTGTTTTTCTCCTTGTACTGACCTCTCCCAAAGCTTCCCCTGTCCGTATACATTAATTTACAAAGCATGAGAACCCCACAAAAAATTAATGGCCCAACAATTTAGCATTTGTCTGCATTTCCACAGCTCCAGACAGCAATGTGCCCGGCTCCTGTATACAATTATGTAGGAGTAGCAGTAGTAGACGACAACACCAGCTAGTTTGAGATGTTTTCACCGCGAAATATGCATGGCTCGCAACTTTGCATGGTTGCGTGCTTTGCCTTTTGATTGTGGCACGTTTCCTTCTATTTGCGATGAGGCAGCTTTAGTGTACTAAGCAGCAGCAGTAGCAATCATCACAGTGTACTGCCGTACTTTCACTGTAAACATGTACTACTTACGTACCGTTTATAAAGAAAATGTTTGGTTTATGCAAAAGATAAAACATGCATGTACGGATTCTGATATAAATGAATTAACTGTGTTCCCGAAGATTTGTTGTTATTGTTTCGTGCAGTAGTTTGTTCCAACCAATCAGATAAATAGATCTACATATATGTTTTTTAAATTTTAAGAATCGAAATGCAATGAAATACACATGTTGTATACTGCATCCTGGGGCAACTACTGTACCTGGTCTGCAGCTCAACAACCTCATAATTCTCGATCTGGTCCTCTTAATAACCATTGTGTCTAGTTGTTCTGACAGAAATTAATGTGTTTATCTTTGGAGCAGATCGTTGTACAAGTTGTTCATACTGGTAAAAAAACAATCCTTCTCTATGTAAGTATAGTACCCCTATCAACAGGAGAATCCGAGAGCGCGGAGTGGAGAAAATTACATGAAGTCCCAAGTGTTCCCTTTGGTTTAAAGAACATGTGGTTACTACTATTACTAGTACTAGTACTTTGCAGCATTAATTAGCATCTCAACTGTTGGGCTTATTGAGGATTTGTTCCATTTTCATTCTGAAGGAAGTAGAAAATAACATAAATGAATTTAGACATTTGGACAGCAATCCTAGCTAGGCTCACACGAAGTGGTGCAAACGGAGCGCAGCGGATAATTCTCGACGGATCGAAAATTTGCGGAGCAAATACATGATGGAGAAAAAGGTATCTAACACTATTCGTGTCCAACTCGTACTCCGCGGAACAAAATAACAAATAGGTGGATTACTGCATCTGAGTAGGCAAAGGATACTAAACATTTTTTTCTTCGACATCTCAGTGATTAGTCTCTCCGTGTTTGCTCCGATTGCACTCCTACTGTCCAATGTACTGTGTAGGGTGCAAAAAAAAGCGGATAATTTTCGTCTGATCGACCAACCGAAGGATCGCAGAGTGGATACAGGATGAATAAATGGGTATTCAACTCTATTCGTGTCCGACTCCGAGAAGAAAAAACAGAATAGGATAAAGGATGATCGATATCCGTCCGTATGCGTTCGATTCTACCTCTACTCACACATGCAAAAGTACACCTAGGAAAAAGGCTACGTATTCATCGATGCTTTTACGAGATCCGATTTAATCATAACATTACCAGACCATGCACTCATTGCTGAAAATATTTGGACGGACTCTTATGTATGAGAAAATAGGATGTGTAAAGATAATACAAAAGACAATTGAGCAACTAATTTGTTTAGTTTTAAGCCCTCATTTAGAACATACTCTCACATGTGGAAATCATTATGAACTCTCGCACTATGCTCCCCAAGTAAGCAGGACCAGGTCAATAAAAAGACAAAAACTTGTAGCAAACGAATTAGCAAGTCCCATATTTGGATCATGCATATAGAAGACAGCATAGCCGAGGCCTCGAGCACCAAGAAAACCTTCCATTTGGAGCTTGATAGCAACGTACTTAATTAACTGGCATGCCATATGATATCTTTAATTAGTTAATCAAACAATCCAACTAATCAATTCCATAAGCTTCCAAATCAATCATTCCTATCTGCTAAACTCCTACTGGGTTCGAATCCTTTTTGGGAGAATGACAAAGATATAGTAGGATCTTAGGTGCTAATCACGATACCACAAACCCGATCTATTTGTTTATACGCCATGGGTTGGTCAGGGTACAAACAGGAACTGTCCCGTAAAATATTTATGGTGCGGTACGGTGTATGTACAGTACGAGGCACCAACTGAAGGATGCCAGGGCTACGTACGAGCTACTTGCCCGGTTAATATACGTGAATACGTGAGCATTAACCAATAGACAAAAAAAAATTAGCATAAAGGACTCAATTGTATCAAGAAACCAGGCGATGTTAGTATATCAAACTAGCCGATCGGGTCGTGCAATTGAGCGGTTCGGTATAGTATAGTATAACTTTTCACAATTATAAATTTTAAAATTTATATTTTGCAACCTAAATTTGAATTTGGGATATTCGATTTCATATTTAATTAGCAATTTTTCATTTTAAGATCTCTCTCCGTATGTGTGAAAGAGATGATTGAGAGGTGAGTTCATCCAAATAATTTACACCCGCAACATTTGAATTAAACGTAGTACTACCTATATATTTCTCTCCTTTTTTCAAATTAATATATCTCTAAACCAACTATTGAGTCTAAGCCTTCAAAATTAGGCTCCATGGTTAATTTTTAGATATTTTCAAATTAATATATCTCTAAGAGAACTATCGAATCTAAATCTTTAAATTTAGAGTCCATCAATTTAAGGGTCCGATATTTTTCTTTTTTGTAAGAATTTTCTATCATATTTCTCTTTTTTCTTAGCAGTTGTAAAGCTATAAAAGGTGTGTCATCAACTTTTAATATATAGTAGTCTTGAATCTTAATAGATTGGATTAATCAATTTGCTCCTACCAATTCACATTTAGTTGAATATTACAGGATACAATTCTATGTAAGGAGTTGGAAATAATAAAAGCACAACACTTAAATAGGTAATCAAGCCATGACTTCGTCTGCCCTAGACTAATATTTCCTATATGTATGTATTTCATACTTCTATTTCAATATTTAATCATATCCTACCACGTCAAATGGTTTGCATAACTACACCTTTTTTTAAAAAAAGAAAAAAAAAGAACACCACAACTAATCGACAGTAACTACTGACTACTCATCAAAGCCCTTAAGACAACAATTGTTCTAAAAAATTTTCAAAAATACGGTATGAAATACATATCGTGATTCTCTAGCAGAAATGTTTACTACTCAACTCAAATTATGGCAACAAGAAAGAACGTCACCGCTTCAAAAATTCATTTCATTTGCCCATGATTTTTGAGCATTTGTTGTTTTGTCCATATAGCTAGGCTAGCAAACAATCGCAAGCTTCCATCCAAATATCCAGTATGTTTCCCATCCATCTATGTAAAACCCCTTTCCTTCTCCAAAAAATAACCCTTTATTTATTGCAATGCCAGCCATCGTCTCCCCTCCCCTCCTCGATCCTGTCCTAGCTGCAAGGCCAATTAAGACACAAACCCCAAAAGTACTTACCAACTCCAGCTCCCCCCTCATATAATCCCAAAGAAAGCTGCTAAAACCTAAAGCTGGTGGAAAGCTGCCCCCCTCTACCTCCTTTGGTGTTGTCTCTGTAGCAGCCCACAAAAGCCAACTCCAAGACCCTTTCTTCCCTCCCTCTCCCTCCTTTCCATCTCCTTAATTCCTTCCTAGCTCTTGCTATTGTTATACTCCTCCCTTCTCTCTCATTTAATACTTCTTACATGGTTGATCTCTTCTCCTCGGCGTCCTCTATATAGACATCCAATCCCAATCCGTTTCCATCGTATAAACTCGTGATCAGAACAAGGACGGGAAAAAGGAGGAGTTTTTCTCTTCTTTGTGTCGTCGTATTTGCTGATTAGTTGTGTACAAGATCAAGAAACAAGCGAGCGGCAGGCAGTAGCCATGTTGAGCTCTTGCGCCCCGACGGCCGGGCCGCCTGCGGAAGAGGCCACGCCGGAGCCGTACTGCTCGCTGCAGATCGCCACTGCGGCCGCGGCCGCCGCTACGACAAAGAAGAAGCGCCGGCCAGCCGGCACACCAGGTAATTGCTTGCTTATCAAAAGACGCCGATACGAATGCATCCAATCACACGGTATGTAGTAGTAGGTGCCAAGATTTGTTGCATGTAATGTTGTGTGTGTGGCGCGGCAATGGTGAATAACATGGGTTGGTGGCATGGTGCATGCATCGATCGGCGGGGCGCAGACCCGGACGCGGAGGTTGTGTCGCTCTCGCCGCGGACGCTGCTGGAGTCGGACCGGTACGTGTGCGAGATCTGCAACCAGGGGTTCCAGCGCGACCAGAACCTGCAGATGCACCGGCGGCGGCACAAGGTGCCGTGGAAGCTGCTGAAGCGGGAGGCCGGCGAGGCGGCGCGGAAGCGGGTGTTCGTGTGCCCGGAGCCCAGCTGCCTGCATCACGACCCCTCCCACGCGCTCGGCGACCTCGTCGGCATCAAGAAGCACTTCCGCCGCAAGCACAGCGGCCACCGCCAGTGGGCCTGCGCTCGCTGCTCCAAGGCCTACGCCGTCCACTCCGACTACAAGGCCCACCTCAAGACCTGCGGCACCCGCGGCCACTCCTGCGACTGCGGCCGCGTCTTCTCCCGGTAAGCACTACTACTCATAAGTCCTAACAACTCTGAAGTCTGAACTACTCCTCCATGCTAAAAACCTATCACTAGTTCACTACTACTAACTTTTCCTGTGCTTTCTTTACAAGTTCTTGATCCGATTCGCGTGAATGCGGGGCAGAAAGCCTGACGGATTTTTCCTGAAAGGATTTTTGTGAGCACGTCACGGCACGGCTGGGGTTTCACACTGCACCGGCCGATACCGGCTAGCTCTCTCTTTTGGGATGTTTGTTATTATTGTGGCATTAAGGGAAAAAAGGGGGCGGATCAGAGCACAATTCCCGAGGGAAACGCAGAGGTTTCCTGTGTCTGTGTGTGTGCACATATCGGCTGGTTGCTTTGCTTTCTTGCGCATTTGTTGCCGCTGCCTTTCTTTGGCCGCGAGAGGGGGTCTCGGTCTCGGCTTTGTTGTGCTCGCACTGCAGCAGCAGCAGCAGCGGTACGCCATTTAATGTGCACAAGCTCAGGACCCAAAATTTCACGCCTGACAAGCAGCATGCCTAGCTATGACAATGAGGCCGGCGTCCTTGCCCTCCTCCCTCCCTCCCTCCCTCTCGGCCTCTTTCTCCCTCCGCTTTGCAATACTTACTACTCAGATCGCACACACTAGTAGCATTTTGTTTTTCTTGCCACTTGCCGCACACGAGCATGTAGATCCAAATCTTTGGACCCCCGGGCAGCAGCAACATAGTAATTTTTCTCACTGGCACATACAATAAAGATTAAAGTCTCTCTCGCTCGCACTTGGCACCTTCAGTTTCAGTTCACGCGCGCGCCCTTGGTCTCTGCACTGAGACGTTCTTTCTTTCGTTCCGTGTGATGCTACTATTCGTTTGTTTGTTTGACTGGTCGGGACTGTTGTACGTGCTGATGTGATGATTAGCTAGTGCTCTATAGCTAACTTGGTGCGCGCCTCCAATGTACAGGGTGGAGAGCTTCATCGAGCACCAAGACATGTGCAACGCCGGCCGACCACAGGCGGCGGCGGCGGACGTGCCGCTGGCGTGTGGCGTGGCGGCGGCCGCGTCGTTGCAGCAGCAGGCGCCTCCGACGGTGTCTCTGTCGCGGACCGCCTCCAGCACCAGCCCGTCCAGCGACATGGTCATCAGCCCTGTGGCCTGGCCCGGCGCTCCAGCGATGCCGAACACTACTGCTGCCTCCGCGTTCCACCGGTTCGACCAGGTGCCGTCGCCGCGGATGCCGCCGTCTGACCACCGCGGCGGTGGGCACAACCTTGAGCTGCAGCTCATGCCCCCGTCCAACCGCAGCGCGGGCGCCGGTGCCGCTACGGGCATGGCGGCGTGCTACGCAGCGCCGCACTCAACGGGCATCTCGCAAGGCAACGACGCCAGCATGCAGCTGCAGCTTTCCATAGGCTTCTGCAGCGGAGGCAACCGTAGCGAGTTCAGGGACAACTCGACCGAGCCCCGCGGCGGGGTGCTGGCCGCGGCCAGGGCGAATGAGGAGGCGCGGGGGCAGCTACGGCAG
Source organism: Hsuehochloa calcarea (assembly GCA_036346395.1). Lineage (NCBI taxonomy): Eukaryota > Viridiplantae > Streptophyta > Magnoliopsida > Poales > Poaceae > Hsuehochloa > Hsuehochloa calcarea. The sequence goes on along the minus strand of CM070610.1, from coordinate 12,249,545 downwards.
GCGATGGCGGAGAAGGCGGCGGCGAACGAGGCCCGCGCGCAGGCGGAGCTGGCCGAGCAGGAGCTGGCGAGCGCCAAACGCATGCGGCACCAGGCGCGGGTGGAGCTGAGCCGCGCCCACGCGCTCCGCGAGCACGCCGTGCGGCAGGTCAACGCCACGCTGCTCCAGATCACCTGTTTCAGCTGCCGCCACAAGTTCAGCGCAGCGAGGCCGCCCGCCACCATGAGCTCCGAGGTTGCCTGCAGCTACGTGTCCTCCGTCGTGACAGAGGGCGGCGACGCCGAGGTCGACAACGTCGACGAGCACCTCAACGTTGACGGCCTGCGGCCGCGCCAACACGCTAGGATGGACATTGTCTAGCCAGCTAGCTAGCTCGCCATCTTGGTCTACCATTGAATTGCTTCTTGTTTTCCCAACGAGCCGGCCGGAGTTGGCGGCGCAGCGTGAGGTGTGGTGTAATTTGATGCATGTTGCAAGTGTTTTGAGTCTTCTGATCGAGCTGCAGGAAAGCTAAGCAGGGCTAGCTAGCTAATTAATTGTGACGTGCATGGAATCTTTCCGTTGTTTGCTTCCCATTGGATTTTCCTGAAATAACATTACTGAAGCAGTGAATACTTGATGATGGCACTCGTAAAGGTCAGGTACTCACCAAGAGGGGATCGATTGATGCATGACATCTTTGTGACAAAGTTGTTACATGCAATTGGAAATATTTAATCGTCCTAGGCTAGAGAATGCAATCTTTTCCTTCGGACTAAAAGAATGCTGAGCTAGGTAGTTGATTGGACCTTATTTTCTGTAGAAAACCTTTAAACATAATCCCAACTAACGTGAATCAGACTTAAAATACTCACAAAATCAAAACAGGTTTGAAACACTGCATGGTTCGCCACACAATAAGCAGTCTTACCGTTTGATCCCTGATTCACTATAAACAGTCTCTTAACCGCTCTGACACATGGCATGATCGCCATAGCCTATTCAGTAGTGGTTCGAGTGTTGGAAAGAAACATATGTAACGAGCAGGGATGGTGTTGGAAGTGGGGAACCGAGTGGAAGAATCTGAGGGGACAGTGAACTGCTGGGCACTGAAACGAGGAACAAGAAAGCCCACTAGAGATAAAATTTCAAAACTCCCAGGCACACTGTTGCCGCTCAGCAATGGCGCTAGTCCAAAACAACACGCATAAACGCGCGCTCGCTCTCTCTCTGCATCGATGTCTCCGAGTGCAATGATGAACCGCTTCTGTAGAGAGTAGTAACAGGTGCGGACGCGTGCATGGTTTTCAGTGCCACCATGGCTCGGTCTCTCCTTGTCTGTCTTGGGTTAGACCAGTCTAGCTCTGATCTGTACCGTCTCATAGCACTGAAAGATAGAAAGTACACGTCCAGTCCAGTGCAAAATAATCCGCCGTTTCGAGATACGTGTAGTTAAATTTAAATCTTAGTTATCGATATTTTTTAAAATATTTAGATTGAATATACGATAATCCGAAGGGTATTACTGCTCCTGTCTGCGTGCGTGCGTGCTCCCAAGTGTTTGCGTGTGTGGTGGGGTGGGCGACTGGGCGGTACCATGGAAGACCGTCTGAATGGTACAAGAAGAAACGAGGCAGTGGGACGCTATTGGGCCTAGCTTTAGCTTGGACGTCTGTGAGACTGAGAGTACTTGTGTCATTGTGTGAGACAGCTTGTGATGCATGCAAAGGCAGCTGAAGCTTAGCTAAGCTAAGCTTTTTCTTCAGGGAGGACATGCTAGAATTAATCTTGTCGATAGTACTGTTGTGTTCTTTTATGCATGTAGTTGCATGTAGACGATAATGCTTGTGGCATGTTATGTGAGTCAAAGCCACAATGTGAAGTGGTGTTGGTACAATAAGGGGTTGGTTGGCATGGCTTGGAAGTACTCGACAGAAGTGCATAACGTGCAAGTGTGCATGGCTTGTATGTAGGAGTCAGTCAAGCTAGTGGTTAGTGGAGTTAGCGCTGGTGCACGCGGTGCTAGCTATCTAGCTCGTTTCAGCGTGAGTTTCTTGGATCTGTATAAATAGTTGAGGTCTTTAATGGAATTGGTGTGTGTCGATGATAGGGACACAGGATATCCTATCCAACTTATCTGAAAAAATAATATGAAATCACACTAAATGAAGACCGTTTATTACCGTAAACACATGAATGTTATGTAATTGATTGAATGGCCGTAGTGTTACGAAGATATTGAATGATAAACATGTTATTACAGAATGCGTGAGCAAGCCCGACCCTTTATAGCTATTGAAGGGGTAACAGTTAATACCGCTAAATGTGCTTCTTATCTTCACGCACGTTCCTCTATTGAGTCTTCAACCATCACGTCTCTTAGTCAACTGTCGTAAGATGACAGATGCACTCATAATAGCTCTCACGTTTGTCATGTGGGAAACTGTCATGTCTCTCGACCAGTTTGCTGGCTGGGATGGACCAAAACCGCATAGTGATCGTATAGTGTCCATAACTGATCGTCTCATGACTCAAACTGATCTGCGACTAGTTTGGCCGTAGTAAAAATGATTAAACTTCCTTTAAATACTGGCCGTAGGTTCATAACCGTTACAAAGTGAGCCTCTGATACGTGATCCTGCTTTGACAGAGACTCTGACTTTGACTGAAAAGGTTGACCTGGACAAGAACCACAGTCACTAGCCCCAAAGCTTAAGAAAATAAAGAATATTTACTCAAGACTTTCTTGCCTCAAAACGTGCATCAGTAAGATTTGATTAGCCACAATCATCCCAAACATTTAATGAAAATGTGGGAGAAAGAAAAATATTCATGTTTTCTTGGAAACTGTATTCGAAGGTTGCGGTGAATGGGTGAACGGTTCGTGGTAAAAGGAAAAAAACTTCTTTTTTTCCTTTACTGTAACTTGACTTTCATTGCAATCTCCGTTTCCCGCCTTTGAGTCTCTTCATCCCCAAATCTTCTTCCTTCCAACCATCTTCATCTCCATAAATCTCTATTTGATCTTTGATCATGGGGGTTCTGGGTACTTTAACTCTTTCTGAGAACAAGATTCAAGAACTGGAGAACCAAGGATATCTCTGTAACATCCCAATTTTCAAAATAAAAATAACTATTTGATTTTCGTTGAGTTGTTAAAGCTTAACTTAAAATTTTAGAAATTAAAACCAAATTAAATTACTAAACCAAACTTCAATTAATTCAAAACTTGATTTATTTGGGTTTTTTGGTAGTTAAAGTCAAAAATGTTATTTAAATTAATTTCTTGGATTTTCTAGATTTCTAAAAGATGTTTTCCCTTTTCCCAAAAATTTAAAATAATTTATTTGAAAAATTAAAAGATAACTTTATGTTGTAAATAATTTTATTAAGTTAGAATTAATTCAAGGAATTTCGGTGTATTTTTTCTGGAATTTTTGGACTTTATTTACTATTTTCTAAAAACCTATTTCCTTTTTCTCGATTTCGTGAATTCAAAAATCTTTAGAAAATTTCCTTTCTCTGTTTGGGCCGAATTTTCCCCGACCCATCTTCCCACATGATTCTTGCTGGCTCCCGTCGCTCCACCCATCCCTTGTTGACCCGCCACGTCATCGTCTTCACCAATCCCACTGGTTAGCCATTGCCCCACCCCTGCCCACCTTCTTCTCCGCAGTGCCCATGTCGTTCGTGCGTCAACGCAGGGCCCGCGTCAGCACCTGCGCCGCCCGGTCTTCTCCCTCACCTACTCCTGTTGACCTCTCCTGCTCCCAATCGCCCCCATCTCCTCCCCTCACCTGCCCTCTACCACCCCAACCTGGCTCTGCGCCCCTTCCCCATGTGTGCCATGCCCTGCGTCCCGTCTCGCCCCTCAGCCGCCCCTTTGACCCAGTTGCCCAGTCCCATCGCCGGCCATGCTGCCCATCACTTGGCTCAACCGCCTCGTCTCCCCCTCTGTTCTTTCTCCTCCCCCACCTACTCTCATCACGTCCCCGTCACGTCGCTTGCTCCAAGCCCGTGCTGCAAAGCTTCTCTGCCGCACCTCCTTTCTCTATAAATGGAGCGCCAGGACCCCATCTTTCCCCTCTTGTTTTTCCCCAACTCTCCCCCTCTGTCTCGCCCCCTCCTAGCCGCTATTTGTGCTTCACCTCCGCTAGCCGGAGCTCGCGCCTCTGCCTCTAGCGCAGCCATTGAAGCCCCTCCGCCGTCGTGGCTGCCTCCGTTGGCTTTGTAAGATCGCGTTCGACCCCGTACGCCTTGGGTTTGCCTCGCCCTCCTCACCCGTTGCTACCTTTACATGCTGCTCATTGTGGTGCGTAGCCGGTGAGCCATCGGGTCCTAAGAGCCCTCGCTAGACTCAAGTCGTGCCGCTTCAAGCGGTAGTCGAAACCTCCTTCCGACCAACTCTAGTCGAAACTCCTTCCGACCATGTGTAGTCAAACCTCCTTCTGACCACGTTGTGTTGTTGAACCTCCTTCCAACCACATGAAGTCGGGTGAGCAATACTCGAAGTCAACAATATTTGAAGCCAACAGTGCTCAAAGCCAAAAGCTTCGAAAGTTGTTCTCTCCCGTTATAACTCTGAATTTAGTGAAACTTGTTTCTAAATTTGTCTAAATTCAAGACATTGCTAATGGCACTGGTCTTATTTAATTTGGAGTTCATTTATTTTTTTTCTTGTGTATTTATTTGTTCTCTTTGCTTGTTGATTCTTTTTCCGGTATGTTCATCAAAGTAGAGTTAGGAGAAGCGAGAGATCTCCATTTCGATCAAGCACAAGGCTTTCAAGACTCTCTTACCTTCAATCCAGATTCCGTCGTTTCTGAAGAAATCCTAGAACCGTCTGTCGAAGCACTTCAAACTTTCAACAAAGGCAAGTCGTAGACCTTTGATCATATCGTACCCATTTTATATAATTATATCATTTTATATCAGCATGCATGGCTAGTTTTATAATAACTGCTTTCAACAATAGTTAAATACTTAATTATCATTATGCCGCCATGAATAATTGATATTGACATATTCCCTTGAATGACATAAATTCTTGGACACCATAGGATGGTTTATCTTAGTTGGACATATTTTGTTACCAACATGGGTATCGTGTTATGCCTAGCCATGCTTAGTCGCAATGGGATTCATGATCACATATTCTTCAATGATTAATATTGACTTAATAACATATGGAATTGTGGTGTGGCCACATGTAATATCCCGAAAGTGAATCGTCTTTTCGGAAGAAGTCTCGAGAGAGGGAGTGAAACAAAAATCCAGAATTATCTTTTTCATCGGCGGGTTTTCAGCATTTTTCTGCAACTTTGGCTCAGGCCGCAACCCAGAAGGGGCCCATGAGGGGGGGTTTCCCTCCCCTAAACCCTAGCCCCACTCCCCTCTCTCCCCACTCCTCCCCAAGCCACCCCCCTCCTCCTTGGTGCGCCGCCCCTTGTCCCTCTCCCTTCCCAGCGCCTCCACCACCCCTCTGTGGTGCATCACCTCACCGGGACACGCCGGTAAGTTCATCTCCATGGGTAAGTCCCCGAGCTCCATTAGAGTGTTGTTATATTTTAGTCGATCTATTGCGCAAAGATCCAGAATCTGTAGGCGTTCTTGTGCGTCTGTTTTCGTGCAGTTAGAGACCGAATTAGAAAATCTCGTCTCTTAGAAAGTTGTAGTTCTCATTCATAGCTTTCCATAGGGGCAAATATCCTTCGATTTAGAGCTACGGTTTAGAAGTTATGATAGTTTCTTTTCGACTGTCTAGAAGGGCTGATGAGAATTAGCAGTCACATTATCTGGCCAATATGACTTACTTAGAGATCGAATCAGAAAGTTCACCCAACATGAATTTTGTAGGCAATCCAGTAATATTTCCAGATTGGTAAAGAACACAATTGTTAGTGGTGTCAATCAAAAGGTATGGATTTTATACTACCGCTGCATTTCTGACTGACATATTGAAGGAACAGAAACTTCACCTGATCATTAGATTTATTAGAAGGTATAATCAGGGGATATTGCCAGCTAGATTATCGTATACGGTTTTTTCATGTTTCCAGAGAGTCCAGGATCACTCCGTTCCAAGTTACGGTTTGGGAGATACGATTAATTCTTTCCTGCTGTCCCAAAAACCTGACGTGAATCAACTGTCAACTTGTCTATTAAGTTATGACTAAGTTAAGTGCAGAATCAGGGTTTCCACCCAACTAGATTGTTTTAGAATTTTTTATGTCCTTTCTGTATTGATAAAGAACACTCAATTTGGATTTGTAGAACAAAAGATATGATTATTTCTCTACTGCTATGTGGTTTTGTTAGACAGATTGGATGTTCGACTTTCATTGGATTGTTAGCCTAGGTTTTTTGCCGAATTTGTAGATTCTGCGAACTAGACTTTTGTGGAGGATATCGTTATCTTTCCACATGATCTGAGAACACTCCGTTTTGAGTCTCAAAGCAAGAGTTGTGTAGCTTTTAGTACCGATGTCCAGTTTACTGTCCTGCTAGACTGTCGGTTTAATTGGGTAGATCGACTATGTGAACCTTGGGTTTAGAATGCTGCGACTAAGCATTTTGAGTAGCGTCCTTTTCTCGTTGTTACTTATTTAAGTAATTAATTTGATTTGTCTTGTTTGTTGTTTGTTCCACTTGATTGATGAATGTGAAATGGGTAATTTCGGTATTCCTTGTTTTCTTTCATGGTTGATGTACCATGAATCTTCAATAATAAGACTACGTGCATTATATTCGTTCGTTCCTTCGCTCCTATTCGCCCACGGGAGTAGGTAGTGAAGTCCCATAATTTCAATATGGGCAAGTTCATGGTAATTCTTTATGTCGTTAAATGATGAGTGCTTGTGTTCGTACTGTTATTTCTATGATCTATGATTACTTTCAATGCTTCATGTTCCTTTCATATCCGTTAATCCATGTTGAAAGAGATGATGTCTTTCATTATTCATGTTTCATTCTATTCATTCATTTGTTCATGTTTCTTCCATAGGAGTGGAAAATAAAGACCCATCAATTCCAGTATGGGCATGGAAGACCCACCATTCCAATGCGGGCAGATTTAGGCACCCGTATGAAACGTTCTTCATACGGGATTTGGATCCCCGTATTTCGTTAAATGTGGGCTTAAGTGAACACCGACGGGTGTGTCACTAGCTATACCGGTATACGCATGAGTGCAGTCCTTTCATTCCATTCATTCATATGTTCCTGTCAGTTCTATGTTCATATTCTTAATGATATTGTATAGTTCATGTTCAATGCAGTTCAAATTATTCCTTGTACTTGCTGAGTCTCGGACTCCTTCTTGCTTTGTTTGTTTATTTTTTTAGGTGATCGTTGATGATGACTCTATTGGGAGGGAGTAGACACACTATTCATTCACTTCACCACACTCTATTTTCAATAATAAGACTTGGTTATGTCTTTCATTCGTTAATTGATGAACTGTAATAAATAAAGTTAGACGTGATTGATAATTCTCTCCATATTATGGTTGCTTAAGTACTGCTTGTGGTCCTTGATCACCCCTTGGATATAGTCATTCGGATTCAGTCTTTATTCCTACATTTGTTTAATTATATATTGACCTCTGTGTCATTAGATGAGTTATTATTTTAAATTCTTCTGGATTATGGTTGTATGTTAGATTCTTTAGGTAACATTTTGGCTTCCGAATAGCCAGGGTGTTACACCACGATTATTAAAATTTGTTGTGCCACGGCAAGGGTTGCTGTTTGGTTGGGTTGAACCAAAAACAATGTATACTCGGGCGAGTGATCGTGCAGTAAAGGGGATGATTTTGGGATATGGTTGCCTCGATTGATGCCCAACTACTGGATCCCAACTATGTACTCGGGTGCCAACTAAAAGCTATAAATCTGTCTTACCAATTTTGCAGGGTCCAAATCTTACTATTATGGAAATCCACCATTCCAACATAACGTAAAGTCACCCCATTAAAATCCGATCATTAAATTAATCTCACATTTTATTGATACAACAACATAATTCACAATATCTCTTGGACATAAGCCGCAATAATACAATAAATTCACCACTTTGATTGCATGATTTCTTCACTGCATAGATCCACAAAAAACTAGTGGCCCTAATCACATCTTCCAATTCGATAAACTCCAAGATCATGCTAAATTTGACATATCCTTTTTGGAACGAAATTCTCCTAAGATTATAATCATGTAATTGCTTTCTCCAAAATTCTTAACTAAATCCATGACATTATTTACATAACTTTTCAAGCATATTTATCAATTGCAATCCTCTAGAATTTCTTGCATAAATCCAATGTCCTTACTTTCCGAATGATTACTTGTAATCCTTAATTTCAAATTTAAATCCATCCTTAATTTCAAATTTAAATCCACCAAACCATTTTATCACCATCCGTCCAACAAATAATTATTTAGACCAACTCCAATATCGGTAAGGAATCCATCGATATTAGAATCATAATTCAATATCCACTAATCCAATAATAATATATTTCCATAATCCAATATCCAACAATAAACTATTTTCTATAATTAATCCCCAATAGCTATATTTCTATAGTCCAGCGTCCAACTATTTCTGTAATCCGACAAGATTTATTTCTATAATCCACCAAAGATTCATTCCTATAATCCATCCGAGATATATTTGTTTAATCCATCAAAGATATACTTCTATAATCCATCCAAGATTTAGTTCTTAAATCGAATTAAGATGTATTTCTATAATCCAACTTCTTTACTCAATCATATCCAATAAATCCGACATGGCCAACATACCCAATTAATTCCACACTTCTTGATTCGACCTAATCCACCAAAATCAATATCATGATTCGATATGGAAAATCCAATTCTTTCCGTATTCCACTCTCTGCATTTACTGCACGTCTTTCTCAATTTCAATCTTTCCGCCCATCATTATAATCAACTCAAGATTCGATTTAAATCCAACTTCTCCTAATAATCAAATCAGTACTTCAGATTCCTCTATCCTTCATCATCAATCAAAATTTTCTTTTATGATTATTTTCTTTCTCCATGATCTATATATAATCCACCAATCTGATATTCTTTAAACCATTCATAATCAAAGCTTATCCATCATTGTAATCCAGTATTCACAACAACTTCTTATAACCTCAGTAAATATTAGAATCTTCAATCCCTAAAATCAGTCTTATCAATGATTCCCCAAAACTATCTAGCCTGTCATCCAAACACACTTGTTAATCCCAACAAGAGTAGATTCTAAGCGACTTGCATGTTTGAACCATCTTCAACAATTCTTCACAAGTTTCATAGATTAGAAGGAGAAAACACGATAGGTGAGAAAGATAAGCACAATAGACGAGAGAGAACGAGGGAGAAAGACAGAAGCAAACTAATTGTGGAAGGTCAGTTTAACCCAACAAACAAATAGCCGGAAGGCTATTAAGAAGCAATAAAATACGACACTCAAGCAGAAAGATCCTATTACTCGAATTAAGAGATACTAAAATTGAGAAGGACAACTCTGCTAAAGTACTTCTAATCTAACTTGTATGGATGGTCGACTTAAAACCAACGACAGATCTTAAAGCTTCCAGGATGTCCATCACTTTGATCACTGGAGGCTAGATCTTATAGAGATTTCTGAGATAAGGTGGTCAATTTAAATTCAAAAATAAAGTTTTAGAAAAGATAAGATGTAAGAATCCGAGAATGAGATGAGAGGGTAATAGAATAAGATGAGAAAATAATAGAATAAGATGAGAGAAGAATATCTATTCATCAGTTGGTTGGTTTGATGTAGAAAATAACTTTTGATAATTTTGACTAAAACGACCATGCTAACTATGGTTGCATTCTACAATCGATATGTCTCTGATACCACCTCTGTCGAGACCCTGGATATACAACTACAGGACCCTCTGTGTATTGTGAACTAGTCCCATGATCAGTAGCTAGTCCACACAATTGCAACATAGATGAAATCATATCCATACAATAAGCTAGTTAAGAAGCAGGCAAAACAATATTACTTAGCGACTAAAGGACCTTATGACTAAGTCTTACAAAGGTTGCCATGCCGGGATAAAGACACAGAGTACACTCGGAGCAAAAAGAAATAACTCGTGGAAGCCATACGACATGCCAACAGTCAATCGAGTGGAGGACACGGCCTAGTTCGCTTTGGTCTTGAGGTAGTCTTCCTTGTAGAACTCGGTGCTCCCCGTGTCTTCTTCGGCGACTGATCAACAAATGGCGCAAAGCCATGAGTACTTAGCAAGTCGTAGGGAACAGTATGCAAGTAATATTCATGCAAGGCTTGACAAGGATAACTTTATAGATATTTTACAGAAAACAACTTTAACAGTAAATACAGTAAGTAGATTGAAAGCACGATTTAAAAAATTAATACATACATAAGTAAACAAGTTTCTTTGAAACAACTCGCGAACACCCTGTTCACTTCCCAGCCAACAACCATTCCAATGACTCGTAACCAACCAAGACAACATTTTTGAGAAAATCTACCCCTCGTGTGAAATCACTAGGTATTGTCCATAACCAGGGACATGGCTATTCGAATAGTTTTACACTCTACAGAGGTTGTGCAGTTTGACCCACAAGAGATAATCATCTTGATAAAAACACACATTTCCGAAGGGTGGTCAAAACCGAAGGGGTGGTTGAAACTGAAGGGGTGGTCGAAACCGAAGGGGATGGTCAAAACCAAGAGGATGTTCGAAACCTGGAGGATGGTTGAAACCGAAAGGATGGTCGAAACTAAGAGGATGGTTGAAACCGAAAGGATGGTCGAAACTAAGAGGATGGTCAAAACCGAAAGGATGATCGAAACCAAGAGGATGGTTAAAACTGAAAAGGATGGTCGAAACCAGGAGGATGTTCAAAACCGAGAGGCTGGTCAAAACCGAGAGGATGGTCGAAGCCAAGAGGATGGTCGAAACCGAGAGGATGGTGAAACCAGCGGGATGGGTGGCTCGATGCACGGGGAAAAGGAACAGGCTGATGGGAATTCAGAGCAAACAGAGAAAAGGGATCTTAAATACTGGAGAACTCCAATAAACTCAAAATAAACCAAAAATTGAATTAGTTGAAGTTAGATTTATTCAAATTAAACTCTTTTCAATTTCTGAAATTTCAAGTAAGGCTTTAGCAATTCAACAAAACCAAATAGTTATTTTTATTTTTAAAATACCCAAAAGCCCTGAAAATTGGGACGTTACATTAAGCCCTGCGTGGAAAATTCTGTGTAACCTTGACCATAAAGTCATTTTGCTGCTAAATAATATTACTTTGTCGGCTTCATTAACTACTTTGTTGTATAGATATGATAACATTGATGTTGGAACTGTGTGAGCTAGCTACTAATCTGGGACTAGTTCGGAATACATAGAGGGCTCGGATCCAACGGCCCGGGGTCCTAACAATCTTCTGGCTCGATCTATAATCAAATGTAGTCCTGGCGGTGGTGAAACAGCTCCAATTCTGGAAGAAGATCGGATCATTCTCTTTGCTTCTTTCATGGAATTAGGTTTTTGTTTGCCAGAGAGTGAGTTCTTAGCGAATATCCTTGATTACTTTAGGATAGAACTATTTCATCCTAGACCAAACTCCATTATAATTCTTACTGTCTTTTCGCATCTTTGCGAAACTTTCTTTGTCATTCCTCCCTCCATTCGTCTTTTTCGCTATTTCTATCAATTTACCCTTAATAATAGAGGTTAGGGGTTCTGTGGTAGCACTTGTTTCAACCTCCACGACCAGATGTCCAATAAATATCCCCCTCTTTCCAATTAAGGATACATGGTGGGACTACTAGAAGGAATGGTTGTACTCTGAAATCCCTGGAGGTAGCTGCCTGAAGTATACTGGAGGCATACGGGAGGTCCTCCTCCATCTGATCCTTTCGGGGCGTAAAGAGTGATAAGGCCTCTTTAAAGATGGCGATAGAAGAACTGGAAGGCCGGTCGACACAGTCATCTCACTAATAGTCGCTGGACTCACCGGTGGGAAGATCATCCACGACTTCCTCCAGTATAAGATCAACCCTTGAATAAAATGGATCACTATGCTTGGATGCTAGGAGGGGTTGATGACTCGACCAACGATGGTTTTGAAGGTATGCTACTCTCCGGGTTTCTTTTAAAGCAGTGTTTTGACTTTGTAGTATAAGCATTACTAAGTCTATATTTTTTGTTTTTAGTATTTCCAAAGGAGGTGGTCGAAGAGAGGGCTTCAACTATGTTGAAGAATGTGAGAGATGGCTCAGAGCCTATCTCCTTTGACTACAAGTCTTCCAGCCTAATCGGGGCATATGTAGAGTTCAAAACGAACGAATACGGATGTGTATAATTTTGATTTTAGTATTGAATTTTTGCTTAAGACTGTAACTGGTAAACTTTCTATTTCTCTTTAGATCCATGGCAGAAAGGGAAGTGTTGACAAGTCTATGCCTAGCTACCAAGCCCCATTGGCAAAGAAGACCAAGACCACTGCTATAGAATCTATGTAGGTTGTGGTCGAAATACCAACGACCAGGGCTAGACTTACTACAACAATCTCTACGGGTGCCCTTATTGTTGTTAAGCAGACCAGCGCTACGCCATCAAGGAACAAGGCTGCAACAGAGACGACCACCACCCTCCCCGCCATCCGGTCAAAACGCATCCATGACCAACCTCAGGCACAAGAAAAGTTGGTGAAGATTGCCAAGGTTGCGACTCAGGTGCGCAAGAGAAAAAAAAGGTTATGATTTCAAATAAATCATATAGTCATCTTCCTTTATTCCCAAATGTTCATGGTTAGAAATATGAGATTGAGGAGGAAGAAGAGGCTCTCCTCGTCTTAGTGAGAAAACCTAGGATATCAGTCCTAGTGTTAACATCACTGATGTTGGCAGTGGTACATTAATGTCACTGGCGTCTTGTTTTCTTTCGAGACCGTCATTGGTCTCCGCTTTGAGCATGTAACTTAACTTAACTATTTGTTTATTTGATTTTTTTTGTAATGTTTACGTATATAAACGTCTTTGTCTGCATGAGCTAGCCCCCCAACCACCTCTCCTATTCTAATTACTAAAGTTGAAGAATCTAAAGAGGAGCCACTGCCTGCTCCTCCTGTAGCTGAGTTAGCGCAAATCGGTTTGGAGGAGGCTATAGTGCCTGAGGTGAAGGCTGGGGAAGTGGTCAGGAATGCTCTGACCTCCCCAAGACAGATACTCATCGAAGCAATTGAGCAAGCCTCAATTCATGTGAAAGTGGTACGGTGATCGAGCAACTCCCACCAGCAGAAGAGGAGATAATGCAAACATAGGTTGTCATCGAAAAGGCTCCAACCACCGAAGTGTAGCCTGCCGTCGAAGGAAGGGTTGAAGCTATTCCTGACTAGGATGTTGGCCAGGACTCAACTCTCCAGTCCACTGAGTAAGTAAGTAGTCTTTACTTTTTAAAATGTGTTATGACTGATAAGTTGTCTTCTTCTTTTTTTTTTTATTTAGCTTGGTCTTTAAATAGGAAAATATTCCTTCTTCTACTCTTACTTCTGCAATTGGTGTTGTGGTGACATGTAGACCACCTTCTGAACATAGAGGTGCTCCGACCAGCTCTTTAGAAGCAAGGGTCGATCAGCTTACTATACCAGATGAGTGGATATAGTGAATTGGAGAATCAAATTAAGGACATGAATGACAAGGTAATCATATCATTACTCAAGCCCTTTGATCCTTAATTAGATAGCAAAATTTGGACTTTTACTATCATATTTGTAGAAAACAATCTAATTGCTTGGCCTTTTTACGACTTTCATTGTACGACCAGCAAGGATACATCTAAAGATGTAGAAATTGCAAGACTGAAAGAGTAAGTAAAACAAACTTTTGCTCTAATTACTTGAGTAATTCTAATTTGCTATTTCAGTCAACTTAAGCATCAAAAACACTCTACTGGTCGGCTCATCCAAGAATATGATTACAAGTTAGTCTTCACTGATAATGTTGCAAAGGATTTTAAATTCCAACTTGTTCTCAAGGAAAGAAGCCTCAAATAAAAAGAAGAGATTCTCAAGGAAGCTGCTACAGAGCGCAGTCGCCTTAAAGAACTCAACTTAAAGCTTTTGGATGACTTCAAGGAATGTCAAGAGGTCTGCGAAAAACTTACACAGGTCCACGACACACTTTTTCATAAATATAAGGAAGAAACAAAAGGTAAAAAAACCTCACTCAGATTATGTTTAGTGCGCATTTCTCATGCTTATCCTAATTTTCCCATCTTTAAATACTTAGAATTACATAAACAATTAAAAGAACAAAGAGGATTGATATGGCAAGCACAATTTGAGTTGAAGCAAGTAGATAAACTTCTACATGATCTTAATCTGGAAAAGGAAAAACTTACCAAGGAAAACAAAGCTTTCATAAAGGAGATCGAAGATAGCAAAGAAATTAACTCTACTACTATGCCTTTCATTCTAACTCAGCTAAAAGCAATTGTTATTAAAGTAAAGTGTGTAGAGGTTTCACTCACAAAAGAAGACACATCAGTTAAAGAATTGGTCGACGGTATAAAAGCTCAAGTGAAGTTCATTGTCGACCACCCCCTGAAGATGGTTCAATCCATGAAGACCTCTCTTCAGTCAGTCATTGACGTCAACGCAGGCACCTTGTTCATCAAGTTGAAACATTACTACAAGGACATAGTAGACTTGGAGAGGCTCCATGCGAGGTGGTGGCTGGCGGCTGGCGGCGCAACATGGTACTATGGCAAGGGCGCGCCAAAGACCTATGGTGTGAAGCCATTGGTGATGGTGGTGTCCTTGCCCGAAGGTGATTCGGTGTGAGGCCGAAGGCGTTCGTGGAGGTCATTGTCACAAAAGGAGTCTATGTGAAGATCATGGTGATCACCGTCGGTGTGAAGTCGATCATGATCACATCAGTAGACGGTGAGAGGCTGATAAGAGCACCGGTGCAATGCAAGAGTCACGAGGAGGTGGCACTACTACAGAGAGGGTCATCACAGACAGCTCCAAACCGTCATCACAAATGGTTTTGAAGCTATGCGAATCTATGTATGTCGTGATATGACGATTATCACGAGAGCGGTTTGTGGCGTCTATGAAAAGTCATATCACAGACGGTTTTTGGTGAAATCCATCTGTGATAGTTGGACTTCACAGACGGTTTCAACAAAAAAAAAGCGTATGTCATCTCCAACATATCACGAGACAATTTTTGGTAGAAAGCGAAATGCAGAATGTACTGTACTATTTGGGATATCACAGAGCGGTTTTGTGCGAAACATACATGAAGGTCTAATATCACAAGCGATTTATACCAAAAAATCGTATGTGATATTCGACATATCACATACGGTTGTTGGTGGTAGCCATCTGTGATTGAATATATATCACAGACGGGTGTTAGTAGTAGCCATCTGTGATTGTGTACATATCACAGACGATTATTAGTAATAGTCGTCTGTGAGTATAATTCGCAGACGGTTTATTTCACAAAACCATCTGTGATAGTTCATTCTATACCTAAATATATTTTAATTTTTCGTCTAGC
Source organism: Hsuehochloa calcarea (assembly GCA_036346395.1). Lineage (NCBI taxonomy): Eukaryota > Viridiplantae > Streptophyta > Magnoliopsida > Poales > Poaceae > Hsuehochloa > Hsuehochloa calcarea. The sequence continues at coordinate 12,233,972 of CM070610.1, read as the reverse complement.
CTCAGGTAATACTAGCCATGCCCTCTGAAAATAAGCAAGCAGAAAATAGATATATCACAATTGATTTGATATAGAACAACTCAGAGTGATTTAAAAACTCAATATCAATTACAAAGTCACTCAGAGTGATTTTATTACATCTCAAAGTGAATTACAATAAATCAGAGTCACTAGGGTGAAACTCTCCACTCTTGTTAATGATCTCCTTGTGATGAAGGTGGCGAGCCGTCCTCAAACTTCCACAAGGAAGTCCAGATCGAAACTACTTCCAGGTATTTTCGTGCCCTGTCGCTAGCAAGAGTGAAGTAGTAAGCATATTAATGTAAATTCATAAATACGAAACAATTATTAAGAGATTGACCTCTGGATCTTTCGGCTTAGCATTCGTGATTTCCGGCATATGATGACAAACATAAAATGCACATATGTTGTCTTGGCGTAGTTACTAGCGGCGGTGTCGAGGTCGCAGAGGGATGACACCAGCGAGGGGAGGAGGTCGATCGGAGGTCGCATAGTAGCTCTGAGGAGTAATGATGCAAATCCATATAGTAGCTCTGAGGAGTAAGGACGCAAACCCTAGCGACGCCCCCTATTTATTAATGTATATCACAGACGGTTCTCTAAAATAACCGTCTGTGATATCACATATCATGGACGGTCTGAGGAGTAAGAACACGAACCCTAGCGGAGCCCTTATTTATAAATGTATATCACAGACGGTTCTCTAAAATAACCATCTGTGATATCACATATCACAGACGGTAATATTATATAATCATCTGTGATATGCTTACGACTAGGTAGTGGGTTGTCGTAGTGAAGTAGCTTATCACAGACGGTTCTATAATAGAACTGTCTGTGATAAGCCTACGACCACACTTATCAAAGACGGTTCTATTATATAGAACCGTCTGTGATAAGATGTATGGTCGTATGCAAGCTACGACCACACCATGGTCATAGGCATATCACAGACGGTTCTATTCCAGAACCATCTACTATAAGCGAGTATATTCCAGACGGTTATGTTTAAAAACCGTGTGTGATAAGTATGACAGACAGTTCTATTATGGAACAAATGCGTGATGCTCAATAGCGAAATTTTTGACGCAGCGTCTTGGTGGTGGCGAAATTTTTGTATCCTTAATTAGGAATCGTTGTGCTACATATATCATAGACGGTGTGTTACACTAAACCGCTTGTGATAGTTCCTTCTTTATCCGAAAAATTACTATTCTATTTTTCGGCTAGCCTTAGGAAATGTTAGACATGCCCCCTGAAAACAAGAAAGCAGATACAATCACAGATGGAATAATTTCTTAATTAGTGAATCAATTACAATGGGATAATTCCTTAATTACATACGTCGAGTTTCTTAATCACAATGGAACAATTTTTGACAAATGTGTTCATTACACTTAGCTATTTTGTTTTAAAAAACAGTCCTTCACGATGGTTGAAGCGCATATAGCTAGCTTCCTCACTCAGTTCTTCCTTGAGCCTGATGTCGTCTCCGAAAGTAGGTAACTCGTCAAATTGATTGTACTCTTCCTCATCCACGATATTCTCAACTCCAACAATCATTCTTTTTCCATGAAGAACTACGTGGCGGTTCTTGTTGGTCGGGTCCTTTACATAAAAAGCTTGAACAACTTGATTAGCGAGTACGAATGGTTCATCCTTGTATCGGACACATTCGAGGTCCACAGTAGTGACGTCGTACTTGTCGACCTTCACACCCTGTGGAAGTTTGACCCAATCGCACCGAAACAGGTTTATCTTGAAAAGTACATAGTCGAGCTCCTAAATCTCCTCTACGAACCCATAGTAAGAGCTCAACCTAGTGGTATTGAACTGCTCGTGAAACGCATCTATCACGAACACCATTTGTTTTGGACGATGCTCTTCCTATCTGGTATGTATATAAAATGTGTACTCATTTATGTCGTATCCTTGCCATGTCACAATTGAAAATTTTGGACCTTTTGCCAACCATGGCAGCATATCATCCCTTGATGACGGCCTCCCAGTCAATCACCCCTTTAACCATTTGTTGAACTAACGGTTGTGCTCTCTCGTGATCCAAACCTCTGACCAGCCTAGATTTTGTTGGTGTAGCATGTCTTTGTGCTCATCGATGTACGGGGACACTTGGGTCATGTGTTGCAAGACTGTGAATAGGTCTTGAGCGTATGCGTCGAAATCGAGAGTGATTGCTTTCCTTCCGATGGTCTCGATACCCTCCGCCTCCCCTCGTGATGAGATAGAGGCACATCTATCGGTTCTAGCTGAGCCATATAATCGACACAGAACTCAATGACCTCTTTGGTTGCATAACCTTCGATGATGTTGCCCTCGGGCCGAGATCGATTTCGTACATAGGACTTGAGAAACCCATGTATCTCTCGAACATGTACTTATGACGTAGAAGCACAGGGCGCATATCTTTATCTCTTTCACAAGGTGAACAATGTGATGGACCATGATATTGAAAAATGACAGAGGGAAATACATCTCAAGATGACATAGAGTCGTCACCAACTTGGTCTGTAGAGCATCTAGTCTTTCGGATCGATGACCTTCTTAGAAATTGAGTTAAAGAAATAACACAGCCTCATGATTGCGACTCGCACCTTTGTTCGACAAAATTCTTCTAATTGCACCAGGAATCATTTGTGTCATGAGCACATAAGAATCATGAGACTTCATACCAATTAATTTTAAATCTTCCATAGAAACAAGTTTCTTCATGCTTGGACGAAACTTTCACATCATGTAAGCTCTGGCACAATTCCTTTCTCTCGGCCTTGGACATAGTGTAGCAAACTGGGGGAAGGTATGTTCGTCCTTTATCGGTCTCTTTCTGTGCTAACTCGGTCCTTATGTTCATATCAACCAAGTCACGTCGTGCATTGACACCATCATTTATTTTATCACGAATGTTCAGTAAGAGACCAATCAAGCTATCACATACATTCTTCTCCACGTGCATGACATCGATACAGTGATGAATTTCTAAGTGCTCCTACTATGGTAAGTCCCAAAAAATTGATCACTTCTTCCAGATGTTTTTCTGATGGGTCCTCAATTCACGTCCCTTTCAAACCACAACATCGATATCCTTAACCATATCATAGATCTCTTTCCCTTTAAAATCCCATAGAGGTGAACCGTCCTCCTTATTTATGTCAAATTATTTCTTCATCTTGCAGTATGGGTGATACCTGGGAAGTAACCTACGGTGACACATGTATACAGTTTTACGCAAGTTATTCATCCAGACACTCTTGGTATCATGTAAGCAGTGCGAGCATACTTTGGCTCCTTTTGTACTGAACCCTGACAGGTTACCAAGGGCAGGAAAATCATTGATGGTGCAGAACAACATGGCGCGTAAAGTGAAGTTCTCTTGTTTGTACGCATCCCATACCTGTACCCCTTCATTCCACAGTGTCACAAGACCTTCCAGCAATGGTGCTAGATACACATCAATATTGTTCCCTGGTTGCTTCGGCCCTTGGATAAGTAGTGACATCAAAATGTACTTCCGCTTCATACACAGCCAAGGAGGAAAGTTGTACATACATAAATTGACAGGCCAGGTGCTATGTCGGTTGCTCATGTTACCGAAAGGATTCATTTCATTTGTACTCAACTCAAACCCTATATTTCTCGGTTCCGCACCAAGTCTTCGATGCTCCTATCAAAGTTTCTCCACTAGGTAGAATCAGCACGGTGTTTTATCTTTCCATCTTTCCTACGCTCCTGCGAGTGACAACGCAGCAATCTTGTGTCCTTTTGGTTCACAAATAAACGCTTCAAACGGATAATTATTGGCAGATACCACAACACCTTAGCAGGAGGTCCTTGCTTCACCTTGATGCCCTCGCCATCATCGGAGTTATTCTTACGCTTGTATCGGAATGCTTTGCACACCGGACATACATGCATGTCTGAATACTCTTTACGGTACAGGATACAATCATTCGGGCATGCATGTATTCTTTCTACTTACATTCCCAATGGACAAAACCTTCTTAACTTGGTAGGTGGTTCTGGGTAACACGTTTCCCTTTGGAAGGATGTCCGCTAGGAGACCTAGTAACGTCGTGAAACTCTTGTCATACCAACCATTGCTTGCCTTCAATTTCAGCAGTTCAAGCACGGATGACAACCTTGTGTATGTCCGGCTTGCAGCCCGGGAACAAAGGTTTCGCCAAATCCTCCATTAAGCACTCGAATTTACCAAACTCTCTCTCAATATTGTCCCCTTCTGCATCACGTAGCATCTGATCTAGATTGTCATCGTACTACCTACTCTCATTGAAAGCACAGTCCACATCTGGTGGCATATCGTTGTCTCCCTCGACAATGTTACTATCTTCCTGTATAATCTGCTCTTTACTGTGACTAGTCCAACATCTATACTCAACCCCTTCGAATCAAGTGCCCTTCGATCAGCGCCAGGTTGGTAAACATCTTGAGATTATCACAATCAATTCATAGACAATACATAAATTTTATCTCCTTCTTCAACATATCCTGCTCAGCAGCTCTTCTAAAAGTAGACATGCCATCAATGTACTCTTCACTCACACGGTTCTCAATGTACATCCAGCTTCGGTCCATCTGTGCTACGCATGTAACAAATTATAGATTAATGCACACAACTACACAATACAGGGCAAGTCAATGTATATATATATATATATATATGTTGCTCGATCATTGTTCTATATATTTTAAATCTTAACCGCCTATTAATAACCTCTCATTGGATGATAAAACCTATATTATATAATGCATAAAATTAGAAGCAAATACTAACCTTAGATCACCAAGAATAAATAGATCTACAAGCTACACACACTTGCAAATCTACTGTATTTAATTCTTTCACCGAGCGCCCCAGCGCCGATCGCCTCCCTCAAAGCAGCCGCGCGCACAGACGATTCTGTCTAAAGTCACTATAGACAGATATGTCTGGAGTCGATCAGGACGACCAGATATTTATTTGCGCATATCACAGACCGTTCTTAAAAAGAAATATCTATGATACGTATAACAAATGGATTTAAATAACAACCGTCTGTGATAATCGTAGGCCTCATAGATGGTTCTTAACAATAACCGTTTGTGATAAACATCACAGATGGTTCCAATTACAAACTGTCTATGATAAACATCACAGACGGTTGTTGTTGATAACCGTCTGTGAAACTGTATATGTATCACATCTATATGTAGTGAGAAATACCTCTGATATATACACGGCTGCCTTGAAGGAGGCGGCGGCCGGCTCTGGGGTGCGTTTGGTGACAGAAATACCATATATTTTTAAGTGTGCTTGTAGATCTATTTGTTCTTAGTGATCTAAAGTTAGTATTCCTTTGTCTCTGATGTGGCTGCTTTGAAGAAGACGACAAGTACGTCTAAGAAAGCAACCAAACCCACCAAGAAGCATGGTCTTATTTTAAGTTGTCGTCCATCCAGTATGAGGTGATGAGACGGTAGCCACGGCCTACTTCATCGATTCTGACTCACTCTCCTGGCAAGTTCAGCAAGACCAAGATCAGTACCAAGATCTATTCTAAGAGAATGCTAATAAAGTAAGAGTGTGCTAAGCTAGAATACAATCACGGTATGATCAACCCCTGCAAGTTCAAGAAGCATGCATGGCTTCCAGTAGAGTATGTCAAGTTCGATGAAGTATGCCATGGCTACTAGGTGGATGCGCGATAACCGAAAAAAAGATCATGCTTTGTGGTGGGCTTGGTTGATTTCTTAGTGTACTCGTCATCTTCTTCAAAGCAGCTATACTTATCAGAGACGGTTCTTATTAATAACCGTCTGTTATATACACATCACAGACGGTTCTAATTACAAACCGTCTATGATAAGTAAACATCACAAACGGTTCTTGTTAAAAACCATCTGTGATAAATATCACATACGGTTCTTGTTAATAACCGTATGTGAAACTATATACATATCACAGACGGTTCTTAACAAGAAACTGTCTATGATTTGCGTCTTTATATATCTAGTCGTCCACTCAGATCTAGATCTATATGTAGTGAGAAATATCTTTGATATATATGCGGTTGCTTTAGGTCGGCTCTAGGGCGCGTTTGGTGAAAGAAATACACATCACAGACTGTTGTGGTTTATAACCGGCTGTGATACGTATCACAGATGGTTTATCCTACTAAACCGCCTGCGATTGTTCCTTCCATATCTAAAAAACGTTCTATTTTTCGGCTGCTAGCACCAGGAGTATCACTAAAAAAACCGATAATTTTACAAGTAGTTCAACACCTGTGCAAACAACTTGGCGTACTCATGCATAATCCTACAATCGTCACTGCAGAAGACAACATAGTCGTCCCACCCTTTCGTCACGTCGCAGCTGGTGTTCGTGCACCGGTGGTTGTCATCCGACAGCGCCCACACCCGATGCAGCGGCCCGACTATCTTCCACACCGCCACTTGGACCGCGTCCGCAGCGAGCCTTCGGCACCGCTTGCACTCCCGGTTGGTCTTCTTGGCCGTCTTACACCCGCCCGCCGGCTCGCTCTTGACCTGGCTGATGTATTGCTTCTAAACGTCGTGCGCCTCATCGGCCGTGCAGAGAAAGAGGCCGAGCACGTAGGTGCACCCCCTCCGTTCGAGGAACACGAGGCTACACTGCATATCCTGGTACACGAAGACGAGCGTGAGGCCGATGATGAAGCAAGCCTCCGGGTTGCCAGCACAAGACAGGTAGTTGATGACGGCGAAGTAGCTGTCATTGTTCATCCACTTCATCGCCTCCTTTTCCCTAGCGCCACACGCCTCCCCACGGTGTGCTCCTCGGACCCCTTCTACATGGCATTGCAACTACAATATACATACACAATTCAAGATGTCAGAATTACTCCGTAGGAGAAAATTAAAATTAAGGGCAAATTAAGGGTGTCGTTTCTAGTCAGATTAGTGACATGTTTCTCTAGTCAAATTAAAAGGCTAACATGTATGCATGCATGCATAAATGGATTACCACAACAAACAGTATAGTACGTGACTCGTAGGCTGTAGAGGTTAGCCATGGGCTAAGGAGAGCTCACGGCCATGAGGCCGGCGATGTTGACGACGATATCGTGAGGAAGAGCGACATTGATTGCCTTGGTACTCACCTTCATGCTCCATGTGCTTACCATGGTGCGCGATGTACGATTTGTGAGTTTTCAATACCATAGTGAACAAGTTTTTTATAACACCACTGGTTGTTGATGGAGGGTGCGAAAGACATCGCAGAGATGAATCGTAACGTTAGCGCGCGAAACGAAGAGGCACATCACAGATGGTTTTAATTATAAACCGTCTGTGATAAATAGTATATCACAGACGGTGCTTATTAAGAACCGTCTGTGAAGTTTTCACTATCACAGACGGTTATTGTTGAGACCCGTCTGTGAAGTTTCCACTATCACAGCCGGTTATTGTTGAGAACTGTCGGTGATAATGTAGTACAAACGGTCTTATTTAATAACCGTCGTGGCGCATATGATTTTCTCAAGCGGTTATGAATAAGAATTATGCGTGATAATATCACAAGCGGTTCTATTTATAGATCGCTTTGTGATACTTACGTATCACGAGATGGTTCCAAAATTATCGAACCGTTTGTGATGAAGCATCGAGATATCTGTTTTGTACTAATGTGGCATGATCGCGAAGAAGACATCGATTGGCGGTGAGAGGCGCAATGATGTCTCACTCGTAATGGAGGCCATGAGCAGCGATGTATAAAGCGTGCAAGATGAAGATGCGCACAGACAGTGGTGTGAGGAGGCTACAAGATATGATTTTCAGAATAACAAGATTAAGGGGGTGAATGTTAGAATTAATCTTGTTATTAGTATATTTGTATTTTTTTTATTCATGTAGTTAGATGTAAACGTTAATGCTTGTTGCATTTTATTTGAGTAAAAGCCACAATGTGAAGTGATGGAGGTAGAATAAGGAGTTAGTTGGCATGGCTTGGAACCAGTTGACATAAGTGCACAACGTGCAGGTGTGCATGGCTTGCATGTAGGAGTCAGTTAAGCTAGTGGTTAGTGGGGTTAGTGCTGGTGCATGCGAAGCTAGCTAGTTTGTTTCGGCGTGAGTCTCTTGGATCTGTAAATAGTTTAAGTATTTAATGGAATTGGGGTGGCCAACAGGGGCTGTGAGAGCCTTCCATGGCTGGCGTGAGGTGTTTTGGAGTGAGTCCATCTCATCCTATTTGTGTGTGCATATCACGAATACATGTATGTGTAGACAGAATTAGGAGTTGATTGATTCGACTCCAAATAGGAGAGGGAGCTCAGCTCGAAGAAATACCATGAATGCATGCGCATATGCATGCATGAGAGCTAGCGTATCCGCGAATGTAGTGTCGAAGTCAGTATGAAAATAGAGGGCGGTCTCAAAAGAACTAAGCTAAATTGACACAAATATTAGTTGAGGTGAGCACTACTTAAATTGCCTGCGAAAGAGTCACTACTACACAAAACCTTATCACAGACGGTTCTAAACCATCATCACGAGCGGTTTTGAACCGTGCAATTTATGTGTTTGTGATGACATGAGGTCATCACAGACGGTTTTTGAACCGTCTGTGAAAAAGGCTATCACAGGTGGTTCTATTCACGAACCGTCTGTGATAATAACTATCACAGACGGTTCGTAAATAGAACCGTCTGTGAAAATAAACTATCACAGGTTCTTGTTTAGAACACTTTGTGATAAACTTTTCTATTGCAAAAAAAACAAAAATGGGTTTTCACTTCGTGCAGGCCTCCGAGCCTCGCGAATGAATCAGATATAGATTTTCGGATTGAACTTTTCGTTAGTTTTCCCACAATTGCCATAGCATCACAGTAGCATCAACTCAATTCATTTACAGAGCACTAAAAACAACACAGCATCACCCGCATCACAGTAGCATCAACTCAATCCATTCACAGAGCACTAACACATCACAGTAGTAATCTACATCACAGAGCAAAAGGGGGGTAGAGAGAGTGAGGTCGTGGGAGGCTGGCGACGATGAAGCCGTGGCGAGGTGGAGGAGGCCGCGGATGATGAGCTAGGGGAGGACGGGGCGACGAAGTGGAGGCCGGGCGACGAGGTCGTGGGAGGCCGCGGACGACGAGGCTGGGGCGAGGTGGAGGAGGCCGCGGGTGACGAGCTCGGGGGAGGCCGGAGCGCAAGGTCAGGGCGCGACGGAGATGGCAAAGGAGAAATGGTAGAGGAGGAGATGGAGATGGAGGACTCTGTTAATATAAAAAGATTTTCGGCAGCCCGCCCGTTATGTACAAATTTTCGTTTTTCCCGCCCAACAAAATAAAAGTATCACAGACGGTTGATGACATATCACAGACGGTTCGTATCATGAACCATCTGTGATAAGCAAATCATCACAGACGGTTCTTAATACAATCCATCTGTGATAAGATACTCATCACAGACGGTTTGTATTAAGAACTGTCTTTGATTTTAGATTTACTGTAGTAAAATCAGAGAGTAAATCTAACAACAGACGGTTCTTAATACAAACCGTCTGTAATGAGTATCTTATCACAGACGGTTCGTGGTTAGAACCGTGCGTGAAATATCACCTGCGGTTCTTACCGCGAACCGTCTGTGATAGCTACATGTATCACAGACGGTTCTAACAACGAACACACATCACAGACGGTTCATCTTGGAACCGTCTCTGATTATTTTATCACAGACGGTTTCAAAGAACCGTATGTGATGAGGCGTCTTCTATAGCCTATTTTGTAGTAGTTAGTTATGCAGAGTTTGTTTCTCCATTATTATAAATCCACAAACAAATACAAATATACAACTATATTATTAACTATACAATATATAGAAGAGTATATGGCTATATGCTAATTGCTAAAGAGCAAAGAATGAAAGAAATCAACTAATCAAGATTCAAGGATATATTTATATATACCAAATGGCAGCAAGCATTAGCTGTCTAGGCAAAATCGGTTCAACCCACCCAGCACATGTAGCTCCGGCGCGGAGCTGCGTCGCCTTCTCCTTGGCTCTTCAGTCGTCTTCTCCCCTCTGCTGCCACGGCCGTGCCTCCTAGGATCCTCGCACCGCCGCCCTAGGCCTCTGACTTCTCTGCTTAGCCACGCGCTCATGCCCCCACCCTGGCTTGGCGGCACCTCTCCTCTTCCTCGTCATGCTACGCCGTTGCCGGTCGGTCGCCTCCACCGGCCTAGGGTTTCTTCCTCAGCCCTTAGTTGCGCTTTCCTCTTGATCTCGTGGTTGTTCGATTGATTGCCCATCGCCTGTGGGGTGGGGATTGGGGAACATGGGGTGGGGCGGGCCGTGGGGTGGATGTGAGGCCGCAGTTGGGCCTTGTGGCCTTATGGGCTTCAGCAAAGACCTGAAAATTCATTCCCTCTTCCCATTCTTCTTCTTCGGTAGGGCGCCTGTTAGACCATTTGGACTGGTCATAAAAGATCATGTGGACTGGTCGTAGATTTTGTGATAATGAATAGTTGACGTTTGTGTTGTATTAACATTTGCGGTTGTGAAAGTTTCGGTTGTTGGATTTTCAGTGTGAGTAGTCGGATCATGCCTTGTATCGGGTGGTCTAATCGGTGATACTCGATGATAATTTTCGGCTAGTCTCAGAGTACTGTAGCTACGAGTGCCGAATGATAGAGTTCATAGTACTATAGCTTTGAGTATTGTATCTCTGAGTAGTGTATCTACGAGTACTGTAGATCCGAGTACTGAGTGATATAGTTCAGAGTACTATATCTCCGAGTACTGTATCTACGAGTACTGTATCTACAAGTACTGTAGCTCTAAATATCGAGCGATAGATTTTCAAGTATAGTAGATCCGAGTACCTAGTGGTAGAACTCCAAGTAATGTACTCAGTTATAAGTCAAGGTGTGTAAAGAGTACGAAAGACAGTCGGAGTTGCATGGTCGAAGGTCGGAAGCTACACTGCATAGTCGATGGAAGGTCGATGGTGGTCGATGATTGAAACTACGATGGTAGTCGATGGTCGAAACTACGATGGTAGTCGATGGTCGAAGCTACAATGACTGGTCGATGGATGAAAACTGCAGTGTTTGGTCAATGGACTGTAGTCGTAGATTTCATGATTGGTAGCCATGGGCTTTGTGGTCGGTAGTCGTAGGCTTCGTGATCGGTAGTCATGATATGCGTGTGTGAACTGATATTGGTCAAGTTGGAAAACTTGTACCAGGAAAACGTTATTTGATGTTTGCATGTGCAGGTTAAGCATGGAGACTGTCATGATCGATTACAAAGAAGACATGAACTAGGAGGGGGAATCCAAGGTTCAGCTAGTCGTCATGAGGTGGTTGTACTCAAGCTGGGGCACATGGAGATAAAAGGTGAATGCATAATGTGTGGTCGAAGCTACAGGATGTGCTGTCCTGGAGGCTTCGACGCATGAAGAGCTATGGAAGGCGTTTATAACCGGAAGGTTTAGAGATATTGAAAAACCCGGGATTTGAGGGGTTTCGGGTCCCTTGATTTTTGGAAGAGATAGAATTATGTATCCGTGTTGATAAGGACATGGTTTAGAGCCCTAGCATATAAAAGCCGAAGAGGTTAAGAGTAACACGGGGCTTTTGAGGCTTTTTGCGATGGCTTTCAGCAGAGAGTTTTTTGGTTTTTTCATGCTAGGGTTTGAGGGGTGCTGTGAAAGCACTTTGTAATCACAGAATATGTTTGAGAAATAATAGATCAGATCTACTCAAGAGAGATTGGTCATCGCCTGCTGCATGTTCTTCTGTCTTCAACTAGTTCATGTGTTGATCAGTCTTCGACTTGTTCTTGTCCATCGTATTCGATCTGTTCTTGTTGGAAGAAATCTGATAGTCGAATCTTTTTTACTAGATGATCGTAACTCCTTCGACCAGATCGACTTCACCTTCTACGATTACGAGTTGTGCTATTCACCCAGTTGTCGCCAATAGCTGTGACTGTCAGAACAGATCAGAGTTGTTTCGACCACTACAACTAGGTGACAAACTCATACAAGTACATTGCATTCGGTTGTCGGTTGAATTCAACGCAGACTTTCTTGGTAATTCAAAAAGAAGACACTATAATCATTAACCATCTTTGATTGGCATATCTGATTCTACAACGCCAAATCACCGGCCTATGGGGCGGAGGCCATGGCCGCTGGGGAGGGGGGAGTGAGGGGGATTCTGGCGCCGACGTGAAGGAGAGGTTTGAGCCTAAAGAAGCCCCGGCCGGTGGATTCCCTGCATGTGATATGCACCGGAGGTGCACTACAAATATGCGCGCTCTGTGCACTGTTGTTTAATGTGTCTAGCTACAGTCTATAAGTAATGTAGGTGGTACGTTGTAAAGTTCAGACTTCAGATTGACCTACATGTTTGATTGACGCCCTTCTCTTTTCCTTTATCTTTTGATTTATTTTGCAACAGAGTTAAGAAATTTGAACGGACGATGGCAAAAGTACGAGGATTCATAATGGTTTAGCTGAAGGATTTTTACGATACATTATATTATTAGTTATGGGTGATAGCAGAAATTAAATTTGATCATTAATTTCTTAAGATAATTTTTTTCTTATTAATGTTTTCAAAGCCATCATTATTTTTCATAGTTTTAATTTAAATTAAGTCCCAACATCATTCACAAATTTTCAATCTACAAAACACCCGCCACCGCACTTCACATGAAAAAAAATGACTAGTTTTTGTTTTCACCGCCACTTAATCGATTCCATTAATGCCAAACATCTTGTGGTCGACGGTAGTCATGATTTTGCTATTGTTGTTGGAGCTGAACGATTTTGATCGTCGCGCAGGCCGCGTAGTCGTCAGCACTCATCTCACCAACGTAATTAAATTGGGAAACGATACCGTCCAGACGTACGGAGTGAGAGTTTTTGTCGGACGGCTCTCTTCCTTTCTCTTCCCATCGTCTCTTCTCCGTGTCGTCGTCATGACCAAGGGCTGGAGCCGATTCGTCAAGGAGAAGCGCCTCAACGCCGGGGACACCGTCTCCTTCTACCGTGGTGCCGCCGAGTCCACGCGCGACCCCGCCATGTCCAGCTCCGACTCGTCGCTCCAATCAAGAACCTGTTGTTTCTGCTGATGTTGCGCACATTTACGAATAATGTTGCGGCCCATTCAAAAGAATGTTGTGTACTGTTCTTTTGAATGTTGCAGATGTACAAAAAAAATATTGCATCTGTTGTAAAATAATGTTTCATCAGTACAAAATAAATGTTGCGCACTGTTCACGGCGATGTTGTAATTTTTTTCCTTCCCTAAATTGACTCGGGGCGTTCGAGTTCATGTTTCCGGCGAAGGGAGGAATAAGAGAAAGCAGGCGAGAGGAGATTGGAGGTAATCGGAAAGTTTGTTTTTGAGCAAGCGAGTGTTGGGGTGGGACGCAAATATATGAAGTCAAGTGTTGGGCGGTGTCGATCTGCGATGAACAGCGGATCGTGACGTACGACCCTAGCGCTCGGACCGTACATCCGAGCGCTAGGCGTTCCCAATTAAATTTCCTTTCTAATCAATCTCTAAACTACCAAGTGCTAGCTTTGAGGCAATGCATGCATGCCGAATATAACTTTGCCGAGGCTGCAACTGACGTCGAAGAATCTGGCATCAACTTGCCGCTTGCGAGCTGAGCGATTTGGCGGCCGCCTTCTCACCAAAGGTTAGGGTTGCGAGAGTTGGGAAGCGACGACTGTAACTAGATCAGGTGTAATTACAATATTATCCTTAATGAAAAGACAATTCCTTCCACTTGGTGGTGTTGTATAGTGAAATTTTAACTAATCTGATTCGTTGTACTTAAAACAATGGACGGTCCACAATAATTGATGTGTACTGTAAAGCTCGTAGTTGAAATGCATGCATGCATCTTCTAACTGTTGTTAGAAACCGTAGTATACTCTAATACTAACCGTATACACATTACTTTAGGGTTTGTTGTGACAATTGTCATGAGTTAACGAGTTCATTAAAGCGTAATCCCTGCAAAGATAACTAGCGTCCCATGAGAATTATATATGCTCATCAGCATCTTTGCCAGAAAAATAAACGAAATCCTTGACATATGTGGTAGCAGTAACTTCCAAGATGCCATTAGTTTCTTTCCCTGCAAGTTAACTTAGCTAGCTGTGTCATGCACGAACGGTTGATTGAGGATTCCCAAACTCCTGGCCGATCGATGCCACCGCAGCGCGTTCATGCATGCGCGCCGATCGACGGCCTGGTTGGCGCGCATTCATGCCGTCTTCAAGGTCGATCTCCACGTCGTACGCACCTAGCTTTTCACAGTGATTGCCACGAGCAGAGCTAGCTAGCCCAGCACGCACTCGTTCAAGAGCAAGCAGATCTTTTCCTCAGGTGGTGAGTGATGCTGGGACGCCTCAGCTAGCTCCCGTGCGGGTTTGGTCTTGGCGTCGAGTCACCGCCGATCGATCGAACGGGGTCAGTGGTTGGAGTACCACCGCTCTGCACTTATCAAAATCAATTCAGAGCTCGTGGGGTTGGCAGGCAGACCGGCATTGGTTTCTGGGCAGGGGCCTTTCCATGGCTCGTCTCTACTCTTATGTCGTCTCTGTCCTTGGCTTTTGGATGTGTCTAGGCACTCGGAATTAAAGCCATCGATAAGTGGTCAGTACTAGTCACAAATTCCGAATGCGTTTGCCAGCTTATGGTACGTACGTAGTGTAGGCCGGGCCTGGTTTGTTCTCCTGCAATTAAAGCGAGGATCGGATTCGTCAAGCTGGTGCATGCGTCCATCGATCAGGAGAGTGATTATCTGCTGACAACTTGCCGTATATATCCTTTGAATTCAAGAGAAGTTCGTTGGTTTGCTGCTTGATGAACGATGATCGATCACTATTGGCAGTGGCAGCGTTCGTAGAGCGGGGCAGGAGAAGTGAATGACCAGCGGATCAAGCAATGCTCCAAGAGAAATGCTGTGTATCTGAATGAATAGCCCTTACTTTACATTGTGATAACCGGTAAATAGTTAGCTGCAGCGAACACTTGAGCACGCGTATGGTTTTGAAGGAGATCGCGATACCCCACTTTTCAAACATGATGGTGGTGTTATATCTCTTTGTTAGATCTCTTTTCTTTGTATAGATCTGGTGTTCTTGGTTTGGGTTTGAGAGAAACCGAGAGGGAGAGACGGTTACCGTCCGAAGTAGATGATGATGAATTGGCCATTGCGGATCGTCCTTGAGATCTGCGCTAGGGCAGCGACGGTCGGTGGAGAGGCGATACTCCTCGGCGATTCGTGTCGAAGGCGGAGGCGAGGCCGGCGGTAGTCGATCGCGTCGGTTGAGGCGGCGGTGGACAGTCCCGTTGCTGGCTGCGCTCCCTCTTAGATCGGATTAGGGTTTTGTGTGGGTGGGGTTTGCGGCTACGTCCAATCTCGTCCTTCGTGCCACCGGCCCCCACCCTCTCTTTTATAGCGCGATTACAGAGGGGCCTGACCAAGAATGGGTTGAACGCCCCGATCGGTAGCGCGAGCATTTGGCGTTGGGCCAAATGCCTCTCCGAAGATCATTCTAACATTCTCCCCTTGATCTCATTCTATATTTTATCTCTTAATTGCCTTTTGACTTTACTTATTCCATCACAGATTAATGTATAGAACATGTCTCATCGTCACGGTCAATCGCCGATAGATTCAACAGCTACAATACACCTCCCTGTTATGAAATAGTTACATTAATCTTTTGGGCCATCTTTTAGTCCAGGATTCATAGGCTTTCCCTTAAACCCATGCCGGCTATATGTTCTCTCGAACACGTTGGGTGGTAAGCCTTTAGTAAGCGGATCCGCTAACATCTTTGCAGTACTTATATGCTCAAGACTTATAATTTGATCCCGAACTTTATCTTTCACAACATAGTACTTTATGTCAATGTGTTTGGCGGCACCACTTGACTTATTGTTGTGGGCATACATTCTTCTTTGGTTCATTATCGCGGTACAACTTAAGTGGTCTATTGATGTCGTCAACCACTTTTAAACCGGTATGAACTTCTTTAGCAGTTCACCTGCCCGTAGCCTCATAACATGCTACAAACTCGGCATACATTGTGGGCGATGTAGTGACGGTTTGCTTTGAGCTTTTCCACGATATAGCTCCTCCAGTAGTGAAGACATATCCGGATGTCGACTTTCTATCATCTCCATAAAATCGAATCAGTATACCCCACTATATGGAGTAAATCGATCTTACGTATGTCATCATGAGGCCTTTTGTTCCTTGCAAATAGCAAGACTTTCTTTATCAATTTCAATGTTCTATTCGAGTTGCTCGGAATCGCCAAGTAACCCGTAACAAAAGCTAAGTCGGGCATGTGCACTTGAGCATCTTGTAAGCTTAGGCAATTGAAGCATATGGAACCGCTTTCATTTGATCGATCTCATCTTGGTTCTGGGGCATTGAAAATCCCCATATCTGTCGCCCTTGACTATAGGTGCGGTGAAGGACTACATTTATGCATCCCAAATTTCTTTAAGACTTTCTCTATGTATGTCTTTTGTGATAGTCCCAATATCCCTTTGTTTCTATCCGGTGAATTTGATCCCTAGAATGAGCGAAGCTTCACCAAGATCTTTCATATCAAAGTTTGAGGACAAAAATTTCTTTGTCTCCGATGTGATGACATCACTACTAGCCAGTGGGATATCATCCACATACGAGATTAGGAAGATAAACTTCCCATCTTTAAACTTTGTATAGACACGGTTGTCCTCTACATTCTCTTTAAACCCAAATTTTCTTATTATCTTGTCAAACTTCAAGTACCCTTGTCTTGAAGTTTGCTTTAACCCATCAATCGATTTCTTTAGGTGGCATCCCATTCTTTCATTTTCTTCCATGACAAAACCTTTTGGTTGTGCCATGTAAACATTTTCCTCCAAATCCCCATTAAGAAATGCCGTCTTTACATCCATCGATGTAACTCTAAATCATAATGTGCTACTAATGCCATTATGATTCGAAGAATCTTTACATGAGGCTGGAGAAAATGTCTCATTGTAATCAATCCCTTCTCTTTGTGTAAATCCTTTTGCCACAAGTCGCTTTGTATCTTTCTACATTCCCTTGGGAGTCGAGTTTTATTTTGTAGACCCATTTACAGCCTACTGTTTTGGCTCCTTTAGGAATAATTTCCAAGTCCCAGACTTTATTAGCCTTCATGGACCTCATTTCCTCTTCCATAGCTTCAAGCCATTTTGAGAATTTTAAGCTTCTCATGGCTTCTTCAAATGAGGTGGGGTCATCCTCCATTTGAAATTCCTCTGTATGATAAATCTGATAATCATCAGAAATAGCTGATCTTCTTACTCTTTGAGACCTCCTCGGGGCCTCCACATTTGGTACATCTTCTGTTTGAAATTTGCTGTTGCTCCCCCTCATTTGTGGCAATGGGTTCTATAGGATCCTGAAGAACAGGTTCCTCATTTTCATTCATTGTTGCCACAGGAGAAACAATAACAGGTGCTGGCACCACAGTATCTTGTACCGTCGGTCCAGCGACAGCAGGTAGTGAGAAGAGTGGCTCTTGAATCATCGGAGTGGGCACATATACCCGCTTCTCTTCAAGATCAATCTCTCGAGCTACCATGCTCCCCCTCATCATTTCATCCTCTAAGAAGGCAGCGTGTCTCGTTTCTACAAACTTTGTATATCTTGCAGACAGTAGAAACGAAAACCTTTTGACTTTTCAGGGTAGCCAATGAAATGGCAACTTCATTTTTGGGATCTAGCTTCCCAAGGTTTGGGTTAAATACTTTAGCCTCGTGAGGCTCCCCACACACGTAAGTGGTTTAGTGAGGAACTCTTCACATCCACAACTCGTGCAGTGTTTTGGGCACCGACTTACTAGGCACTCTATTGAGAATATGAATGGCGGTTTTAACGCCTCCATCCATAAACTCAATGGGAGTGTGGAGTAGCTCATCATGCTTCGCACCATATCCATCGAGAGTGCAGTTGCGTCTTTCACTACTCCATTTCTTTGAGGTTCGCTTGGTGTAGAATCTTGGGCTACTATGCCATTTTCTGTAAGAACCTGCAAAGGTCCAGAACTTGTCCATATGGGGTATGTCGACGTAGTACTCCCCCACGATCGGATCGAACTATCTTAATCTTTAAATCGTGTTGGTTTTCAACTTGACCTTAAATATTTTGAATTTATCAAGGCTTCATTTCTTTCTTTGATTGGATAAATATATCCATAACGGGAGTAGTCATCGTGAATGTTATGAGCGAGTCATAACCATCCACACTTTTCACGGAAAAGGACCACAAATATCTGTGTGAACAATTTGTAGAACTCACATGTGCTTCTTTTGCGTCTTTCTTAATTTTCTTTACATATTTTCCTTTAATGCATTCTCTGCATTGTTCTAAGTCGAGAACTCTAATAGAGGAAGAATTTTATTCTTAACTAGTCTTTCTATTCTCCCCTCGAAATATGGCCTAAGCAGCGATTGCCATAATTTCGACGATTCATTATGAGTTCTCTTTCGTTTTACATTTACATTCGTAGAGCGAGTTGATTCACTTTCTGCACTTGACGTTCTCATTATCGCATCGACATTCACATCATCACACAATGATAACAAATAAAGCTCATTTTGTAATATGGCAAGACCAACACATTCTTTATTAAATATTATTTCGCACTTGCCATTTCCAAAATTACAATCATAACCATCTTTGTCCAAATTGGAAATACTAATCAAATTCCTCTGTAAGAAGGAACAAAAGAACATCTCTAAGTAAAGATTGGAGCCATTAGCTAACTCTAATGAAAGATGCCAGCGGCTTCAACTTCTTGGACTCCATTTGCAACTTTAATGCATCTTTCGTTTCTTTGCGTAGTCCTCGTCGAACGGAATCCCTGTAAGGAATTAGCAACATGAACAGTTGCTCCTGAGTCAATCCACCAAGTGGATTTTGAATATTGTACATACAAGCATTCATTTATGAATGTAATAATGTTCTCACCTTTCTTTGCCATTATCATCTTTAAGTAATCAGGACAGTTCTTCTTGTAGTGTCCTGTCTTCTTCTGATGAAGGCACCGATCTTTGTCTCTGACAAATTTATTATGTTGAGGCTGATGGATAGAGGCTTTTCCCTTGTTCCTTGAGAAGGAGGTACTGTGGAAGTTCTTTTTCTTGTTATCCTTCACATAGTTGATAGATCCACCATGTGAGGTTTTAATTCTTTCCTCCTCTTGAACACACATAGCTATGCATTTTCTAAGTCCCATTTATCGGTTGCATATTGTAATTGACAACAAAAGTGTCAAACTTTTACGCAATGAAGCAAAAATCAAGTGAATAAGGAACTCATCCTTGAGTGCCAAATCCATTAGTTTAAGCTTGGATGCCAAGTTGCTCATCCTCAATATGTGTTCTCTTATCCCACCACCGAATACCTTTACGTCACAAGGCATTTAATAAGTCGTGTTGCATATGTCTTTGAAGAGCGATGGCGACTCTTTATTTTATCAAGGTATACGTGACGGTGTCACGATCTGCGATTGAGCCCACAATTGCGGCTCAATCGTGTTCTTTATCACACCATACATTTCTTGTTGGTGTGGTCCATTCTTATGCTCTAGGTCATAAGACATCCGTAAGGAGCATGATCTCTCATCTTTTACGCCAAGCGTTATCATCCTCATTTTGACCCCTCACTGGTGCCGTAGGCTCAATGGGTCGTCTTGTAGTGAGGACCAGTCCACCTCGGCTAAGATAAGCGCTAAGTCTATCTTTTCTTCCACTCTCCATAATTATCTCCTTTGAGAGTGGGTATTTCTCGATACAACTCATCAAGTTGTATCCTCACGAAAATTTAGATCAAATAAAGTGAGAACGTAACATTAAAATTATATGCCTTATTTCCAACGTTGGTCAAAAATACGACATACAATTAAATCAATTTTATCTATACATTAAAACTATATCACCGTTGGTAAAATAGAAACAATGCATAAAAACATCAATTAAAATTATAATATTGTTATTATCAACTTTGGTGAAAAATAACAATATCATAATTCACAATAAATACTTAAAAAATTAAATTCTCGTTGGTTGAATTTAATTAAAAGAATTAATCAATATTAACTTTTGCAATGAAGCTGTAATTATTCTAAAAATATTAATTATTGAAGCATTATCTTTGTACACATATAATCTCGGAAATAATAACACGTTGGTGCAAAATTTATGAGAGATTTTAATCAATTTTCTATTGAAATTCATTCAAAATTGCTTCAAAAACAATTAAATTCAATTTTACGTATTCTTGTTCATAACCGCCGAATCTCTTTGTGCAAAACCGGTCACTTTCTTTGTTCAAACGGCCATTCGGCCCACTCTTGTCTTGTCGGCCAGCGCGAACACCTTTAGGGTTATCCGCAGCGTTTTTGGTAATCGGATTTTCATCAAGCGGTGGATTTCAACGCAGCCGATCCATTCCGCCTCAAAACAATCTCGGCCGTTGATTCGCATCGGACGGCCGGCGTCGTTCTTGGTGAACAAAAAGCGAGCTGCGGCGTTTCGAAACCCTAACCTCATTTCTTCGTTCTCTTTCGCTTCGAGCGGAAGAACCAAGCGCGACGACGCCACTCGGCAGGGCAATGACGGGAGAGAGGGGCCGGCGCCGCCTTGGGCCTCTCCGCCGGCGTCGCAGCGTTCCCCGACGAGGGAGCGCGCCGCCGTCAGCGGCTTCCGTGTCGGCGCCCCTTTACCGCGTCCGTTCGGTGTCCCGCACATTCAGCGCGCTCGGGTCGGTTTGGAGCCCGGCGAGCCCGTGGCTCGCCTGATGGTCCCTCATTTTCAAACATGATGGTGGAACAACTTAATCTAAGTACGTGTTCGTGTATACAAGATGTTCGGGACCCATTTGCTGTATTTAGCGCATACGTACGTAACCAGGATTGCTAAAAACGCCGATGCTATTTCTATTACGGCATCTCGAGGCCCGGCAAAAACTAGAAAACTTGACCTGGCTGCCGTTAACGATTATAATTTGTGCCTGTTCTTCTCGCCCATGCATGCCCGCCATTGATCATTCTTGTCTCATTGTGTTTTCATTCCCAAAAGTCACAATTCGCCCACAAAATTGATCTTCTCTGCAAAGACGCTCAGATCCAGGACATGACCAAGCGCTGGCGACCATCCTCCCATTGACATCTCCGTGCAGCCTCGGCCGAGGCCGGTGACGACGCACGTCAGGCGGCAGGACACTGGACGTGGATCCGAGCCAGGCGCGGCGATGACATCCTTGCGGCAGTGGTGGCGCCGGGCCGCCGCGGCCGTGAAGGACAGGAGGAGCCTGCTCCTGGTGCGCGTGCAGCTGCGGAGGGCGTGGCACCACCGCGAGCTGGAGGCGGCCGTGATCCGCGCCACGAGCCACGAGGACCGGTGGATGGATTACCGGAGCGCGGCGCGCGTGTTCACGTGGGCGCGCACGTCGCCGTCGTTCGTGCGGCCCATCATGTGGGCGCTCGCGCGCCGCGCGCGGCGGACGCGGTGCTGGGCCGTGGCGCTCAAGGCGCTCATGATCGCGCACGGCCTGCTCCTCCGCTCCGGTCTTGCGCCCCCCGCCGCGAGCGCCGGGCGCGTCCCCTTCGAGCTCGCCGACTTCCGCGACCGCTCGTCGCCGCCGGCCAAGTCCCTGGCATTCTCCACCTTCGTGCGCGCCTACTTCCGCTTCCTCGACTACCGCTCCCTCTTCGCCGCGCAAGAAGACATAGACAGCGACGACGCCGACGCCGACGGCGCACGCCTAGACAGAATAACGAAGCTGCAGTTCCTGCTCGAGCTGCTCCTCCAAATCCGCCCGTACGGCGACAGCATGGAGGTGCCCCTCGTCCTGGAGGCCATGGACTGCGCTCTCATCGAGATCTTCCAGGTGTACAGAAAAATATGCACCGGCGTCGCGCGGTTCCTCGTAGGCGTGCCCGGGCCGGCGAAGCCTCGGCTGGGCAAGGCGGCCGCGGCGGCGGGGATAAAGGTACTCTGGAGGGCGGCGGAGCAGAGTGCGCAGCTGTCCTCGTACTTCGAGCTGTGCCGCGGGCTCGGCGTGGTCAACGCCCGCAGGCTCCCGGCCTTCGGGCGCGTGCGGGAGGAGGACGTCCGGGACCTCGAGAGGCTCCTCATGGGCGACGCAGCCCAAGACGACGCAAACGAGGAGGGGGAGACGACGGAGGAATCGGATGCCGCGAAGGACACCGCGGGGTTAGCAGCGTCGAACACGGTGGTGACGAGGGAGTGGGTCGCGTTCGATGAGGACAAAGCCGGCGCCGGCGCGGGGGGGTGGGAGGGGCGGCTCGGTGGTCACTGGAACCCTTTCGTCGGCGCGCCGTGGGACGTCGGGGAAGGCGGGAAGTCGATCGAGCTGTCCTGACTGCTGACCGGACGGCGATTAATTGGATTTTCGGCCGGTCAAAAGTTTTCCTGTTCGTTAATTCGTACTCCACCTTGTTGGGTTATGGGGGTTAGAAGCGATCGCTACTACATTTATTGTACTCTTGTAAATAGAAACTTGTCCTGTCTCAAGTACTGGATCTATTATTTGGTTCCTTTGCAAGCTATCCCTTCAATTTACTGGAGATCATTTACATCTCTTGTCGACCTGCCCGTTCGGCTCGTGTGTGGTATTCGGTATGGATTTTTCCCGCGCAAAATTTATGAGGGGCGCGTGTGAGAGAATTGTACCGCAGGGACCAGAGAAGTTACTAACACTGGTTCCATCATCCACGGTAACTTTCTAGTTTCTACACTATTCTCTCTTCTTCTTTTTTTATTATTAGAAACGCATTAGATTTATACTAGCAGCGCTGAATGCTACTAGTACCAAACTTGCATCCATATTTGTAACAAAAACTGGACCGAATTCGGGTACTTTAAAACTCGTAACCGAACGGCCTATTACCTTGGGTGGGCCGAGCGGCAGAAGTCGAAGTGGCCCAACCGGGTTGGAAAAAGCCTCACAAAGATTGGGTTCGGTTCAGCCCAAACGCCCGTCGGGGTAGGCACGGCAGGGCGGGCCAGTCGGCTATACCACCCAGCCGCCGTCTCCCCGCACAGCACGACGACGAGAAACTCACAGCGCCGAACCGGGACCTGGACGTGCGCCGCGGGTCGCCTCGGCGTCGGTGGTGTCTGCCGCGCGAGAGAGGCGAAGGCGCCGGCCGCGCTTATCTGAAACCCCAACTCTCGCCGCCCCTCAACTCCATCGGAGACCCTACAACCTCGCGTCGAAAAATTCAGGGAGAATGGCAGGTCCGGCCGCGAGGGCGCTGCCTCTCTCCGCAGGTTGCACTCGCCCGCTCATCGCCTCCCTGGTTTTTCACCTCTTTTCCTAGCCTAATCACCACTTTCGCCCCCCCAATTTCCTCCGTTTCCAGGCTCGTCTCCGCTTCCAAGGCGCAACCCGGCTACCGTCCGCGGCCTAACGAGACCTCCACTTCTCAAGGTCATAATTTCGGTGGTGCTAGAAATTCCTCTTACCTTGTTCTTTTTAGTTATTCGGTTTATTAATGCTAGCTGTACATGGCTTGCGGTTACAGGTTACCAGGCCGCAACCTTGTGCTCTTCGCCGATTTGCTCCAGCAAGAGTACGAAAATGCGAGGCTGCGTCGGGCCATGGGCGTCAGGAGCTCCGTACCAGTGAATACCAGTTTGATGATGACGAACCGCTGTGGCTCGCGGTGGTCAGAGATATCGCTGCGTAAGTGCAGATTTTGAGTCCTTATTACATGAGTCGCTTGCTTGTGTTATTTGAGGATGATTGTGGGTTGGCGTTGACTTCTGTCGTTAGGGGTTTGAGGGGCTTGGTAGCCTTCTTGGCTGAACAGCCGAGTCAATTGAAGCACCTGGAGTGGCCGAGCTTTTGGAATACGGTATGCCATTTGCATTTGGAATTCATATGCAGGTTGGGGTTCTTCAAGTGTTGTATTTAACAATGTTGAGCATAATGTCATGTAGTGCCCATATTAGGTTACAATGAAAGGGACAAGGAATGTGAAATTTGAACTTGTGAGGATGTGTTGAGTTTGTGGCATATATGGCGACATGGCGTAGGAATGTGTGCTAATGTATGATGACAGAGTGATTCAGTAGGTTGGTTGTAATATTGGAGTGTGCATCGTCTTGACAAGTTTATAAAAGCAAAGAAACAGTCATCTAGATGATGAATGGGACACACATAATTTCGAACTCTGAACCATAACCTTCAACCAACTGGAGTGAATATGTATTTATGTTCAACAAATGGCTAAGTATGTCCTTATCCTGATTCAAGACTCTATTAGATTTACCCAGTGTCATTTTTCTCTATGAACCTTCATATACCATGTACATCCTAAATGGAGAACTTTCCTCCTCAATTGTAAGGAAAAATATGTCTTCCGTATGATGTCTGTTTTATATCTCCTCACCATTTGGTTCAATTTTGTCTAATTATTTAACCATGTCTACTAGGCACAGCAGGAGTAGCTAATTGATTTTACATATTTTTGCTACTGGTCATTTTGTCTAGCACATCATATTAGCCACCTTATTATTGTGATGATTTTGCTAACTTGGGCTGTATAGATTTGTTAAGTTGCTACGTCATTCAGGGTATCTTTGCTCATACCCTTGTTTAATAAAATTATCATCATTGGCAGTTGAGGACGGCTACTCTTACTCTTATACTTGTAGCCGTGTTCATTGTTGCGTTGTCTTCTGTTGATGCTGCCCTTTGCTACATCTTGTCCTGGCTACTTCGGAAATCTGCATAGGTTACTGGTACGCTACTTGTTTTACCACTTCCTGATCCACAGTACACTTGGCCTCAAAATGCACTTGCATTATTCTCGTATAAATGCAGAAATTACTTCGGGGACATCTTCTTGGCATATTATCTGTTGCCAACATGGTCCCTTGAGTCTTCTTCATGTTATTCAGCTGAAGGAGTTATTACAAATTTACAATGCCTGATGTTGTATGCCATCAGACGAAGTAATTTATAAGGACCACATCTTTTAGTGATACTGACCAGTTGCCTGAATTGAAGTGTTACAATTTTCATGCTGTTGAGTTAACTGACAAATGATTCATTGATCAGCAGGGAATATCTGCTTGTTGCTTGAGTCTGATTTAGCAGGGCAGAAATCCAGTATAGTAGCAGCACTGCAGCAGTAATTCAAGCCCTCGTTGCTGATTGTATGCCATGCAGACCTGGCAAGTTATGAAGGACTGAATGATGCTATGTAGCAGGAGCGGAGCTAGTGGGAAGGTGATTATTGTCCCTGTGTACCATGTCATCCTGGCAGGATTGAGAGTCAAATGAAATGATCTGCAGCTGATATTCATTTGTTGCAGATGTATTTATTTAGTTGTTTACTATAGCAACTGAATGCAAACTATTTGGTTGAGAGGAAAGAAGATGCAATGAGTTGCCCACTTGCCCTTCTCTTTAATATAAGTTACTATGTCTAGTTGACGTAAGTTCTTATTAAACATAAAACGAGCTCATCTCCAAGAAATTTGTACTTAGTGATTTGTAACTTGTTCTGTTGGGGAGAGATTTATTTATTTATTATTTTATTGTAAACTTGTCAGTCCATCTGTGAGAATCTGAAGAAATTTGCAATTGTCAGATGCTGAAATGAAATAACAGTGTTGCATGCTTGTACCATTGCAAAATACGAGTACTCAAGTGACTGCACCCCGATTCATTGTAGACCTCAGGCAAGCACTTTCAAAGCGTACGGGCACAGATCTTGTAAAATATTTGGCCGGCGGCAAGTAATTCGATCTCGAACTACACGGTTCACAAATCACAGTATGATGCATAGGTGATGTAGCCGTGGAACTGACAAAAGTATGTCGATTTATCGACAGTGAACATGTAAACGTTTACCCAACATATTCTTTTTCTCTAGCACAACAAAAATCACTTTTATGTTTGGATATATTTAGACTTTCTATGACATGGATAAGCAACTATCTGACGATTTCCTCTACGGTTTCGTAGACAAGGAAGCTCTTCTGCCTGGAGCGCTTGGATTGGACGCAAATCACGGGGAGAGATGAGAGGAGACGCAGACGGAGATCAAGTTGGATCGGAGACGAAGCAGCCGGGGGTTCACCGGAGCTACCAGCCGGCGTTCATCTTCCTCAAGGTTCTCTCTTTCATGATCTCATATTTTGTCACGTCGTTTCAACCGGGGGTTTGCCTGAAATCTGAACCATAGGCTGCACCTCGTGGTTCATGTTGTATACTGGTGGAAAAAATGCGTCCTTCTCGATGGACACACACATAGCTCATGGGATGGGATCACGGATGCCAAAGAAGCTGATGCAATGTGATGATCATTTCGAGGTTCTCATCTCCGTTTATCCCCATTATCTTTGAAGTCATTTGCTTCTCATCATGTCATGCAAAAGAATGCATCTTTAATCTCTTGGATCACACGCACCTGGTTGCGTCATCCGTTCAATTACATTCAAGCACAAATGCACAATTGACAATTCGCGGATGGCAGAAGCACATATGCATCTTATTCTGCTCACAAAATAAGCGTTCACTGAATCACAATGCAGTGATGCACATTATACAAGAGGAGAAAGAAATAGAAGCTACTGCAGAAGTATAATTTGTACAAAGGTTCCAAATTAGTTGTGCAAGGTTGCCACACACAAGCCAATCGCGTAAATTATGATATGGTACAGGTGACTGACCCCAAATCACTCCCTACATTCTTCTCCTAATCGTCAATCTATAATGCCATCCACTCGAAAAATCAACTCCAAACCCAAACCAAGTCAACCAATCCGGTGCTTACTAGTCAATACCAGCTAAATACACGACATCAGTAATGTACATACAAATACAAGAACCTCTTAATATATTGTTCCGTTTACAATGCTGATTACTTGGCAATCAGACCAATAGATTGACCTGCCAGAAAAATAAAATAAACACGTCATTTTAACCGTCAGCAATAGTAATGTTCCAATATTGTAGGAAGGAATGCATCAAAAGATCGAAATAGTACCAGCAGTATTGGATTTATCCCAGAGAGGGCCATTCTGGTTCAGAACCACTAATGGATGTAAATGTTGATAGTGAATCGTCACCGAAGTTCAATTGGGTAGTTGATAGCCGCCTTGAATCACCAAAGTATCTATTATAGCGACCGGAATATGATCTGGGCGTCAAAAGTTCAGGAGTACCACTGCCAAGGGTTGATCGCCGAGGAGTTGGAGTCATTAGTCCGTTACTGCTTCCATTTGAACGGTAGCCGTTTGTCTTTCTATTTAAGATGCTCGTCCTCTTCTGGCTTGGTTTAGAGCCAAAATCGCTTCTTTCTCTTTAAGTAGGATGCTCTCCAGCTTCTTCTGGTCCTGCAACAATGCTAAAAATATGTTAAAAGGCCAGAGTATGCAAGATTATTTTGAATCAATAAGGGTGACTTGGTAAACAATTGCTACCCGATATCGCCGTTTTTCCTCTTCTTTCTGTTCTCTGTTAAGTCTGTACTCTTCTAGAACAGATACTAGGCGCCCCTGTCAAAAGCATATACGAGTCAATATAAAAAAAAACTGAAAAGAAAAGAAAAGAAAAAAAATTACACTATTGGTCACCAGATTGTATACATACCCCATCATAGAGGAAAGGCTTATTTCTTGCATTTTCCCAAACAAAGGTCTGATTTATCAGGTTGTCCACCATAGCTGAGTAAAATATCGGTCATGCATCGAACTAACTGAAATCTATGTATAATTCTCCCAGCACACAAATTAAAACCTACCTGGAATTTTGGTGACCAAAACCCTTGCCTTTTCTGCCCTTCTAAGGTTTATGTGAGCACCCCTTCCAGCGTTGTACCTCTTGGAGTCCTGCAAATATATTTAGTGTCATTTTTCATGATTTAGATTACCTCAAGGTTCTCTGGAAAATGCAATCATGGACTCACACCACACAGTAGCTCCATGTTTCCAGTTATACTGAATCATGTACTTTATAGTTTATGCATAGACATGCACAGTATTCGATGCATTCTAATTTCAAAAGAAATATGCTTGAAATACCTGGTTATATTCTTCAAGCCAAGACTCTTCATCACAAGCAGCAATCCATTTATTTATCCTGTCCATAATATCCTTTCGGCTAAGGGACTCTTCTTTTGCTTTTAATATTTGTGACTCAATATTTGCCAGGAGCTCAGAAGGGTCAATCAGGCCTGGATGGAACATCAACAAGGAAGTCACAATTTGTAAGAAAAACTAGAACAAGTGAAGATAATACCAGAGCAAGATGCATGAAGTACTACCAGAATCAATCAGAGCATTGGTTTGCTCAGGGGCTGTGCTGACATCAGGTTCTATGTGTGCATTTTTGCATATCTCTTCCAATTCTGACCTTCTCTTCATGACAATTTCTTTCAATCTGCTGGCTTTAAGTTTTGTTAGCCTCTCAACCTCAGCTTCCATCTGCATGAAAATCAAAATATGAAATGGTTAAAATGACTAAGGCAATCAGTGGACTACGTAGTAAAGAATAGAACAAAGACAAACTGGTAAAACCTTCTCGATTGTTTCCTGAGAGAGAACGCCAGGGGATGTGATCCCCTCTTCTGGTGATATGAGAATGCTCACTACTTTGCTAAATTGTATCTTCTCTTCTTCAGAAGAGTCCATTAACTTCCATAATTGACATAACGATTCCATTGTTTCTCTCATCTATAAGGAAATGATAGTTTAAAAACGTGTTATGCAGCATTAACAACAACTTAAAACCTAGGAGAAAAGAATCTTGAAAGGACCTTATCGATTCTAGATTTTTTTTCTGCCTTTAGCTTTGATATTGTACTAGCAAGACCTTCCAGTGTGCTATTGCTGATGTTCGG
The DNA here is from genome assembly GCA_036346395.1 of Hsuehochloa calcarea. Taxonomy (NCBI): domain Eukaryota; kingdom Viridiplantae; phylum Streptophyta; class Magnoliopsida; order Poales; family Poaceae; genus Hsuehochloa; species Hsuehochloa calcarea. Next base: position 12,204,985 of record CM070610.1, on the reverse strand, counting down.
GGACTGCTCAAGACCATTCTGATGTAAACTGGGATGAACTTCATTTACGGTCTTTCCAAAATCAATTCCAAGGACTCCACATAAAGAATGCACTTCATTTACGTACTCCAGAACTTTGTGAAGTCGATCAGACTGAAAATATTGTAAACAAGAATAAAAAATGTAATATAGCACTAACAATTATACGAAAGTTGCCAATCAACACTCAAACTAAAAGAGCTTAAAGGTTTCCTAGCTACAGACAGGTAGATGCACTTCAACGCTAGACAATTAGTAAACACTGCACGACAATGGCTGTCGAGTTAGACATCTCATCACTTCACTGTAAACCCTTTTTTCGCAAACACACTTCACCGCAAAACCTTGAAAACACATATTTTTCAGAGTGAACGATAATCAGTCTGAATAACCAAGCGTTCTTCAGTAGCCGCCCTCGTTCTATTATCACAAGTTCTGCAATATACTACTAACAAGATCTTTAGAAAAGCAGCTTAAAGTCCAGATTAGGTAGCAGATTCAGGATGGTATACCTTTTCTTTCTGAAGAGCACGAAGCTGTGCTTGGTAATTACTAAGCTTCCTTGTTGACAAATCATGTTCATCGACAACAGGACAGTTCCCATTATCACCCTGATTATTGTATTCACTTAACTCTGAGCGGATCTTCTCAATCTGTGATCGAATATCAGAAAACTGCTTGATCCTTTCCTCTTTCTCGCATATCAAATTCTCCAGTACTGGAACGACAGCAGCAAGTTGTTCCTTGAGTGACACGACGCTCTTGTCTTTCTGCGCAAGTGTTGAGAAATTAAGAAAAGCAACCTTGATAAAAGATAAATCTAACAGAGCTCGTGGTCGCAAGCCTATGTTTCCCACGGTAAAAAGAATTGCATCTCATCTATCAATCAGGAGTTGAGCTGAACTCTGACAGTAAAATGAACTGTGTAGCAACAAGTGGAATCCACATATAGTAACATACAGTCATACATTTGAAAAAAGTTAATGTGCTCAATTTTTACTACAGTTGAAAATGCATTGACTGAAGTGTAGTGAGTAATTGCACAGCTTGAGAGGAGGTTGCCTAAGCTTGTTGAGAAAAGTTTCAGCATTCTTGAAAACTCAACCACGTTACAGGTTTGAGCTCAATCGGTAGCTACTTCAACAAGAAGCAACAAGCATCGCCCACTCCTATTTAACAAAGCCATAACATGAATCGTGCATGTTATCAACAACAGCCACATTTCATCATTTCAGGGTAACTGGTCAGAACTCAGAAAGCATCAAGACAACCAACCTAATTAGTACATCATCATCATCGTCATCACTGTGCATACCTTCAGATACAGCTTGTGCTCCCCCAGAGTAGCAATTAAGGATGCAACTTCAGCTTCTTTAGTGGCCACAGACTGGTGCAGCTGGACCCTAGTCCGATTGGCATCGTCCACCTTCCTGCGGTACACTTCCAGGCATTCCCTTTCGATCCCTAATAAGACCTTGTTCTTCTCACCCTCACTTTCCCCTACCTCTGCCCAGATTTGCTGATTGCCAAAAATAACAGTGCATGAGTTATGAGTAATGGTACCCCAACCTTATGGTCAAGAATAGGAAACTTAACATGTTACAGTTAAGGCAATAGAGGCAGTTAAGAGTACATTTTAGTCATTAAGACCTGATACATGTACTCTAAAGCATAAAGTCCGATCCAAAGAATGACATTATAGGTAAAGAAGAGTACTATTTACTCAACAAAGAACTAAATTTGTCACATCTCAACTGCCCAGCGCACTAAGCCGAGCCGAATAAAAGAATTGCTTTTTGAGCAGCTGAAGAACCAGAAATGTGAAAAAAGAAAACTGCTCTTCAGCAATCAATTCACCAACCGAGCAGCTGAAAAGGAGACAACACGTACACAAGGAATAGTCATGCATAACTCAAAAGAAAAAAAAAAAAAAGGGTCTAACTTCTCTGCAACTGTGATAACCCCAAGAGTACGCAGCTCTTAAATCATAGAAGAAACTTGAGCACAGGGACAGTAAAACAACTAACAATTGAACAAACCCACAAGGGTAACAAAATTTGCAAACCATGTCCTGCTATAAACATTCGCCCTTTAAACGAGGTGAAACCTGAAGAAGTGAATTAACACAAGCGCACACAAGAACAATTCACCAAGAAAAAGCATGAGGGAACCTAGAGACAGGAAGACAGAAATTTGCAGACAAAGAACTGCTAATGTAAAGTTTTAAGAAAACAAAACTCTGCTTCACTCAATAACGCAAGCAAGGTCACACACAATACCTGAAGCTCTCTGAGCAAAGCACCACAGCTAGTAGTTTCCATGCCCAAACCTGCGCCTATGCCCACCATCGAACCCAGTAGAAGAAACGCCCCAAGAGCCGACAAGACAGCTCAAAGCCTCAAAGAAGAGAGGAGGCAATAAGTGAAAGGACAAGACAAAAAAAGAGTGCAAAGATTCTTCAATCTTCTCCACCCGTAGGCTTTCAGCTACTGCCTGAGCTAGGCCATAGGCAAAGCAGCATCTGAGCTTTTAGCCTTCTACCCCCTCCTAGTCCTCTTGGGATTAGAGAAAGCAATAGCAGCTAACAAAAAAGTAGACACCAAATGCCGGCAACTGAGGGATCAAAGAAGCTCTTTTCCTAGTGATTTTGGAAATTTTAAGCTATCTTTGCTTCCTTTTTGTTGCTTTCTGCTACTCGAAAGAATGGAAGGTGAGGGAACTTGTAGAAAAGATTGGAATGGAGGAGAAGGGTGAGCGTGCATGAGAATTTGGGAGCATTTTTATTTTTTCTTCTTCTAATCGGTTGGTTGGGTTTTTGCTAGTTGCTTAGGCAGGCTCTTTACTTCTTTTGTTTGGGGAGGTTGGGAGTGAGCATGGAGATGGTGGAGGGAAGAGGGAATGGAGGGTGGCCTTTGTTTTCATTTATTTAATGGTTTGGTAAGGTGTGTGGCTGTACAAGGAAGATTCCCTAAAAACTTTGTTAAACTAATTGATTTGGTTTAGGTAGTGCTGAAAGTACTTTCAAACCAACAAAAAGTTACTACACCACACTACCATCAATAGTTACAGGTAACCATAACACACTTGAAACAAGCAGGGAAACTGACAAATTCAAGCAAAATAATTTCCCCAAATTAGAAAAAATAATATTATATTTGATCCGTCCTTTTTTATTTGCCTTTTTCATCGGTTATATATTTTCGTCATATCACAATTATAATTGAGGATAATCTGTTTTGTCTGATAACAGAGGGCTGACAAAGGTATAAGGCAATCAGTATTTGCCTGGTAGGTCGGTAGTGTCAGTACGTTCTATAGTTTCAGATAAGGAATTTTTTGCTGTATTGACATTTTTACACGTGGTATTTGCAAGAATGACCAGCTCCAAACTTTTTTTTTCAAAAATAGTACCGTTCTCCCACGGCCGCCGTGCGAGAACCCTCTCCTGCCGCCACATCGCCTGCGGGAACACCCACGTCATCTCGTTCCCTCACGACGGCCATACGGAAACGGTGCTACTTATGAAAAAAAAAAAGTTTGAAGCTAATCATTCCTACAAATACAGCGTGTAAAAATGCTAATACGGTAAAAAAATATATTCTCAGATAAGATGCCCTCCTAACTCGAGCATACTAGTACTTGCCAGACAATTTTTATCAGACGGTTCCACGATTCTCGCAGGCTATGCCATCACTGATATGTCACTGGATGCTCCGATGCAATGCTATGTTTTTACTGAGAAAATAAATTACCAGCAAAGAATTTAGACCAGACCAGTAGTACAGTAGTACCAGCACGGTACGGTACGGTACTGCGGCTTTCCCCAACACTACCTGTGAATTGTGAAGGGGAGAGCTGGTTGCAAAGGAAGATCACTGGATCCACCTGAGTGACCTGTGTTACTGTGTGCAGAGTACCTGACTCCCTGGTCTCCTCGCACCATTAACTGCACCCGCCGCTTTTAAGCTGCAACGGGCGATACGTATGGGATCATGTGATGCTGATTTGTCCTCCACGATCTTGTTCCAATTAACGTCAGACGTGAAAATCCCGTCCATCACGAAGGGACTGCAGTATTTTCTGTAATAATTTTTTTACGGAATCTCGGTGAAATTCGTGTGTTCCAAAAGGGCGCTAACTCAGTAGTGCCTCTCGTGATCTAGTACATTATACACTTTAACTCTATATCCGTGGATTAAATGGTCACTATTGAAATTCGTGTGTTCCAAAAGGCGGCTCAGCAGTACCTCTCGACATTCTGCACTTTAACTCTGTATCTGTGGATTAAGAAGGTCACTATCCTATGTATTATTGAACCTTAGCGAGCGTCAAAGTGTACTATCCTGTTTATTAAAAAGCTTAGAAAAAGAAATACAGAGAAAAAAAAAGGAAGAAAGAAGAGTGGGCTGGGTCGGGTCCAACCGAGTCTAAGTTAGATTCGCATGGGCCCCAGGCGCCATTTATAAGGGATGGGAGGGAGCTGCTAGCCTCGAACCTTTGTCGCGCGCCTGCCCTAGCCCCTACCCTAGCCACCTCCCTTGCTTGCCCCGCTAGCTGCCGCTGCTACTGCTACCGGCTGTAGAGGAGGAGCAAGGAGGAAGCAAGGAAGGAGAAGATGAAAAATTAGGGTTTTGTGATCCGATCGCCTTCATCGTCTCGATTTCGAGGGTAACGATATGGAAATCCATGTTGTGATGTTAGATTGTCATTTAATAAAATTTTAGGTATATCAATAGTGGGAATTGATGTTTTGGTTATGCCCTATTTCGGTTCGATGTTTTGTCGACCTTTGCGAGGAGTTTTGGAGTATCTACATCCTGTTTCATAGCTTTTCTATGTTATAAAAGTTGTAGGTTATTGTTTAAGTTTTTCATACAGTCCTTGAACACTGAATTTGGTTAAGTGGTGCAAAAGAGAACTCCACGGGAGTATAGAGATCCCACTATTCAAGAATATATGGCATTTCTTATATCGACACGGTCTCCAACATACAACTTTGACTATTATTTTTATATAAATATATTTTATAAAATAATATAAAATTTTATATTATGATAATACTTTTAATGACTAATCTAATGATACCATTTTCACATGACAAGTACAAATAGTTTTTTTTTATATGTTAGTGATCAAAGTTAAGAAAGTTTGATTGCATGTTTTCTAAAATATTGTATATTTCTGAACAGAGGGGTTACGCTTAAATCCATAGCAGAGGCGATAGCTACTTATTCAGTGAGTTGTTTTCTGTTGTGGGCTAATACTTGTAAGAAGATTACGTCTGCGGTGGCTAGATACTGGTGGGGTGGTGATGCTGATAAGCGCAAGATACATTGGAAGAAGTGGTTCCGAGTTAACTCAACCGAAGAAATTTGGTGCTATGGGCTTTCGAGATCTGCAAAAGTTCAATGTGGCAATGCTAGGAAAGCAAGGATGGCGGTTAATGTCAAAGCCGGACTCTCTCTGTGTGCCAAGATATTAAAAGGGAAATATTTTCCTAATGGAGATTTCCTCGCTGCAAGAAAGAAAAAGAATTATTCTCATACCTGGAGGGCTATTCTCGAAGGAAGGAAGGCACCTGAATTGGGTCATATGCGGCGTATAGGAGATGGTAGTTCGACTAACATTTGGATAGTTCAGGGTGGGATCGATCTCAGTGCTCTTGACAACAATCCTTTGCTTCCTGATGTCCGAGCAGTGTAGCACATCCCAATTAACAACAATCAAGATGATTTCTGGGCTTGGGCAGATGAGAAACATGGCAATTACTATGTTCGGTCTGCATATCATGTTCTTTCGTCCACGGCACAGGAAGAGGAGCGAAAAACTAGTGCAATAGCCTCAACGTCCCATGGTGGAGAGCACCCAATCTGCCAGAAGCTTTGCCGAATGGCAAGCTTGGGTGATACCCGGTATGCACCGGCACATTTTTTTAAAAAAAAAATCAAAACTCACGGAGAGTATATAGAGATTATAGCCAAATTATTTGTCTCCTTGGACCCTGGTGAGGATCGTTGTGTTAGAGTATACACCTTGTGTAACATAACTATTAGAGATAGAATAGAATCAATTATAATTTGTATCTGATTCCTTCCTTATCTCTAGCAGATTGGCTTGGTCTCCAAGTCACATTTTACTCTATGTATATACCCTCCGGGACTCAAACAATAATAATCCAATTATTCCGGTTATTCCATCTTCTCTTATGGTATCAGAACGGGTTCGCATCTAGACCTGTTCCTAACCATCACCAAATTCCGTTGTAGGTTCTATTTGTTAAGCTTCTTGACCATGTCAATCTTGCCTCTTCGTCGTCTCTACCTGTGTCTCCCTGGCCACCGTGCACTCCGCCGGTGTCCGCCACACCAAATTAATACGTGTTTTTGCTGCCAATTCTCCTGTCGTGGTCTCCCTGAAGTTTTGGTTGTAGGCATGCATGCATATGTCTAGTGGTGGGTATTCTGTTTCTTTAGTTTTTTTGGTTCAATTTATTCAGCAAAAAAAATATTTTAGTTTTTGAAAGATGGCCACCAAATTAACCACACTAAAAAAACAAACCGAACCTAATTAACCGAATTAATTCGGTTCAGTAAACTCGTATTCATATGCAAACAGCACAAGAATAGACATGAACATATGAACACCCAGGAGCCTCAATCCCAAACAATATAATATTTCTCTCGGTTTCTAAAGAGACAATCAAGAATCACAAATACAACCAGCAACAAAACCATAATCTAAATTCTAAATCAGAAAAATGAATAGAAAAGGAAGAAAAAAAACCCTCATCAAGACCTAGATCTAGCATACCGTGGCCACCGCCCACCGCCGGGCTATAGGAGCGGCATTGACCAGCCTCCCATCCTCTAGATCTAAACAGAGTGGTCATAGATGATGCTGACCAGCCTCCCATCCCGCCACTTCAGCTCGTCGGGGTGTCGCTCGCCTTACCCCCCTCGTCGCCTGCTTCACACCCTCCCCACTGGCCTCACCACATTGTCAGCTCGCCATGCCGGTTGCCTCTCCGTCAGCTAGGGTTAGTAGTAGAAGGGATGGGGATGAGCTAGGGTTTCCTGATTCCTCTCACGGTCTCACCTGTCTGGCTCTCTCCGGTCGCTCGCTCACCTGTGAGCTTGAGGGGATAGGGCGGTCGAATGAGGCCTAGAGGGGACAGGAGTGGGAGATACGATCGATGGGCCTTGGGTGGGATGCGAAAGGCCTGGATGTGCCTTCTCATTTTTCTCGGTCCCACGGGAGGGATCAGTTTTTGGCTCAATCGGTTTGAGAGACAACAACCGAGCACCGAACAAGGCGATTCACCACCGAACCGAACACCAAAAACTGAATAAACCGATACTTTCGGTTTGTTCGATTCGGTTTCGGTAAAATATACCTACCCCTACCTATGTCTTCTAATCATGTTTCCTTTCCTGGATAGAGTTTTTGGCTAAATTAACACTGTTTACGGCCTCAATAACAAGTCTAGCCCTCAGTCCACTAAAATTGCAAAAATAGCACCAAGTCCATGCCCTAGGGCCACAAACCTGTCCTCCGCACACCACATGTCTGAGTTCGTGCCCCAGGGCACGGACGAACTTCCGCATGCCACGTAGCCCTAGTCTGTGCCCTAGGCGCACGAACGAACCACGTTCGTGCCCCAAGCGCACTGACTCGCCGCTCACCCGAGCCCGTGCTCGCCCGTGCCGCACTGATGCGCGCTCGCTCGCCCCTGTGCCACGCCGCGCCTCTCCCGATCTCCCTAGCTGGTGAGCCCCAAGCCGAGTTATGCACGTCATCTCGTGCGTCCTCCACCTTTCCCCCTCTCCATTCGGCCGCTACGCCGCTGTGGAGCGCCATCGCCGCCACCATCTTTCGCCTCGCCTCGCCGGCACCGTCGTCCCGCCACCTCAGTTCCTCTCTAGCCTCCCCATGTCACCCGACATGACCCCCTCTTCGGCGCCGAGCCCATGCTCGCATCAATTTTTGGCGAACACCGCTAAGCCGCCATTGTCGTTGTGCGCCCGTGTGCCCAAGCCCCCGCCCCCGCCCCCACCACCGCGCCACTCCACCTGCGCCACCACCATCTGGAGGACCCCCGAGACGCTGCCGTTCCACTTTGCCTCTCGTCGGCTACTTTTCTGTCGCCGTTCGCCAGCGGCGGCGTGCGCTAGAGCCACCGCCGCCGCTCCTCTACTTTCCTCCTCTGTTCCTCCCTCTCTCCCACTGACTGCAGGTCCAAACGTAGTAACTTTCGATTAACCATTTTACACGAAGTGATAATGAAAGTATAATCAAAGTGCTACGCATGTGTGGATCCGCCGCACGGTGGCTGGCATTAAGTGAATTTTGGACCCAGGTGTTACATCGAGTGGCTAATATAGCGGCCCATTTGTTAGCTAAGCAAGCATCGCCGTCCTTTACTGGGTGTACTTGGTTAAATCAGGTTCCAGATTTCCTCGTAGCGTGCATTTAGCACGATCGTCTTGCTGTTGTTTAATGAAATTTGCTCTTGGTCTAGAAAAAATATTAATCACGTGTTCAATCCATGAATCTGCATCAAATTCAGGCCAACTCGCTGAACCTTCGTAATGAATTCGTTTAGGTAAGAGGGGTATTTGCAACTTTTGGTGGGTACTTATGCCAGATTAGGTCTAGTTAATTAATCATGCGCGTCTGCGTCAGAGTGAATGATTGGGAGGAAGAAGGAATTGATTAAGCATTCCAAAGAGATGAGAGCAAAGGACATGAAGTGGACGCCAGACCAAATGCCACAGTGACTCGATTTCAGACCGGGAGCTTGCGCTGTGTCATTTTCATGGACGCGTCGTCCACTGCAGTACTGCATCTGCATGCCATCAGGCCATATGCTGGTGTGTATATTCTTTTAAACATGGAAATTTGCGCATCATTCTGTAAAGTTTCTTCTCTATTACTATCTCGTTTAGGTAGCCATGTCTCTTCCCCTCCTGTAGCTGTTTAGGGCCAGTTTAGACAGCAGGATTTTCATAGGAACTTCGCAAGAATTCTACAGGAAGCAGTACAATTCCCGTTGAATTTCTACCAAAATCTCATGTCCCAAATGTGGCTTAGTTTGAAAAATGCGCTATACAGTGGTCGAGTAGACGCATGAGTCCTATGTTTAAAGTTCTACGTATCCCTATCACTATATGAAGCACTTCCCATCTCCATTTTAGCATCTAGGCAATGTTCTTTCCCTAGAGTAAAGTGAAAGGTGCTAAATAAAGTCCAAGTCAATTAGATGGCATGATTAAAGGTCAAACCATCCTAAATTTGGAACCAGACAACATGCATGGCAAAGCGCAAATTCAGGAGGAGCCGACCATGATCTGAAGTAAAGAACGGTGTCTCGTGTCCTTAGCTAGCTATGGCCTATAGCATGTCCTTCCTAGCAGACATCTCACTTAGGTACACTTTATTTTGTTGTGTTCTCTTCTAATCCATTTGTGAACTTATCTGCAAAGACATCATTGAGTGATGCCCTTCAGCCATGGATGTATCCATTTTGCACACGAACGGGACAGATGATTACCTTAACATTAGTGACGGAGCAAATAATATATATATATATATATATATATATATATATATATATATATATATATATATATATATACCTTAACATTAGTGACGGAGCAAATAATATATATATATATATATATATATTGTAAATATTTTTAAAGCATAGTCAAAAGAAGTTACCATGTTCGCATTCAAGAGTTAAAAATTGTAATGTTAATCGGTGGAAAAATAGAAAGATCTACACTGATGTATTATAACGGACTAGATTCAAAGAAAGAGTCCATATCAAATAAAAAAAATTCGGAATAAATAACCAGAAATTTAATTTCTATACGAATTCATAAGTAAAAGAGTCTATGTCAAGTACAACAAAACTGAACTACGGAATAAAAATAAAACAAAATTGGCAATTTGATTTCCATATAAATTCCTAGGTAAAATCCCTAAATAATTATAATTCAGAATACAAAATAAACAAAAATTGACAATTACATTTATATATGAAATCCAACAGGAAAAACTAAAATTCGGAATAAAATTAAAATAAATCAGCCATTAGATTTGTATATGAAATCCAAACAAAAATTTCAAAATAAAAATTAAACAATAATTGCCTATCAAATTAAAAATAAAAAATAAAATAAAATTAGCAATTTAATTTTGATACGAAGTCCAATAATTATAATTCAGAATAAAAAGTAAACAATAATTGGGAATTATATTTATATACGGAATACAACCAAAAAATCAGAATAAAATCTTAAAAATAATTGCCGATTAGATTTGTATAAGAAGGTCAACCATAAAACAACTGAAATTGGAAATAAAAATATAATAAGATCAATAATTTGATTCAATACGAATTCTACAGTAAAATACATAAATAATTGTAATTCGGAATAAAATTAAAGAAAAAATCAATTGGATCTGTATATGACTTCCAAGAAAATATAACTGAATTTCGGAATAAAAAATAAAACAAAATTTACAATTTGATTTTCATACGAAATTCAAAGTAAAATCCCTAAATAATAAAATTCAGAATAAATTAAATAAAGTTAGCAATTTGATTAGTATACAAACTCAAATAAAAATAACTAAAATGTTGAATAAAAATAAACATTATAACTTGGATATCACGAATAGTTTCAGAGGAGGCATAAAAGAAACCACCATGTTCACTCCTAAAAGCTATAAATTCACACGTTTATAGGAGAAAAAGGATAAAAATTTACACCGTTGATCGTGGTGAGTCCAGCATATAACGGTCTAGATTAAAAAAAAAGAGTATATGTCAAGTACAATAAAACTAAAATTTAAAAAAAAAATAGCAATTTGATTTCCATACAAATTCCTAAGTAAAACATGTAAATAATTATAATTCAGAATAAAAATTAAAAAAAATTGGCAAATATATTTGTATACAAATCCAAAAATAATAATTAAAATTTAGAATAAATAATAAAATAAAATTAGCAATTTGATTTTGATACAAATGCCAAGATAAAATACTCAAATAACTTTAATTTGTAATAAATTTATTTTAAAAAATAGAAATATGATTTATATATGAATTCCAAAAAGAAATAAAAGAAATTTTGCAATCTGGTTGCTATATGGATTCCAAAGTAAAAAAAATTAAATAAAATTAGCAAATATGCTTTGTATACGAACTCCAATATAAAATAACTAAAATTTTAAATAAAATTTAAGGTTGTAACAAGGATAGCACGAATGGTGTAAGCGGAGACCACAAAAGAGTGCAATGATATCGATTTGTCCTGCAAAAAGACATTGACCCCAGGGAAGAGAAGAGCTGAGGCGGCGGCGACGCAGACGAGGACAATGTCATTCTGGTCACCTTAGCCGTTCAACGAGAACAATGACGTGCTGCTCATCGGAGCCGTTGAAGAGAAAGACTAGAGTTGAAAGAGCCAAGAGCCGCGATGACAAGTGGTGAGTGTCAACGTTGTTGAAGAAATTAGTGGCCGAAGAAGCTCGATCAAGGGGAAACCCTTGAAGAGAGGGGATGAAACTTTGCATTGAAGACGAGTTATGAACGATATGGGTCCATTGGGTAGCTAAGAGCATGCCATCACTTGTGAGGGATACGACATCACCAACGATAGCGAGAAGATTCTCCATATCATTAAACAATGACTAAAGTAGACATACTGGTATCAGTGAAGATGGGAGGTCACTGTGATTAGTAAGAAAGTCACAACGTGGTGTTGGCCAACGTCGAAGAAGAAGAGCGACCGACACGAGAGAAGAGGATGTCGAGCATGTATAACATAATGCATGTGTATGCACACGCATGCATCTGTATGAATAGAAGCACGAACGTACAGAGACATAGGAGCAAAAAGTTTGAAGTAGAGATGCCGCACCCGTATAGAATAGGCTTAGGGGCCACCGGAGAGAGCGTGTCAAGTGTCCCCGGTAGGTATCAGCGACAGTTGTATTTGTATGTGTGTTGATATCGCAACGGTTAGTATTAAGCAATAATTGAAGAGAAATAGAAGATCACTGTGTGGTAAAGTGTTGTATTTGAAGGGGCAGTAGCTGAGAGGGGTCGATCAAGTTTTGGGTTTACTGCTTGAGGTTAAAGCAAAAAAGTTGTAACGACGAGAAGAAGTAGAAGACATACGGTTCAGTGGGGCAGCCAGCGTGTGAGGGAAGATAAGTTCTCATGGTACACTGATGTATGCGTGAGTAAGGTACTCTAATACCATAAGATAATTTGATGCACACATAATCAATGTATTGCTTAAGATTAAATAGATGTACATGTGCATGCATATAATTTGGAAAAAAAAGTAACTAATATAGTAAGAATATGGGCATGTAACTACATGATCTCTGTATGATGGAGAGTGATTACGTTTATAAGAACTCAACAACTTATTATGCTCAATAATTTTTTTCTATCGAAGCTCATACTTCAATTACGTCATCATGTTGTATTTCTCTTCAAACTTCTATTGTCATTTTTAATGTTTATGATATCTTTGAAATCTAAATAGCCTATAAAATACATAAATATATTATCAAATATTTATACAAATTTCAAAATAAATCCAATCGGCATTTGTGCAGGACACCCCGCAAGTTTTGACTATATAAGTAGCACCAGAGGCGCTAGCGTTCAGTTAGACAATTACCATCACTAGAAGATCACCCGGTGGGACGAGGGGAAAGTAGCACCAGAGGCCCTAGGCCCAAGGCTAGCGAATGTGCACAACACACGAAGCGCGGACGCTCGGATCGGGGGTGCACGCGAGGGCGAAGGCGATCGGACGATGCGTTTTTTTGGGCGACGTGGCCAGTGCCGGAGGCAGTGCTTTCCAACAAGCGTTAATTATAGCAATTTATGTTCCAACGTATGATTGATGCGGAGACAGTAAGATACAAAATCTGAATTGTTCGATTCACTAAATTTTGGAGTGTTCATTTTCCACTAAGACTGCAACTAACCCTCAAAATGGCATGACGTGTTCATTCAAGATCTAATACTTTTGATATCGAATCCCCCAAGCCATTCCTTCTACTGTCGGTGGCTTCGCAGATTTGGAAAGAAAATATATTTTTTTAAAAAGGTAAACCCAAAAAGGTACGGTGAGAGACCAACAGATGGACCCTCACATCCGGAAAGATTACCGGCTGAACCGATCAGGTCCCCACTTCACATCCTCCCACAGTGTGCAATTGCACGTACCAAGCGGATCACAACGACCCACACAAATATCACCGTACTTAATTCGCTATATTTCTTTTGCGAATGAAGACACGGCCGAAACATCCAACTAATCGATCGATGTTTAGGTAGGGAGCACAACTTTGGGATGCAAAGGCGATGCCCCCATGATTGTGTCGCACGATCTCTCTCTCTCTCTCTCTCTCTCTCTCTCTCTCTCTCTCTCTCTCTCTGGATGCCGTACGAATACTCTCTGAGTTGGTGCACCTTATACAGTAGAATTATCTATACGAAGAACTAGACAATTAAATAATTAGTATTATTGCAAATTTGCAATCAGCAAAGGCGGCAACCGGTGCTGTCACTGTCGGGCGGGGCCCACCTCAACGCCGGCTGGGACAGCTGCTACAGAGCCCGCCGTGGCGTGCAGGATCGGGGCCTTGCAGGGTGGTGGCCTGCCGGGCACGCCCGCGCTGTTGCACATCGGCGAGGCCTATCAGGTCGCTGTGCCAAGGGGCGGATCCAGCGAACAAGGGCTGGGTTGAGTGATCCTAACGATATTTAGCTTAACTTATGAAGAAATTAATGTTTATAATGCTATTACAAAGTATCATTACTAATTTATGTCTTGTGATATTTCTATCTGGTACCCGTTTTGTTTGGCACTTTTTCTGGACGTTATCGAGGTAAATTTACAGAGGCCGTGAAGCGAAGCAGGCCCAGAGCCAGAAGACGAAAACGGCGAGACCGAAGCTGCCGACGGCTCCTGTTACCCGTGCGCGCGTGGCAATTCCGCGGGTGCGCTCCAGGGCAGGGCCAACCTGGCTGTAGTTGGGAAAACGCACGAGGCGGAGCGTGCGAGTCGCCGTGCGGCAGCAGACACAGGGAAGCCGGAGCCGGGTGGATCCACCACGGTGGGCGCCCACCAACCCCGGCCGTCCCCTCCTCGAAAAACAGCTGGCTTTCCACTGCCATATAATAGCGCATTAGCGCCGCGCCATGCCGATGCCGGTTCGATGATTCGACGATCTTGTTGCACGTGCGTGCGTGCGTGCCTTTTCTAATGGCGGACGGACGTAAGTTGAACTGGGACTTAGATCGTGCTTTTTTGGGTCAGTTCAAAGCTCAATCGGTACGGTACTGTGTAAACACGACACAACACGGTACGAGGTGGGCCGAGTCGGGTCTGAGAATGCAGCCCGTTGGGCAGTACGGTACGGCACGATCAGTTGAGCCTTGTTTGGGCTAGTACGGCACGAAATAGGTCCAACCTTCCCATTCTTGCCTAATCCCTCCCTCAGCCTAGCCCAATCACTCCCCTACACCAGTCTAGCCCAACCAATCATTCCCTTCTGCCACCCGGCCTGGTCCACGGGTGTCTTTGTCTTCCTAGACGGTGGAGGCGGCGGTTGTCGTCTTCTCAGGCGTCTATAATTACTTAGGACTGGGTTTGAGCCAACATGGCACGATTCCAAAGACGACAAAGCTTTGGGCGATGACTGGCTCGATCGAGATTTGGCGGGCGGCAAGACGCAAGACGGCCGCGGTGGGTGACCGGCCGAATCGGCACGCAGACGACGCGCCAAGCACGACAGTTCGGGCCGTACAAGACGACATGACTCAATGCCCACCTCTAGACGTAAGCATCACCAGCAGGTCGTGATTTTTTAAAAAATATTAATTTAAAATTACTTACAAAAATAATTAATTTTTTAACAAAAATACGTGCATATCGCCGTTATAAATGGCGTCAACAACCTATTTAATGTTAATCGTTGTTCTATTTGCCTATCGCTATTTCAACTGGTGATTTGCATTGAAAAGTGAGCAAATCGTTAGTTGAAATGGTGACAAGAACTGACTATATATACCCCCCCCCCCCCAAATTCAGTGGAAAAGTCATTTTAATTCCAAGAAAAAATAAAAGAGGAAGAGTGATAAGAGAGATGAGGAGAGGGAAGAAAAGACGTAGCGAAATCCTGCCGGTTCCTAACGAAGGAGAGAGAGACGAAGCAGCAAATTTGATCACCTATTTTGTAGGTAAATATTCTTGCAAGTTTGTACATAAATTCAAAACCTTATAGGTTAGAAAATAAAAATAGCGACATAAAATTCAATGGATTAGATAATTTTAGATGTATTGCTATTTGATGTTGTACACTATTTTAGTTGTGTATAGTTTAGTTCATCGTATAGATATTATTTATATTGCACTACTCGAACGATTTAGAATAAATCCGCAAAAATACTTTATTAATGCCAAAAATACTTTTTAAACCAGAAAATAAGAAGACACCTCTAAAAATAATAAAATACCTATTGAAAATATGTAAAAATTGTAGAGTAGCTAAATAGGGTATGTAGAGCTTAACCAAAATAATCTTAACTTAATTTTGGTTTCTATTTGTGCACGGTAAATATTATGTTAATACCAAAAATACTTTTTAAACTAGAAAAATAACAAGACACCTCTAAAAATTCTCTAAGAAATCCAGAGTAGGTACATAGAGTATGTAGAGCTGAATTAAAATATTATGAACTTAATTTTTATTTCCATTTGTATATGGTAAATATTTCACAAATGCTGGAGACACTTTTTAAACAAGGAAAGTGGTAATATACCTATTAAAAATAAATAAAATTTACAGAGTAACTTTATATGGTATGTATCCCAACTTAATTTTGGTTTCCATTCATGCACGCTAAATACTTTGGAAACAAGGAAAATAGCTAGGACTTCCTGGACGGACAGGATGTTCTCTTGGGTTCAGGGCTGGCTCCGCGCCTTGAAGGACGCCGTCCAGAGGATGCTCCCTCGACCGGGGACGTCACGAGGAGTACATCGAGTGGTACTCCAGTCAGACGAGGGTTTGTTGTGTAAGGGTCGTGGGCGACCCACCACGACAGGAGGCCGCGACGTCCGACACGTACCCCACCTAGCCGATCTACGCATTCCATCGTGTGGTACCTGTTGAATGGTTCGTACATCTTATTTGCTTCGTAAATTTTCGATTTCTACCTTGTTAATTATGTGTACAAGTCGATCTACATTGGGAGATGCACAAGTTGGCAACTTGGCAATCTCCGTGCGTCGTATGACGCTTGGGGAGCGCTTCAGCATGATGTCGTGGGAGATTAGAGAGGTCATGGACTAGTTCATCGAGAAGATGAGGCGAGGTATCTAGCTGACGTCTTATCGTAGGCTGAGGGAGGTGGTGGACCTACCTGTATGTGGACCGGGGGGTGATCCACGGTGCGTCACGCCCCACGGCTCCTCACCCGGACTTGATGGGCTGGTCCTAGTAGCACCGTGCTGGGAGTACCCCGGCACAGTTCGCAGGTCAATATGAAGCACTCACGTCTGGTTGTTTATTTCAAACTCCACTAGTTACTAATGATAATTTTCTCTAACAGGACCTGAGTTTCACACGTACATGGGGTAGGAGTATGCGGAACGGTCCGCTACCTTCGTGTGACGAGGTATGTCTATCATGTTTGCACGCACAATGTACTATTTCATTATTTTCGACATGTTTACATGCATAACGTATTGTTTCACAGCTCGTACCACCCCTTTGCGACGAGGAGTTGGTGTTGCACGAGAAGTCACACTCCAGGGACTTCGATTTCGGCCACAATGTAAGATCGAGGAGGCCGACTAGAGGGGGTGAATAGGCGGTTTTAAAATTTTCTTTAGCTAAAACTGATTTCTTGTCGAAGCTAATAACAATACGGTTTAGCGCACTTAAAGCCTAAATCAACTAGTCTTTACTAAGTGCATCAACAACATAATACTATTGATAATGATAGCAATCATACAAGGATATATAAGCGATTTGATACAAGGAATGTAAATTACAATATAGTAAAGCACAAGAAGGCAATCTGCGATGACACGATGATGTTTTACCGTGGTGTTCGGAGACTTGCCGGTCTCCCCTAATCTACGTTGAGGTAAGCCCAAACTAATTGGACCGGCTCCACGAATTAAACCAACACATCCAAGTTAAGTCCAACCACTTGGACCGGCTCCAACACGAACTAACACCTCGATCCACCCGGGGCTGCTCTTCCTCCACTCCGGAGATGGCGAACACCAAACCACTCACAACCGCTCGGCCCTTCTCACAACCTTCTTTGAGAATATCACTGACGCAACTCCTCCAAACTGTCTAGGTGTCGGCAAACACCAAGAGTAACAAGTTGAAGACGCTCACTTGAACAAATCAAGTGTCTAAACTCAAGTGGATACGCAATCCACTTCCTAATGCAACGCATGCACTTAGAGTTTGCTTTCTAAGCTCACTGGGTGAAACACATGCACATAAGAGAGGAGAGGGCTTGCTCTTTCCTCGAGGAATGGGTAATGGCACTAGCAACCTTCCCCACAACCGATCACAAGGGGTATATATACCCACACAAGAAAAACTAGCCGTTGGAGGAAAGATTCCATAAAAATAGGGATAAACCGGTCTGATCTCCAACTAATGGCCGGTCAGACCGCCCAAGCTCCAACGGCCATAAAACTAGTCATCCGCTCCAAACTGTCATACCGCCAAGGGTGCGGTTAGGCCGCTCAAGGAAACAAGAGGACATTCCACAAAAATACCTTCTCTGGAATAAACATACCACAAAGACTCCGGTATTACCGCTCTCTAGTAATACCATTTCTTATGTGCGGTATTACCGCACAAAACCAAGGGACCGATCAGACCGGTCGATACTGGCGATCAAACCGCCAGTTCACAAAGATAAGTCCGAACGTTCCTTCGCCCAGTCCGAACATTCCGATTAGACCGCCAGAGCTCAGAGAGAGATTTTGCACTTCGCTTCAACTCAATTTGCAAAACATATTTGCCAATTAATGTGCGATGCAAGCAAGGGTTATAAGTGAGATTCTCAACAAGTTACAAAACACATTTGTCAACTTTTAGAATCACACCACAAGAAATAAGGTGCATGGACTTAAACCATTCGCAAAACACATTTGCAAACTAAAGTCACATGCTACAAGGATTATGCATGAGCCTCAACTATTTGCAAAACGTATTTCCAAATATTGACAACATGCTTATGAGAGCTAGGGCAAGCACAACGAACTATCAACACATGACCAACTCAAGCTGCTAGTCAAGACCCCTCTTAATAGTACAACAACATATACTAGCAATCTGGTCTCCATCCAAACACCAAGACCGGTAAAAGACCAGGAACACATCCTTGGCCTTAGCTAGTCATACATTTGCCTTGCACATACACTTGAAGCTTGATGACGCACATCTTCTTCAAGTCTGGGTTCTTGACTTTGATAATCATCAACACATGATGAACTCCTTTACTTAAAGTTCTTGACTGAAATATGCATCAACCCATGATGCATTCTTTCACTTGACCTCCATCAACACATGATGAGTCTTCTCTTGACTTGATGATCAACTCATAATCACCTCTTCTTCTTGAATATCATCAACACATGATGATTTTCTTTTCTTCGAGATCTTGATACGCATCAACACATGATGCATCATTTACTTGAACATTGACTTGATGACGATCAACCTATGATGCAATCCAAAATCTTCATCACCCTGGAATATAACTTATTCATCCAACTCATGGAAAATATTAATCCCACAATGTGATTGTCATTAATTACCACAACATACCATTAACTCATAATGGTGGGACAAGATACTTCAATCTTTCCCTCTTTAGTAATTAATGATAACCACTTCAATTACAAATAATTGAATGTAGATAAATATGAGTATGTATGAACTGCACAAGTTTTATATACTCAAGGATATGTTTCAAGGTAGAGATCCTTAATATATGTGGAAAACGGAAAACGGAACAATACTAATGAAACCACAAAACATAGAGTGAATTCCCCCTAAATTTGTACATACACAAATGTGTAATAAAAACATATGCACATATTCAATTTAGACTTTTAGTGGAGTTCAACCTATATTTTGGATCCAGGGAATGCACTAAGATATAAGAATATGATGTCGAGTGCATACCTCCACGATTTTCATATTTTAATCCAAATAAGACTACACAATAGGTATATCAATAAAAGTGTTAGTATCACATATAGATTTATCATTAATCACCAAAGTACTACATTAACTAATAATAGCGGGTCTAGATTCTTCACACGGCGGCGATGGGCAGCCGAAGATGCGATGCAATTTCTTCTAAAGGATCGACGACCTGAACATGTATGATAGAGCGTTCATCGAGCAGAAGTACATGTTGAATTATGCGATGCGAGCTGAGACCTTCAAACGCTGGAAACCTTATGTACCTGACCCTATTGAAAAGGCACCGGAGGAGCCCAGAAAGCAGGATGGTGGTGGAGGGCCCCCGAATAGGAAGCTTAGTACGATCAGGCCGAGCGCGCGGTGCACAAGGGGAAGGCTCCTACCAGTGAGACCGGTGGTCGTCCTATCGCTCCCTGTCGTCTGGTCACTCAATTGCACTTCGACGATCAAGTACTCGTACTATACATACCCAGAGAATTATGAGCTTCAAAAAGACCATACGTGGTACATAGAGATGAGAATGATGTGGCCCTGATTATATATATATATATATATATATGTATGTATGTATGTATATGTATATATATATACAGTTAATGAGTAATTGAATGCTAAGGTACTAATGTTAATCTTGATCGATGAATATGGATTGAACAACCAACATTAATGCGATCTCCCACCTTCAAACCATTTAATCACCCTACATGCTTCCACCTCCAATACGTCTTCATTAATGCGCCTGCATTAAACACTCTGCATGATCCAACGGTCAAGATTAACATTAGCAGCTTAATACTTAATTATTCATTAGTAATATATATATATATATACACACACACACACACTTTATACTCCCAGGTGTAGTTACTTTGGGTATACTCACATACTAATAATAAGATACTCCAATGCGAACCACATAAAAAATTACAAAAGAGTCTATAGTTTTTAGCATATTTTGTAAATACCTTTGTATTCGCATATAAAAAGGAGTATGTCTAAAAAATTGAACATATCACCCCTAAAAATATATAGGAAGTCTTTTTGCTACTCCCGGGTGTAGTTACTCCATATTCCGTATCTCACAACGTAGGGAGTATCTTGCGCAACCGAGAGTATGTATGTGTAGTATACATTTTTAGGGGTGGTATGTTCAATTTTTTAGATATACTCCTTTTTATATGCGAATACGAATGCATTTACAAAATATGCTAAAAACTATGGACTCTTTTGCAAAAAAAAATTTGTGTGATTCGCATTGGAGTATCTTATTATTAGTATATGAGTATACCCAAAGTGATAAAGGAGTATGTCAAGTTCTTTTACATGGTATATCAGAGGCGGGAGTAACTACACCCGGGAGTTGAAAGTATTATATATATATATATATATAACGTATCTAGTGCTAATGGGTAATACAGTGCATTCAGTGCTAAAGTGCTAATACCAATTTTGACCGTTGAATCTGAATTGAACAACCAAGATTAATGCGGGCTCCTACCTCTAAACCATTTAATCACTTTGCATGCTCCCACCTTCAATGCACCTTCACTAATGTGTCTTCATTAAACACCATGCATGCTCCCAACTCCAATGGTCAAGATCCAGATCCAACGGTCAAGATTGGTATTAGCACATTAGCACTGAATTACCCATTAGCACTAGATACGTTCCCATATATATATATATATATATATATATATAGGGCGCTTGTTTAGACTCAGGAGTACATACTCCCTTCAATATACCACTTAAATAAATATATTATACTTCTTTATCATTTTCAGTATACTTAAATATTAATTATAAGATACTCCAATGCGACTTGATTGAAAGTTTTTCATTGGGGTCCTTTATTTTTTGCTATATACCCTTTTTCATATATGAAAGAAGTATATACACAAATTTAGCTATAAAAGATGGACTTTAATGATTTTTTTCATAGAACTCACTTTGGGGTATCTTATAATCATTATTGGAGTATACTCAAATAGATAAAGAGGTATTATCATACGATTTAAGTGGTATATGAGAGATGAGAGTACATACTCCCAGGAGTACCAAACCATTTTCCTATATATATATATATATATATATATATATATATATAGCACAAAAGTGTTGGGTGGTACATAATGCTTGACAACCTTAACTGCGTACGTAACAACAATGTTATCAAGTGTCAACGGCCGGGGATGGAATAGTTGGCAGCTGCTTAGCTTCTCTATGTTGGGAAACCATGGGCTTGGTCTAGCAGTCGGTCCACGGGGTGGGGGCCCCATCCAAACCTCAGCAGGGTTTTCTATTCTATATATAGGGGTCTCATTCAATGTATGTGCTTGCTGAGACAAGGAATAAAGAAGAGAAAGAAGTCACTCATATCTCTATTTGTTCATTTACTTTCTACACTTGTGTGTGATTCTCCTACGAGGTGATCAATAGCACTGGATATGCTAGCGACGGCTCCTCAACACATTATCACCACGATCGACTCTGGCCTACCTCTAGGCCTCCTTTACTCAGATCGGATCGAAAGGTAATCGTCGTAGCACGACACTCGTAGATTGAATTGCATTTTCTAGATCGTTTTCAATTCCGCTAATTTTTATTTTCTAGACTATGTTCTACGTTGCAAATTAGCCCTAATCTACCGCTAACTGACTTGAAGTCACCGGCCAAATTGATCGGTAGATTTCACGAAGAGGTAGATGACGATTGTACTGCAAATTGCAAGAAGAACAAAAAAAATTACCTGTAGGGCATATCGCCAATAGTTAGTCCTTCACCATTAGTGTATAGAGGTTTATCCTACACTTGAGGTTTGATGAATCAAAAATAAAACTTTGACTTCTAGTTATACCCTAGAAAATTGCCTTGAACTTAGTAAAAGTATTTAAAACTGAAAATGTGGCTTTATGTAAAATGAACCTGTCGGTGTATTAGAACCGATCTTACGTAAAGATTGTTTGATTCGGGGGGTCTCCTAGAGATGAGATCACGCAGAGTGGATTGACACGGGATGTTTAGACAGGTTCAGGCCTTCTCCGGAGAGAATAATAACCCTAATCCTGTGTGTATGGTATTCTTGATGATCAAATAAAAAACTAAGACTATTACAGAGAATCGCCCTTTCTGTTCCTCCTCCTTTTGATGCCCTTATATAGTCGTGAAGAAGTAGCCGTTTTGCCCTGCGGGAGATGCGCCTAATTAATCCAAAGAATTGCGCATGATGGCGATGATTACCGGCGCCTCGGCTTCTTCACGCCGTCGCGCAATTATCTTCCGAGAGATAATGGGGTAATTACACACCATTAATAAGCGAAATAATAGTGCGTGCGGACCGCTCGATTCCTTAATCAATTGGACCCACTCGCCCGTAGGTTTGATTATAAGGTGGTCGTAGTTTACCTGGTCGTAGAAGAACTTACGACCAGGTAGCAGTCGTAAAAGGACTTACGACCAGGTAACAGTCGTAGAAGGACTTACGACTATGTAGTGGTCGTAGAAGGACTTACGACCATGATATAGTCGTAGCAAGACTTACGACTGTGGGGGTGATTGTAGAAGAACTTACAACCACTTATTGGGCTTCTCCCTTATAGATAAGGGGTACCTCTGGGGACTATGTGACATCATATTTACCCATAATTAGAATTATAGATAAAAGATAAAATGAGGATTATTAGATCCTCGTCATCTAGCCCCCCAGCTTCAAGTGAAAATAACTTACTTGGTAAAGGTTTCAGAATGGACTTACGACCATGAAAATGTCGAGAATGATAGTCGAAGGAAAAACTCTTCGACATTTGAGTACCGCTTTGACCGAAATTTGCTTGGTCGAAGGTTGCTTACGACTATCAAAAGTCATAAAAACCCCTACGATCACCGTGGTGGTCGTAGTAGGGGAATCGGAGAAAAAACTCTTCCGATTAATACTTCCTTTGACTGGAAAGACTTGGTCAAGAATGTAATTTTGCTTGGAGGTGACAATACGTACCTATTTTTTTCTCGAACGGACCATCTGGGGAATTGCAACCGGCTCTCATAGACTTGTCCGATGAAGCGTTTCCGGCGGTACAACCATCTATCATAGACCTATAGCCGAGACGGTTTCCAAGCGGCGGAGATCGTGGTTATAAAAACTTACCAGAGGTAGACTTGGATTTTACTTTTCCCCAAATTACTCCACTGTTCTTCGAGCTCTTGCTTTCTCCATCCTCGACTAGGTTTCATCTTCTCGCCGCCAACCCAATTAAAAACTTCTTGCTTCGGCGAAATGGCCAAGAGAGTTTCGAATGGGAGGAATCGGAGATGGACGCGCTAAGATCAAGATCTTGGTCGATGTCGGAAGATTCCAGAGAAGGCTCGTGAAGTGGATTCCACTATCGGCAAAGATCGCCATCGGGGAAAATGGGCAAATCCGCCTTCCAAGCGTATTGTGAGTGCGGCCTTCGATTGCTCGCCCACCCCTTTCTTATGAGAGTACTCGAACACTTTGGGGTGGAACCGTGAACTTAGGTCCCAATTCCATTACCATGTTGAGCGTGTTCGTGTATCTCGTGCGAGGCGTGCACTGGGATTCCGGCGGATCTCGAGTCGTTTCAATATTATTATGGGATGGCTCGACAAACCGAATCGCCGAAAGTCGTTGTCCAAGCTCCACGACTCAAGTCGAAGGAGTACATTCAGAGTTTCACCCGGTCTTCGTGGTCGGGCCGGAGGAAGAGGTGGTTCTCACCGAAGGTCACCTCAAGACACCTTTCTTTGCGGGAAGGTCATTGAAAAGAAATCTTCATGGGACTCAACCTCGAAGATATCAATAGATTAGCCCTTATATTCAAGCTATTAAGGACTTGAAGGAAGAAGGGTGACCGGATGGCATGTGGTGAAGGATTTCATCACACGCGAATTAGTCCTCTGAAGAAACGAGCATCTCCTATGTGGAGGTACTCGGGAGAGGAGACCCCACCGAGACTACGAGGAGGGTAAGCAATTGTCGACTTAGCTCTTCGCTTGGTCTTTCTCAACCTTGTCTAATATTTTTATCTGCTTTACGGATCTTTCACAGTGAGGTTGACTCAGTCGTCGACTCATCTCGTGAGAAGTCCCCGCCACTCCGAGGCGGTTCCTCAAGTCATTGCGGCTTTGTCCGCAGATGAAAGGATAGAGCGCCTAAAGGTAATCGTAAATCGATTCTTTCTTTAGGACTTTATAGTCGTAGAAGATACCTACGACTAATGGTGATCGTAGAATATCTTACAATCAAGAAAGAGTCGAGAAAAACTTACGACTTGGTACTAGTCGAGAAAAACTTACGATTAATTAGTGATTCTTCTTTTCTGCCTTGCTTTACGTAAAGTAGGCATGGAAAATCGCCAGACGACGAAGAAGTCGCTCGATGACTATTGGCGCCGGGTTGTCGAAAGACAAAGGCTCGGCTCCTCCTCGAAGAGACGCCGACTTGTAAAATCTGCCGACAAGGGGGGAGCAAGCTCGAGCTCGGGTCTTTCGACCGGCACTCTACAAGACTGCGGCACCGTAGTTGTATCTGCCGAGGCCGCACTCGCCGGCCGAGGAGGTTGAAGCGATTGAACCTCTCAAGCGCAAACCTCGCAAGGCTAAGGTACCCTTCTATTATGACACGGAATCTTTCGCAGCTTGGTGCCACTCCTAGTTTTATTAAGCAACCGGAAAGGAGAACTGGAAGGATTTTATGTCTTTTATGAAGGACGATCTTTGCATCGGACAACTCGCAATCGAGGCGATCTCGCTTCGGAATGGTCGAGACCGATCTCGCCCATCCGAAGATCGAGAAACCGAGCTCGTTTCTGTTCAAACTCTACGACCGGCGTGGTCGTGAGCCGAGCCAATTGTTGAACCTCGACCGGCGTGGTCGTGGAGAAGAAGAGGTCCTCCGTTGGGAGGATTGCTCCAAAATTCTGGTTAAGACCGGTGCGGGTATGCGAAATGTATTGAAGTGTAAGAACGACATTTACCTTTTCTTTTCACAACTTTGATTTGCTTTTCTTTATTTCACCCGACTCAAATGACCCGGGAATGCTTCGCCGAGAAGTCCATTGCTATCCCTTCACCATCGGAGAGGTAGCAATGGAGGTGGTCAACATCACCCTTGGCCCGTGTGGCCGATGAAGTCGAGACTCCCGAGTGACTCCACATCTGCTGAAGTCGTAACTCACGACTCTTGAGGTAGCGGCCGCATCGTTGAGGTGGCCGCCACGACCATCAAGTCGAGAAACAACAGAGGCATTGTGGAAGCCTCGTCAAGGTGGTGACCACTGGGCACCACTGGGAAGGAAATTGTAGGAGGCGTTCCTTCCCTTACCCAAAGAGAAGTTACAGAACCAGAAGGAGAAAATTTCAACTTCTGTGGTGACTTCTTTGGGCCTGCCTCCGTCGTAGGGTCTTCTGCTTACAGATCTCGTGACCGAGTCCCCCATCCCAAAGATATTCCCAATACGGAGAATACTTTTGATAACGAGCGCCTCGAGAAGGTGTGGTGGGACAAGGTCGCGAGGATAGATAAGCTACAGAACCCGGACCTTGTATATTCGATGTTTGCTAGGACGACTATGAATGTAAGTATCTTCAAAATACTTATATATGTGACTTTCCTTCTCTTCTCACTGTTTTTCTTTTTGCAGAAAGCTCTAGAGCAAATTGCTGTTGTCGGTGAGTATCATCGACAACTTTTAGAGCTAAGACAGGAGAAGGAACTACTCTGCGCAGAGGCAGAGAGGTGGTAAGTCACTTATCATTCATAGTTGTTTTTCGACTTAAATACTCGTAAAATGTTTTACGAGAATAGTCATGGAAGAAACTCATGACGAAGTATTAGTCGTAAAAAGCTTACGACTACTTACGACTAGGTAGTGGTCGTAGAAAGACTTACAACCATATCTTAGTCGTAGAAAAACTTACGACTAGGTCGGTAGTTGTAGAAGTACTTACAACCATTCGGCTGATGTTTATCTTCGTTCCTGTTCTTTGTAGGTTAAACAGTGATACGAAGACCTTAGCTGACTCACTCGACTATGAAAAAGAAGAGTCGAGGAGGCTAAGGAACGAAGTATTAGTCCTCTCGGATAGACTTCGAGAGACTGTCTCTGCATCTAAAAGATTGCAGAAAAAAATAAACAGTAAGTTCTGAACTTAAGACTGCTTTTGATCTTTAACCTTTACCCGACTCTCCTTTCTTCTCCAGATAAAGAAAAAGAGATGCGGAAGCTCCAGACCGAAGTTCAAGAAAAAGCTTTGGTTATTCAGGAGTTTTCCCGCATTACCGCGAATAAGGATCAAGAACTCGAGGGTTTTAGAACTCGATTAACAGGTAAGTAAATCTTTACCTGTTATCCTTTTTGAGTACTTTCCCTTTTCTAATGCCAATTTCTGGTTCAGAAATTGCTGCCCAATTGAGAAGCCTCGAGGCTGAAATCCAAGCAAAGACCTTAATCTGCAATGAGTCTGTCCGCATTGCTAAGATGAATGCGGAGGACATCAGAGCGTGGGAGCAAAAGCATGCTGAAACCGTTGCTTCCCATCGAGAAGAGGTCAAGAAATTGGATTCTCAATTAGTAGGTAAGAAAAGCTTTTACCTATAATTATCTTTGTGTTATCTTCCTCTAGAAGTATATTTTTGTTTGACCGATATTATTCTTTTCAGAACAAGTGGTCGAAAACAAGAAGCTTCGCGAGGCTTCGACTTGTACCCAACAGGAGATGGAGTCGATGAAGACTAGTCTTCAAGGCAACATCACTCTCCTGAACAATGTGCTTAGTGAGCTACATTCTGAGGGAAAAACTCCTCGAGAAGATACCATAGCTGCTCACACAAGTACCATTGGGGAACAAGTCGGAAAATTGCAAGAAATGGTGACCACTCTGAAGACTAATCAAGCTGAATCAATAAGGGAAGCAGTCGAAGCTGCAGTAAGTTATGCTTTGGCGAAACTTAAAGCTCAAGACCCCCGCCTTAATGTTAAACCAATCGAAACCGACTTCGACTGTCCTGAATCAGAGGCAAGTCGTCTGATTGAGGAAATGCAGTCGGTTGGTAAAAAGGTGGCGGAGGAAATGCAGCTAGGCTCTCCCCCTTCAGAGTAATCTTGTAACTACCTTGTAAGGCAGACAATTTTTGTTGATGAGTAATATATGATCCGCCTCATTTCCTGAAAATCATCTTGTCGAGTAGTTAGTAACTCAAAAGATAATAAACGAATGAAAGACTAAGAATTGAAGTCAAATTAATAACTTTATCCTAGCCCCCGACTATTTGCTTAGATTGTTTAGACAATCTAAATAAATAGTGTTAAAAATGGGGTTTCTGAAAACAAAGAGAGGTTTATTTAACTTATAGCTTTTGTTACAGTTGTCAAGCACTGATCGAAAGAGTAGAAAACGACTCGACACTAGGAAGTTCCTTCTAGTGGGCAGGACCACGTGCAGAGAGGAAAGGCTTCGACTAGGTGATGTTTCCATCTCCGACTAGTTTAATCAAACCAAGAACAGCAACTTGAGTTAAACAAACACCTTAGAGGACTTTAGTAATTCGCTCGTCCTTTTTGGTGGACTTGATAAGTCTTTTCCAAAGAGCAAAAGTAGGAGACTGAACGACACTAGGAAGTTTTCTTCTAGTGGGCAGGACCACATGCAGAGAGGAAAGACTTCGACTAGGTGTGTCTCTTCCTTCGACCAGTTAAAACAAATCGAGTACACCAAAGGTGGTCGAACAAATGTAAGAAAGTGTGCTCTACTTAGAATATTTTTGGAATTTACTGAAAAAATAGACTAAGATTGAGAGAGTTGGCTTTGAGAACATTTCGACTGGATAAAACCCGAGCTCTTTGTATTGGCAGCAAAAATGAGTAACGAGTCAATGCTAGGAAATTCCTTCTAGTGGGCAGAACCACATGCAGAGAGGAGAAGTTTCGACCAGATGACGTTTCTCGCTTTTTGGCCAGTATAAAGAAAACTGGGTGTTTTAACATCATAGTCGAAAGATTAAAAAAAAGCACTACTCAAAAATAAGGCAAAAAGAGGTAGAAAGAACCTGGACTTTTATTGCCTGAGAAACTGGTCACACATAGAATTTGCGTAACTGGTCGATGTTCCAAGAGTTTGAGAGAACCTGTCCATCTTCCATTGCTAGTCGTACCGACCCTGGCCGAGTTACTTCGACCACTGTGTAAGGACCTTCCCATTTAGGGGAAAGTTTATTCCGGTTAGACTTGGATTGGCAGAGCCTCAATACCAAGTCACCTACAGCAAGGCTGCGAGGTTGGACCTTACGATCATAGTATCTGCGCAGGGCTTGTTGGTAGACTGCCGAACGGATTAAGGCTAGGTTTCTCCTCTCTTCGAGTAGGTTAATGTCATCTGCTCGAAGTTGTTCCTGGTCTGAGTTGTTGAAGGTTTCAACTCGTGTCGACCGCAATTTTAGCTCCGGAGGAAGCATGGCTTCGGCTCCGAAAACTAGAAAAATGGTGTTTCTCCTGTTGCTCGACTGGTGGTCGTACGAACTGCCCATAATATGGAGGGTAATTCTTGTACCCAAGCCCCCGAGCGCTTAACAAGCTGGTCGAAGACTCGAGTTTTAATTCCTCGCATTATTTGGCCGTTTGCACGTTCGACCGCCCCATTACTTTGGGGATGTGCAACAGAAGCATAGCATAGCTTGGTACCCAACTCGTCGCAAAATTCCTGAAATTTTGCACTTGCGAATTGTTTACCATTGTCTGTAATTATCCGACTTGGAACTCCAAATCGACTAATTACGCTTCTCATCATGAACCTTTTTGCTGCTTCCGTTGTTATCCCAGTTACAGGTTCAGCTTCGATCCATTTTGTGAACGTGTCAATAGCCACAAAAAGGAATTCGAAACCTCCTGGAGCTTTGGGAAACGGTCCTAGGATATCAAGCCCCCAGGTCGCAAAAGGCCAAGAAAGAGGTATTGTTTGTAATGCTTGAGCTGGTTGGTGTATCTGTCTACCATGGAATTGGCACTGAACACACTTTTTAACCACCTCCTTAGCATCGCATGCATGAGTGTGTAGGCCAAGAAAACCTTGTCGAAAGGCTTTACCAACCAATGTTCTGTAGGAAGCATGCGTCCCACAGATGCCACTGTGTATATCGTGAAGGAGTGTGGATATCGTGAGGATATGTGCACGATCTCAGGATGATGAGTCAATTGGCAATGGCTTTGTTGGTTTGCAAAATCTCGCGTTTCGGGTTTGCTTCTTCTTTGTCGGACCACAGTGCGGTCCGACCGGTGGAGTGGGCGGTCGACCGCTCGTGGGACTGGCCGGGCCGGAATGGAGGCCGGCTTCGGACCGGCTTGACCTAACTTTGGATTTTGGAGCTAATCCAAAAATAGGTTGTGTAGGCAAGTGAGGGAGTCTCTGGATGTGGTTTCATCATTTTGGAGCTCCAACAAAAGTTCTATTGAGTTGAAAATTCCGTAAGGTTTGGATTTTCAAGCCGGAATTTTGGCTAAGTCATTTGGACCGTCCGACCGTTGTGGGAGCGGTCCGACCGATGAAATCGGTCGGACCGCCTTGTGGGCGGATCGGACCGCAATACTGGAGATGAGCCAAGTGTGGCATTGAGTTGATTTTGAGTGTGTGATTCTCTCGAACTTCAATGCTTTATTGATGTATATCGCATTGCGGAACCGACGTGGGTCAAGTTGTGAAGAACTTGTTCCCGAAGCGGTTTGTTTGTCTATTCTTTGTGCGGTGGCTTGCAGTCAACGACGTCAGCGGTGAGTGGATCGGGACTACGCTTGGAGAGCCGAGGTCGAGCGATCGGGGATACTGGGTGGTCGTGTGACTCAAGCATGGTGCGAATGGACAAGATGGATCGAGCGGTGGTTCGTGCACCGGTTGGATCGGCGGTGCGGATATCGGTGCGCGAGTCTCTGGGAGGTTCCGAGGGGATTCGGACAAGAGAGGCTTGGCGTCGATGAGAACCGCTGATCAACCTACACGTGGTGAAGCAGGCGATTGCTTCAACAGATTAGTATGTGGGTCCCATGGGTGAGTGGGCCCCAATTGTGTAACTCTAGTCCTCTCTAGTATAAATAGGAAAGGGGGAGAAGGAAAACCTTTGAGGCTTCCATTTGTTTCTCCCCTTGCTTTTCTAGGGTTAGGGTTTGGAGAGAAAGAGAGGGAGAGATTGTATGCTCCTTGGGTGAGCTCTTGTCCTCCTAGTTGGAGTGGCTTTGTAAGCATCTTGTGAGATCAATCAATCTTGTGATGCTTGCTTGAGAGATCATTTACCTCCTCTTTGTGTTCTTCTCTCATTTGAATGAATTTGGTGCTTCCTTGATTCAAGGGTTTATGCTTGGTCTCTTGACCCATTTTGTCTTGCTTTGATGTGTGGGAATACTCCTAGAATCATCTAGACCATCAATCCTCACAAGCAAGTCTTGAATCAAAGTTTTTCATATTTCTAGGGTTTGTGCACTTCTTGATTAAATCCTTGAGAGATCGATTCTGAAGTGGATCGAAGGATCGTCGCTAGAAATAGGTCTCTAATATCACTAGGGAGGTGTGCTCGAAATTTGGTCAAGTTTCATTGGTTGAATCAAAAGTTGGATCAAATTTCGTTTTGGATTTGGGGGTGGATTTTGATCTTGGATGAACCGGTCGACCGGTCTTAACGGCGGTCCGACCGCCAGATATTCGCACCATTGATCTGCTGGTCGAACAGCTGTCCACCGTCCGACCGCCGATTAGTTGCTTGGTCGATCATTGGTTGAACGTCGGTCCGACCGCCTGTGGTAGCCGGTCTGACCGCCAATGCCCAGGTCAACCCTTTGAGTTTAAGTCTCCACATTTGTGACGTGTGGCTGTCGGGGTTTGTCGAGTTCAGCACAAGGCTTCCGCTGTGTGCTTACTGATCTTCTTAGCTCTCATAGCTAAAGGAGTAAAGTTCTTGTTGAATTCGACTTAGGCGAGAAAGTTTTGAAAGCGCCTATTCACCCCCCCCCCTCAGTCGCCTTTCCGGTCCTACAAGTGGTATCAGAGCCGGTTAGCTCTTTTCTATAGATCTTAACCGGTCTTTGGAGCCATGGCGACTGAGCGATATTCAATCAGGCCACATGTTTTTGATGGAGTTGATTTTGCATATTGGAAGGCCCGAATGGAGGCCTACATCGAGGCTCAAGGGCACGCAATTTGGCTTAAGGTGAAAAACCCTTATGTCGTGCGGTACCGATGACAATTTGATCACTCGGATGTGGAGAACAACGGCGGGCTCGAATTTTTGATTCAAGGCCTTAGTCGATCGGAGTTTGGCGTGTCGCTCATTCTTTGTCTGCTCATGAGATCTGGCGGACTCTTTGTGATTATCACGAGGGTCCATCGCGATCAAGGAAGTGAGATGAACCCGACTTAAGAAAGCATACTCCAAGATCGAGCAAAGACACGGTGAATCTTTAGATGAGCCGTGGGGAGATTTTCTAAAATTCTTCATGATCTCCGCCTTTGTTGATCTTGTATTTTCGAGTCGAAAATGCACGCCACTTTTGGGTGCTTTGGATGTGAAGGTGCGGGGATGAAGATCACGCCATCAATGACAACATCTGTTATGAGTGAGCTTACCATGGATAAGCTTTACTCGAGGTTGAAGACGCATGAGATTGATTTCATCTCGCGTCTCCCCACGGCGAGCCGATGGCTTTAGTGGTTGACAATTCTAAGGGTAGATATCTTGATTCTTTTAATGTTAGCTCATTTGGATTTTCTTTATGCCTTTGCATTCCTTGAGCGATGAGCAACTTGAGAGACTACCCGAGGATGACTTAGCCTCCTATCCACAAAATTCACGAGCCTACAATAATGTGAGGAGTAGGAGGAGAGGTGGACCTATCACATGCTTTGAATGTGGTGAGCTAAACCACATTCGCTCTAGATGCCCCAAGTCAAGGGCAAGGAGGAGAAGGAGTCACAAAGGCATTCTCAAGCGAGGATGCTAAGTCCAAGAAGACAAACTATCGCAAGTTTGTCGGTAGAGTCCTTGAAGCTCTAGAGGATGTGAGCATGGAAGATGTGGACTCGGAGTCTGAGGGCGACAAGAGTGACTCCGTGGCAAGAAGAAGGCACGTGATTTCACGGGCATGTGCTTTATGGCTAAAACGACCACGACACTACTCCTCCAACAAATGAGGATCCTTTCAAGATCCCGATGAGGTATGCCCTTCACTTCGACATGAAAAGGGCTTTAGTGCTTCTGAACAAAAATTGCATAAGCAAGCTAAAGTGATCAAGAAACAGGATACAATGATTGATAATTTGAACCTAGAAGTGGTTAGGCTCAAATCCATTAATCGATGATTTCGTGATTCATGCTCTAGCTTGCTTAATGAATTGTCAAGCTTGAATAATGCTCATTCCTCTGTTGAAGATCAATTGAAAATGCTCTTTCGAACTAGAATCTCTCAAGTCTAGTTACATTTTGCATGAATGCCATTCCGCTTGATGTGATTTGCTCTAGAAGCTACTCCATTAAATTGCTCAAGCGTGCTTTGCTAGAATTGAAAGCTGGATAGCTCTTTAAAAGAATTGCAAAAATTTGATGCTAGTCACACTTGTTCTCATTGTAAGAATAATCGAATTAAAATGCAAGAGATGACCAAATGGTTGCTTATTCTAGAATTGCCTCTTGTGAAAATTGCCCTAAGCTTACAATTGAGATTGAAGCTTTAAACAAGACTCTTGAAGAAAGCTAAAATTGAAAGATCTATGTCTCTTCTGCTTCCAAGAAAGTTATTGATTCTTCCTCTTGTATGTTGCATCTTTGAAATTGAAAATGCTATTGGTAAGATACAAGAGGCTTTTAGAGTCAAATTTAAGGAGCAGATTGAATAGGATTGGAGAGTCCTATTGTGTGTCTTGTGAGGCTCAAAGTGGAAGTGGATCTTCTTAAGAGCAAACATGTTGAGGCAATCGATTCTAAAAGTGCTCCAATTGTGGAGTTTTGGCAAAAGAGAACGATTACCTCAAAATGACTCTTGAGAAGTTTTCCAGTGGGAAAAAGAAACTCAACTTGATTCTAGACCAATCCAAGGTGAGTGTGAAAAACAGTGGCCTAGGCTTTAAGTCCCTAGGGCTCTCCAAGAATCTCACACCAAAGATTGCTAGAATTGTGAAAAGTGGTTTGGTTGAGCAAGAATCTTCCTTGTCTTCAAAGGTGGTTCTTAAATCAGAGATTCTGCTCAATCTCTTTCTAGCAAGAAAGGTGCTTCATCTCACCAAGATCGGACCCCTCAAAGGTCAAGTACCATTGCACTTTCTGCAGAAAGAGGGCCACACAGTTGAGTTTTGCTTCCTGAGAGCAAAGATTGAGAGGAAAGAGAGGATGAGCGCTTTGAGATCCATTAGAGGAGTCTCTTCTTCAAATGATAGTCTCTAGAGCCGGCGACCTATTGACATACCACATATAGGCCTAGGCGTGTAGAGAATCTTGTTGACTCTTTTGGTGGGTCGAGCGGCGGTGTGGTTTAGGATATCGTGAGGATAGACCACGGGTAGCACCTAGGCAGGGGAGTATCGGTCTTTTGGTAGATCGTTTTGGAGAGGTCGGTGGTGCTTATGGGCATTCTTATGATTTTGTGCCTAATCATTTTTCTCACTTCTTTTGCTATTCGGGCATCGTCCATCTCGATCTTGGACACCCAGATTTTCTATCTCAAATCCCAAGATCTTGAGGCTTGGATGTTTTGAGAATTTGCTTTTTCTGCTTTCATTGTATCATAATGCATTTTTATTTCAAATGTCGTGCATTGCATAATAAAAATTGTGGAGCTTTGAGTATTATCCTTGTATGGCTTGATTTCATACTCTATACCTTGTCATATCAAGTGATAGTCCGCTGGACTTCTTTTATGGCCCTTCGTGTTTTGGCTTAGCTTTTCCCTTGCTAGCTTTATATCTGTGAGAAATCTGAATCAAATCATGTCTTGTTGGATCTTGTGACTAGTTTTGCTCTAGTGATCCGCTTATGATTCTCGCCATGTCTTACAAGTTGAATTGAGTCTTGAACTTACTTTGAGATGAAAAATGAGCTTTTTATCTTCTTAAGTCAAGCAAATGAAAAAAAAAAGATTTTCTGTGCGAAAAAACTGATCTCACCAATCCTTTCTCATGAGACGGCTTGCCATTGCACTAGGCATGAACTCGGGGAGTTTTGGATGACCTAGACCACTCTTTTAAGCTTTTAAGCTTGAGATGGTCGCAGACAAGGCTTGAGATCTAGCACAATAATAAAAAAAGAAGAGAAAGAAAAGAAAATTTGCACAAAAAGGGCTAAGTGCTTGAGCTTTGCTTCAAAAGAATTCTCTTAATACTCAAAATGCCTCAATTCCTGTTTTGAGTCTCTTTACGCTTATAGACATGGCTTGACTCATTTTTGGTTGCTTTTAGTGAATCTATGACATTGAGCAACCTTTCATGGTTTTAATTACATTAATATCAGTTTACGCTATCTTGGTTTTAGCTTTGCGAGACATGTTTTGCCATGATTGAATATAGCTTCTACTCTTTATATGGCTTGGTATATGTCTTGTCTTGTCTACATAGATAATGGTCATGGCTCCTTTTGCTTAATTTCAAATAAAGTCATTTCTTCATGCTCGTTCTTCTCTCATGCATCTTGATGAATTCATTGTCAAAGGGGAGAAGGATTGAAGAAAATCTTGTTTAGAGCTTTTAGTTCACATAAGGTTTCATGCATAAAGAACACACACACACACACACACAAAAAAAATTTGTGAACCTTTTGAAAATTTGTGATCATAGTGAGTTGAGTCTCTGGGTTTTATTGCCTTTTTCTGATTTGAATTGAAATTCAAGAAGACTCACAATGATCAAAGGTCAAATAGAACTTATTGTCTTTCATATGGACCTTAGTGAGATTTTTGGCCATCTTCTGGATTTTGAATCTTTTTGTGCGTTCAATGCCTTATCTCACTTGCCTTCACTATTCTGAAGCCAGCTTGGTCGCTTCCTAAGCTTTTTCTTGCTTATGGACCAAGTTGTGCCTTTATGCGAAAACGACGATTTTTACTTTTCAATTTGAAAAACCACATTTTCTTGGAAATTGCCAATGTGTTCATCAAGGGGGAGATTGTGGATATCGTGAGGATATGTGCACGATCTCAGGATGATGAGTCAATTGGCAATGGCTTTGTTGGTTTGCAAAATCTCGCGTTTTCGGGGTTTGCTTCTTGCTGTCAGACCACAGGCGGTCTGGCCGGTGGAGTGGGGCGGTCAGACCGCCCGTGGGACGGTTCGGACCGGCAATGGAGGCGGTCGGACCGGCTTGACCTAACTTTGGATTTTGGAGCTAATCCAAAAATAGGTTGTGTAGGCAAGTGAGGGGAGTCTCCTGGATGTGGTTTCATCATTTTTGGAGCTCCCAGTCAAAAGTTCTATTGAGTTGAAAATTCGAAGGTTTGGATTTTCAAGTCGGAATTTTGGCTAAGTCATTTGGACCGGTCCGACCGCCGTTGGGGGCGGTCCGATCAAGATGAAATCGGTCGGACCGGCCTTGTGGGGCGGTCGGGCCGTGATCACTGGAGATGAGCCAAGTGTGGCATTGAGTTGATTTTGAGTGTGTGATTCTCGAACTTCAATGCTTTATTGATGTATATCGCATTGCGGAACCGGCGTGGGTCAAGTTGTGAAGAACTTGTTCCGGAAGCGGTTTGTTTGTCTATTCTTTGTGCGGTGGCTTGCGTGTCAACGACGTCAGCGGTGAGTGGATCGGGACTACGCTTGGAGAGCCGAGGTCGAGCGATCGGGGATACCGGGTGGTCGTGTGACTCAAGCATGGTGCGAAATGGACAAGATGGATCGAGCGGGTGGTTCGGTGCGGTGGTTGGATCGGCGGTGCGGATATCGGTGCGAGTCTCGGGAGGTTCCGGGGATTCGGACAAGAGAGGCTTGGCGTCGATGAGAACCGCCGATCAACCTACGTGGTGAAGCGGCGATTGCTTCAACAGATTAGTATGTGGGTCCCATGGGTGAGTGGGCCCCAATTGTGTAACTCTAGTCCTCTCTAGTATAAATAGGAAAGGGGGAGAAGGAAAACCTTTGAGGCTTCCATTTGTTTCTCCCCTTGCTTTTCTAGGGTTAGGGTTTGGAGAGAAAGAGAGGAGAGATTGTATGCTCCTTGGGTGAGCTCTTGTCCTCCTAGTTGGAGTGGCTTTGTAAGCATCTTGTGAGATCAATCAATCTTGTGATGCTTGCTTGAGAGATCATTTACCTCCTCTTTGTGTTCTTCTCTCATTTGAATGAATTTGGTGCTTCCTTGATTCAAGGGTTTATGCTTGGTCTCTTGACCCATTTTGTCTTGCTTTGATGTGTGGGAATACTCCTAGAATCATCTAGACCATCAATCCTCACAAGCAAGTCTTGAATCAAAGTTTTCATATTTCTAGGGTTTGTGCACTTCTTGATTAAATCCTTGAGAGATCGATTCTGCGAAGTGGATCGAAGGATCGTCGCTAGAAATAGGTCTCTAATATCACTAGGGAGGTGTGCTCGAAATTTGGTCAAGTTTCATTGGTTGAATCAAAAGTTGGATCAAATTTCGTTTTGGATTTGGGGTGGATTTTGATCTTCGGTGAACCGTCTCGACCGGTCTTATGTAACGGCGGTCCGACCGCCAGATATTCGATCATTGCTTCTTGCGGTCGAACCGTTGTCCCACCGTCCGACCGCCGATTAGTTGCCGGGTCGGATCATTGGTTGAGCGTCGGTCAGAGCGCTTTGTGGTAGCCGGTCGACCGCCAATGCCTGTGTCAACCCTTTGAGTTTAAGTCTCCACATTTGTGACGTGTGGTCGTCGGGGTTTGTCGAGTTCAAGACAAGGCTTCATTGTGTGCTTACTGATCTTCTTAGCTCTCATAGCTAAAGGAGTAAAGTTCTTGTTGAATTCGACTTAGGCGAGAAAGTTTTGAAAGCGCCTATTCACCCCCCCCCTCAGTCGCCTTGCCGGTCCTACAAGGAGTGTTATTCCTTCGTTTTGCGGAATGCATCGCATGAGTATCCCTTAGGTTCCTCGTTTATAGAGGACTCCTTCAACTAAAGTATACATTTTGGCTTTTCGGGATAATCGATCTGCCTCAAGATCATCTTGGTCACGAACCCTTGTAAAGATACTCGTAGATGGGAGTCATCCGTATCCTCGTAATCTAATGAGGCCATCTCAAGAGGAGGTGTTTACGGTTCTTCGACGAGAGGCGGTTTTGGAGTTGCTCCAAGAAAACTCCTTTTAGTGCGTGGATCGGGAAGAAGCCATCCGAGCAAGTTGATGCGATGAGAAATTATCCTTCGAGGATAAATTGTACCTCGAAACCTAAAAATGTTTTTCTAGCTTACGTACTTACGATAAGTACCGAGCCATCGTTGAGTTAGAGCACCGGGTACT
The DNA here is from genome assembly GCA_036346395.1 of Hsuehochloa calcarea. Classification (NCBI taxonomy): domain Eukaryota; kingdom Viridiplantae; phylum Streptophyta; class Magnoliopsida; order Poales; family Poaceae; genus Hsuehochloa; species Hsuehochloa calcarea. The sequence continues at coordinate 12,167,229 of CM070610.1, read as the reverse complement.
CTTTCCGATTTGATTCACGACTAGTTGAGAGTCTCCTCTCACGAGTAGTCGATTTAATTGAGAGTGCTTTCGCGACTCGTATGCCGCCTAGCAAACCTTCGTACTCGCCACATTGTTAGTAGCCCGAAAGTTTAATTGTATGGCATACTTTAAGGTTTCTCCGTTAGGAGATACCAGACCACCCGACCCAGAGCCACTTAAAGTAAGTGACCCGTCAAAGTACATCATCCAGCGGTCGTGGGAATCGTCTTCGGGATCTGAGCGAGTTCAGATTTGTCCATTCAATGACAAAGTCCGCCAAGATCTGGATTTTATGGCCGTTCGGGACACGAAATGGAGGTCGAACTCCCAAGTTCGATGACCATTTTGCCTGCGTCCCATTGCTTCCTTATTATGGAGGATTGCTCCCAAAGGAAACTCGAGGCAGCATGACTATTTTGTGCGCTGAAAATAATGCCGATTTCCTCGAAGACATGAGGAGGGCATATAGAAGTTTTGGACCCGAGGGTAACGCCTCCTTGGGCCGTGTAAAACTTCGCTAACGTAGTAAACCGGTCGTTATGCGTTTTCACGTTCTCGACTAATCTCGCGCTTCTTTGCGTGGCGTGGCGGCTAGGTAAATTAAGAGCGTCTCTTACGGCTTTGGAGAAACCGAGCAGAGCACTCGAAAGATACCTCTTGACATCCTCAAAGCGCGTTTGCCTCGTTCGACCACTCAAAACCTTCATGTCTCCTAAGAAGTTTAAAGAAAGGTAGTCATTTTTCTCCTAGTCGTGCGATGAAACGACTTAAAGCCGCCATGCACCCAAAGTGAGTTTGGACTTCCTTTTTGTGTTTGGAGGACGCATCTAGAGGATGGCTTTTATTTTTTCAGGATTTGCTTCGATTCCTCGTTCAGATACTAGGAATCCAAGCAATTTTCCTGAAGAAATTCCAAACACACACTTCTCTGGATTGAGTTTTAAGCGGTGCTTTCTGAGGTTGTCGAATGTTTCTTGTAGGTCAGTGATATGATTAAGTCTCTCAATGCTTTTTACGACTAGATCATCAACATAGGCTTCCAAATTCCGGCCTAATTGAGATGAAAAAGTCGATTGCATTAGGCGTTGAAAAGAAGCACCGGCATTCTTTAGACCAAATGGCATTTTGACATAGCAAAAGGTACCAAATGGAGTAATGAATGCGGTCTTTTCTTCATCATTTAAACACATATTGATCTGGTGGTATCCAGAATATGCATCTAAAAAACTTAATATCTCACAACCTGCAGTTGAATCAACCAGCTGATCGATACGAGGTAAAGGGAAATCATCTTTTGGACAAGCTTTATTAAGATCGAGAAAGTCCACGCACATCGCCATTTGCCGTTTGACTTTTTGACCATTACAGGTTAGTCAACCACTGGGTGGTTGACTTCTCTATAAAGCCCGCTTTAAGTAGCTTATCCAACTCTGATTTAATAGCATCTCGTCGATCAGGGGCAAATCTCCGTAATTTTTGTTTTACAGGTACTTTATCAGGCCGTAAAGCTAGCCTGTGCTCGATCACCTCCCTGGGGACTCCGGGCATGTCGGATGCTTGCCACGCAAAGACATCTGCGTTAGCTCGGAGGAAGGTAATGAGGGCGTCTTCCTATTTGGGGTCGGAAGTTTCCCGATCACGAGCAGCCTTGAGGTTCTTCTGCGTCGAGAGGAACCTCTTTGACTTGGTCGTTCGGCTTTGGTGCGGCTTTAGGCTTCGACTTGCTAGTCGAAGGCTGACTTTCATCTCGAGTTGGTATTTGACCAACCATCTCGAGGGATCGACGGTCGCAGACTATCGCCATCTTTTGTCACATCGAATGGTGATCACTCGTTTGGGACTGGCATCTTAAGACATTGATACCGTAATGAGTAGCCATTAAGAATTTTGCCAAAGTTGGTCGTCCGAGTATGGCGTTATATGCCGATCGAAATCGATCACATCAAAGGAGACTTTCTCGTCTCGAAATTACTTGGTGAGCCAAATGTTAAAGGAAGAGAAACTTGGCCAATAGGTTTGGTCAAGACCCCTGCATTTATTCCATGAAAGGAATATCGCATCGCCTTACCTTTGTCCCGGTACTTGCATCTCGTCCGTGGCTTTAGTAAATAATATGTTCAAAGAATCGCCACCATCAACCAACACTCGATTGACCCGACGATTGTTGATGGTGGGTTCACCACAATCGGATATCGACTGATCGACTCGTAGTGATTGGGCGGTCATCCTTCTCAAAAGAGATGGTAACTTCCGACCACTTCGTAATTTATTGACGAGAGAGTATGTATAGAATTTACCTCTCGTCCGTGACTTTAAGTTGTCGTTTGGAGTCGTATGTCGATGATCCTCCGTAGATGTGCTCAACGGTATGTTGCGGATCTTGGAACAGCATCTCCTCATCATCCGACGACTTTTGGCCACTCGTATGTCCTACCTGCTCGAGAGTAGGGAGTGGTGCTTTACCGTTGTAGTAGTCCTCGAGCTTTCTTTGGAAAACTTCGGCGATTCTGAGGTCATGTCCTTCCTTTTATGAAAAGGACACCACCTTGGTTTGTCGTTCCTACGATCGTAGCGCTTACCTTTGCCTTGATCGAGTAACGACTTGGTGGTTTGGGGCTCTCCATCTTTCACGGCGAACTTCCTTGGAACCACCGGTTTGTGATTTTGACTTTTATTTTCTTCTTGGACTTTTTGCTTTTTATCCTTACCAACTTCACCTGGCTCTCGAGGAGTATATGTTTCTCGATCGATAGTGTTGTTCCACTCGACTGCCTCAGAAGCAGTTGCATATCGATCGGCCATCTCGAAGAGTTCGGCAACAGTGTTGGGAGGATTCAAAGCAATGTCCTCCGTTATCCTTCTACTACGGACTCCTTGCTTAAAACCACGATCACAGAGGAATCGAAATTTCCGAATTGAGTTACGAACGACTAAAGCGTTTGATGAATTGACGCAAAGTCTCGTTGTTGTTCGCTTTTATCCGGTGCAAGTCGTCTTCTTTTCCAGGGCGGTTGTACGTGCCTTGGAAATTCGCTGTAGAAGATCACAGAGGTGTTGCCAAGAGTAGATCGACTCGAGTGGTTGGTTTAATAACCACGATCGAGCGGATCCTTCGAGCACGATCGGAAGGTAATTCGCCATTACATGCTCTCCTCCTCCTGCTGCTCGGACAGCTGTTGTATAGATCTGAAGAAATTCGATGGGATTTTGAGATCCATCAAATTTCTCCATGTTCTTGGCGAAATGAGGTGGCCAAATAATCGCTTGAGGTCGGCGAGAATGCGGCATCCCAGTAATCACTTCTTGGCGCCTTTTATAGGAAAGAAGGGTTAATGTCACCAGTGATCGTATCGACGATACCGTGACAGTGACTGATACTCGTAGTAGGTCTTAGTTCTACGAGGGAATACTCCTCGTACTCCACCGTTAGAATTTCTTTGTCGAAGTGGTGAATGATCACCTCTCGAGGGGCTTCTTGATCTTGATTGATCGAAATGTATTTCTCGAATAGGGATCGATTCGACTTATGGCGTGTCGATTCCTCGTGAAAATATTCGATTGATCGTAGTGAGGAAGTCGTATTGCTACGACTACCTGAATGTTGTCGATGAGGTACCTCCAGTCTTGTCATCACAGTTCGAAGTCTTTGCGTAATCTCTTCAGCAAAGAGATCGTACCCTGGCGTTCGAGCAAGCTCTTGGCTAGGGTTCTCGAGTAGGTCGTTGATGTCTTGGAGTTCTTGTACCTCCTCCGACTGATGTTGAATGCGCCCAGGCAGGTTCTTCTGGACTGCAATTTTCTTTCTTCTGACGACATCAAAATCCTCCTCATCAGGTCTTTGAGGCCTTCTTAGTGGAGTGCGAGAATGTCGAGGATTTCCCTCGCGTTCATCAGAGTGTTGGTTCTCTCTGCCAATGGTGGTGCCCTTGCCATTACCACGAGGGGCAGTGTGTGATCTTCGGGGAGTGTTCTTATCTCGGCCTCCATGAGGCTGACCCTGATTTGAGGGAAGGACAAAGACCTCCGTTGATGATTCTCACTTGCGCCGAGGCCTCCCGCTGAGGAGTGCTCGAGGGACACCATCTGGCGACTTGGAGTAATCCTCCGTAGGGGAACTCCGGGTTATAACTGTCTCCGTTCGCAAATGAGATCTGCGGGGAGACGGTCGAATTTGCAGGAAAAGCATGCTTGATCCCACCCTCTCTGGAGTTACCCTGAGAGAGAGGATCACTAGATGCTGGTGGAGTCCTGGAATGGTGGCTCCCAGAACTTGACTTACCAAGTCGGACCGTCTTAAGGGGACTTGAACACTTGGAGAAAGAACTCTCGTCGTGTTGTGAGTCCTCCCGAGCGGTCTGGTCGGTTGACCCTTGTCCTTTGAGGAATTGACCCTCTGTTGGGCGTATTGTTGTGGGGATAAGGATCCTCCTCAACTCCATTAATGGGATGGTTTCTGGAGAATAATCTCCGAGGCAACATCACCATCGTGGATGCATCACTCGGCTCGTAGTCGAAACCGCATCCATGTCGACGTCTGCGACCGCCAAGTCAAACCAGTTCTCCTCGTTCCATTCTCCCGCCATGATTGCATGAGATTGGAAAAAGAGAGTATGTTGACAAGAGATTACCGGAGGATCCCCACGGACGGCGCCAACTGTCGGTGTATTAGAACCGATCTTACGTAAAGATTGTTTGATTCGGGGGGTCTCCTAGAGATGAGATCACGCAGAGTGGATTGACACGGGATGTTTAGACAGGTTCAGGCCTTCTCCGGAGAGAATAATAACCCTAATCCTGTGTGTATGGTATTCTTGATGATCAAATAAAAAACTAAGACTATTACAGAGAATCGCCCTTTTGCTTCCTCCTCCTTTTGATGCCCTTATATAGTCGTGAAGAAGTAGCCGTTTTGCCCTGCGGGAGATGCGCCTAATTAATCCAAGAACGCATGATGGCGATAATTACCGCGCCTCGACTTCTTCACGCCGTCCGCAATTATCTTCCGAGATAATGGGGTAATTACACACCATTAATAAGCGGAATAATAGTGCGTGCGCACCGTTCGGATTCCTTAATCAATTGGACCCACTCGCCCGTAGGTTTGATTATAAGGTGGTCGTAGTTTACAGGTCGTAGAAGAACTTACGACCGGTAGCGATCGTAAAAGGACTTACGACCAGGTAACAGTCGTAGAAGGACTTACGACTATGTAGTGGTCGTAGAAGGACTTACGACCATGATATAGTCGTAGCAAGACTTACGATCGTGGGGTGATTGTAGAAGAACTTACAACCACTTATTGGGCTTCTCCCTTATAGATAAGGGGTACCTCTGGGGACTATGTGACATCATATTTACCCATAATTAGAATTATAGATAAAAGATAAAATGAGGATTATTAGATCCTCGTCAGAACCCTATCAGCCTCTCTTGTTTACATATGCATGCATTACATTCTGTTATTAGGTATAACTTGCGAGCATGGAAGTTGTGCTCATTTTTGCTGAATAAAATTTATTCAGGTGATGTTTATTATCAAGACGATGAATTTTGCTTTCGATGTTTCTTTATATTTGGCCTCGTGCCTAATTTTATAATAAACTCTGATTATCAATTAATAAATGTGTGATATGATTTTGTTATCACTTTTGTTTGTCTGTGTATAGTAGCAGTTCCTGGACTAGTGTATGAAACACAGAGAATCATAGATCCTTCATTCCCGGGTTCGACATAGTCGGAGTTTAATTACCAGATAGGCATACAAGCGAACAAATAAGAACACAGCGGAAGAAAAATGAACAGTAGTAGAGCCTAACTAATCTACCACATGCAATCGACTGGGGTAGCGGCCTAGCCGTCGATATCTTTAATAGCGTGAAGTTCTTCTTCTCTGAAATTTATTTGCATTAAGCAAGGGTGAGCACAAACAACCGTGTTCCGCAAGTTACATACAATAACATAATTATAATGCATGCAGGGGTATATTAAAGGAAGGAATATAGTGTTGAATTTGCATAAAGCGATGTTTTCTTTATATACTTGTACTAAGTTCCAAAGCAGATATTCTATAACTAAAATTTATTTTTTAAATTCTCAAGTTTTATAGTAAGATAGCATTCGCACAAGAGTGGTGAAGGATACCCTCCTATCACATGGCAAACCGACCAATTTCTCAGTTGGATAAAATATCCAAAATCATTTCATAAAGTCTTTTTAAAACAAAACCGATATCTAACTTTGCATTGGCTTTGCTAAGCATATCCATGACCGTGGATATGGCTATTCTGGATAGTTTTACACTCTACAGAGGTTGTACAACTTTACCCACAAGAGATAATCACTCGTAATGTTCGTTTTACACACTTTCGAAGGTGTGCGACTAAGAGATTATCACAAGGCCTTTACAAAGCACCATCCCACCATAGTCCCACCTCTCTAAGGTTTTGTTTCCTTTGGATAGAAACCCGTCGGATTTAAGCCCCATCTTGCGCCATGTGCGAATACATCAAAGTAGGTCATAAAGACACCCACGCAACCAGATGACACAATCTCGGGGAAATGATACAAATTATTTAGCCAGGTCCCGCTCACACAGGATAGGTGGTAGTACGATGAGACTTAGCAAGATACGGCTTGAAGATCGGTCCTTAACTGACTTGGGCGACTTTCCAAAATAATCTCCGGGCCTCAATCATAGAAATGATCACTTGATCCCGTGCATCGACGTGCACCATCCAAACATCCATTTCGCTCAAGTTCAAACCAATTTTTTTTTTTACCAAGTTAAATCATTTTCTAAAATTTATATGGTAAAAGCAATACCATAGCTTCAAGTTAAATCATAGTTGAACATTTGACTAAATTCCTCAAATTGAATATTTTTTTCTCTATGCTTTGACTAGGCATAAACTTTTACAACGTGTCTAGTTCATACTAATGTAACAACTAGGTTTTACCTATAGCATCAAGGTATGTCTACTTCAATAGCAATATTTGGCTATACAAAGAAATTGTGAATAACTAAAATTTTAAAACAGTGATTTGAATAACTTGAATTTAAATACGCATGCAATAATAATTTAAAAATATAATTTAAAATACTCGGATTCAAATATGATAAAATATGTAACTTGCCTTTCTTATTTAGTTGTTTTTCTCAAACAATACGCAATCCAACTTTCAAGTCGTTGCAATCTATACACGAAAGCAAGCTAAATTTAAATAAAATCCAAATTAAATTATTTTGGTACATATAGATAGATCTTGAATTTATATGGATTTAGGAATTTGAATCAATGTAATCAGAGTTCGTATGAAGGAGAACGAACATCCGGAAGTTTAGATTTCACAAGAAATGATAGAATTCTGAAAATACTGTTCACCGTTTCGACTACCTTGTCGAAGGGGGTTTCGACTACCTAATTGAAGGAAGTTTCAACTACCGGTGTTCGGAAGGAGGTTTCGATTACCTAGTAGGAAGAGGTTCGACGACAGGTGGTCGGAACGAGGTTTCGACTACCTAGTAGGAAGAGGTTTGACTACAGGTGGTCAGAAGGAGATTTTGACTACCTGGTCGGAAGGAGGTTCGACTACAAATGGTCGGAAGGAGGTTTTGACTACCTGGTTGAAGGAGGTTCAACTACAGGTTGTTGGAATGAGGTTTCGATTGGTCGGAAGGTGGTGGCATCGCGCAAGCAAAGGTCCGTGGCGATGGCACACAAAGCAGTGTCGGGGCGTAGGAAGTGATGGTGCTCCAGCCATGCGTCGGTGAAGGCAAGGGGAGCACCAGGTAGAACGTGGATTCGTGATGCCCGTAGGGGAGTATAATTCTATTCTGCATAGAATTTGTAACAATCTTTAACTTTGTGGCAAGCAAGTCACAGATGAGCGAGAAGTTTGAGAAGATGCTCTGCACCTTCCACTTGAGTGTACTGCGGTCTGCGTGTAACTATCGTCAAGATGGCTACAAAGAGTATGCCGAATTGATTGATATTATGTAGGTTGCAAAGGCTCGGGATGACGTTCTGCAAAGAATTTCATCGCCAACCACTGAGAGCTCATTGGCCGTGAGGCTAACGCCGAGCTTCAAGGCAAGCCTATAATGAAGAAAAGGGGAAGGAAGGGCAAGACAGTAGCCCAGAAAGGCAAGCCAAATACTCCACAGGAAAAAAGGCCAACAAGCCAAAGTGAAACGACAAGCCCTATAGTCAACAAGACCAAACATGCTACAAGTGTGGCAAGTGGGGGCACTGGTCGCAGATCTGTGAAGAACCGCAACACGTCGTCGATGCTTTTAAGTCCAAATAGAAGAAGGGCGGCAAAGGATAGCATGAAACCCACTTTGCCTTCGCTGAAAGGGAGGAGTCATAGCTAGCACGACTCGTTTAGGCACGGCCCATTCTGGCCTGCAAACTAAACGGGTCATGCCGTGCTGGCCCACGTGCTGGTGTGGTAGCCTAGGCAAAGCCCGACAGCCTTTCAGGTTGTGTTGTGCTGGCCTGAGCCCGTTTAGCCCGATGGGCCAATTCTGACCCACTTAGCCCGTTAAGCCTGAAAATTTAAAAATAGAAAAATAGAAAAAATATGTAGAATTCATAAATACATATGAAAATTGTAAAAATTGAGACAATCGTATTTAAAATATAATAAATAGTCTTATTAATGTTCAAATGGTTGTTTCGTTAAAACATTTGCCATTTAGCCCATAAGACATAATTTTTTTAAAAAATATTAAAAAATCCTAGAAAAAATATATAATTTTTATAAAACCAAAATAAATTTTTATATACTTATAAAATGGACTATAAAATTTAAAAAATTGTAAAATAAAACCATATAAGTATGAAAATAAAAATAAAATCATATATATATTGTGCGCGCGCGCGCGCGTGTGTGTGTGTGTGTCTAAAATGAACAGGCCTAACAGATCGTGCTGGGGTGGTGGTCGAGGCATAGCCCGGGCTATCGCGTCGGCCTGGCCCGACCCATGAACAGTGCTGGCTGGGTCGTGCCTGGGCCGGGCCAACAGTGTCATGCCTCGGGCCGGCCCGGTCGACACGACTCATCTGGCCACCTCTACATCCGTTTAACACAAATGGATCGCCATCTACTTGGTTAAATTTAGATTTGCTAGGAGCCACCAATGCAGGACGTCCATAGTTCAAATCACAAGTGAGACGACATTTTTTTTTGCTTAAAAAAATACTTGGGCACTTAGGGCTTGTTTGGTTTATGATCTCAAGTAGTTTGATCAAAATTTTGGCTGTGTCAAAATCTAGACAAAAATGTTGTTTGGATCATATCCATATCAATTCGTGAACAATGCCAAAATTAGGGTACAAAATGATGTTTTTGGATTGCAACCATGTCAAAGTTTGCCAAAATTGTGAGTGTGGCACGTGGGCTCCATATGGCATCTAAATTTGTTTGCACCAAAATAAAGCTTACATGGGTCATATTTTGTTGATTAAATCACAAGAAATACAACAGTTCAAACGGATCACAAATCGGATACACAATTTAGAAATATGGTCATTTCAAGCTTGTTAATCAAAAAACTCAGAATTTAATGCAGCCAATGGGCTGCTGCCACCTCAACACAGGAATGGGCAGGGCCTAAGCCAAAACTCGGGTGAGCATTTTGCTCTCTGAGGATTCGCCCCGTGCCAATGAACTATGAAGCATTGGCGTTGCCAAATTTTCTAGGGCACGCCAAAATTTTGGTATCAATCTAAACGCTAGCCAAATCATCGAGGTATTACCAAAATTTGGTCTAGCACGTTGGGGCAGCAATACAAACATCCCCTTAGTGTCGGACTGGCTTGTTGGAGTGAGTAGGTGTGTGCGCGGGGGAGGAAGTTTGGTGGACAGGAGCGAGCCAGGTGCGTGTGCGGGAGGGAGCCATAAGCGCGTGATGGTGCAGGTCAAGTTTGGTTGCGTTTGGTTGGGCAGTGGGTTCGAGTGTAGGTTTGGATTAGGGTGTAGAATAGCTATTATACACATGGATTGACCGAGGGGTACACCCACCCCGATCCACGCTAGGCCATCCCCCACTCCAAGTCCGTTAGGAGCCGGGGGGGGGGTGTTGAAACCCGAGCCCTATGGGGATCCCCGTTATATATATATATATATATATATATATATATATATATATATATGTGTGTGTGTGTGTGTGTGTGTGTGTGTGTGTGTGTGTGTGTGTGTGTGTGTGTGTGTGTGTCCAAATATAAAAGAAAAGAACGCACCTCTCATATTAAAAATCTATAATATATAAACAAAATAATATTTTTTAACTCTTTATCGGGTCCACGCGGGGGAGGGCGACCCCACCCCGCTCCTCCGTGGGGGAGTTCCACCCGCCCTCGCCCCCCATGAGGATTATCCTTGCCCCACTGGGAAACTGCTATCCCTAATCAGTTGACGTATTTTTATATATAAAAAAGTCACTTTTCCTGGTCCTTAATCTACATCCAACCAATCTCATCTTCCACTTCATCTCTAATACAAACCCAACAGTTGAACCCTAACCCCACCTCCTTCTAGTCGCCAGCCCCAACCTACCCCACACGTAGCCTCTTGTCGCCTCGCCAGCGCCAGGTTCCCCTACCGTGGCGGCTGGCGCCGCCCACCTCCTCCTCTGCCGCACCTCCACCTCCTGTTGGCACTGTTCTTTCTTGTCTCCTCTTTCTGCACTCTCTCACATTGCTTCTCCCTCTCCCCTGGATCTTCCTCCCCATCTCCGGCGTTCTCTCCACGCCTCCTCCTCTTCTCTATGTAAAACCAGCACACGAGTTCATCTGGGCGACACGCCAGGCAAAGGACGATGCAAGGGCGACAAGGACAGCTATCTGAAAAGATTTTAGCTAATTTTTTCACTTTTCCTTTTGGAACCTTCATCTCTCGCACATGGAGACACTGCTCTCACTAGTCACCGCTGTGGCACTACGGAGAAGTTGGTACTTGGAGTGCAAATAAAAATAGAAAAAAAAAACAGAAAGGAAATTCAAACAGTTAGTTGGTTGTAGACTCGTAGCATAGCCCGACGGTAAGTACGGGGGGGACCCTCGACTAGATTAGCCATGAGTAGTCTACTCTTAACTACCGGCCGGCTGCTACATCTTTATCCAGCTGCTCTATAGTGTTAGTCCACAGTGGTTTCGAGCTGGATGGATAATATCTCAATCCCATCACTCAGCAGGGTTTGGTACAGTAGTCTGCAGTGAGATATATCTGCTGTTTGACCCATTTCGAAGTTGCCCAGGTGTTACGTCATTACGGGTCTGTTTAGTTATACTAAAATTTTAGTACTGCTAAAATCCGAATCATGCTAAAACCCTAAGAAAATAGTTAGTGTTTGAATCGTAGTTATATCAATTCACAGGTAATACTGAAATTAATGTGTTTGGATTGCAGCTATACTAAAATTTGCTAAAACGATGAGTATAGCACGTGGGTTCCGTATGATATCTGTTTTTTTTATTGCCCCTAAATATAGCAATATGGGTCTTATTTTGTTGATAAAATAACAAGGAACACAACGGTTCAAACGGATCGCAAATTGAATACTCAGTTTAAAAAACAACGATGGTTTGAAACTGATTAATCCATTTAATTATGCAATTAATGCTACTATTCATATCCAACGAGAACTTGCCACATCATCTACTCAAGGCTGGCGCCACGCCGAAAAATTTTGACGAACATTTTGGCCGCCCAGCTTTTGCCTAGCAATAGTGAAGGAAAAATTTGGTATTACCAAAATTTTGTGGACGATACCAAATGATAGGAACAAATCAAACACTAACCAAATTTCCAGAGTATTATCAAAATTTTGGTTTGGCTTAGGTTGGCATTGAACCAAACAGATCTATGTTTCAGATAACTGAATTTTTTTTATCTATGAGTCATATTTTTTAACTGTAGAATTTTGATCCAATTAATACCATAAGTTTATGTGTTAAGAAAATAAAAATTCTAAACTAGATAAAAGTAAATGTAGATGAACCCTATAAATATATATATATATATATATATATATATATATATATATATATATATATATAAATTAGACAAAAGTAAATCTAAGTGAACTCTACAAATACAAAAACAAATATAACTAAAAGTTACAGTAGAGTTGTTTTAAAATTTTATATTACTTGGTACTACAATTTTATATTTAATACTATACAATTATAGATGGATAAGAAAATTCGAGACAAGTGACAATTAGCAAACGCCCGTATTTGAGGTGGTGGTCCTCGCTTTTAATTGGAGGGTGCGCATCGGTGAGGTTAACATGAGCCTGGACGCGCGCTGGCAGTTCAGGAAACAAGTGGAGAATTGTTTCCTATCATACCAACTGCCTGATCGGATCTGATTCCCCCCCATGCTACTCGCCATCCTACGCAGAGCGTAAAATTCTCTTCTTGTAGGATACCGTTATGGTACGAGGTGAAGGTGCTGTTCGTTGTTGGTGCTGCCGCGCGCAGTTCAGGGGCGCGTCGTTCACCTACGAGAAGTACGTCAGGGAGCACGGCCCACGGGGTGAGGCTGCACGGATACGACGGACGGTGCCGAGCACAGATCGAACGTCCTGAAAGGTAAGTTTTTACTCTGTGTTCTCTGCTGGTCATGGCGACATGGTCGGTCCTGTCCATGGGAGACATGGGGGGAAATATAGGTGGTTTCCGTATGAGAAGTTCACGCAACAACGCTTAAAGAGTTAAGCCTCCCGCGACGCTAGCTTGTTTGCTGAACGTCTGAGGAACAAGGAGAATGTCTGTTTCTCCGTCCGACGAGGAACCGATCGAGCCAAACCGGTGCGGATTCCTTCCGGGGTATCATTTGAACTGCGCAAGATGGTCGCGTCGTGGTTGATGTGTTGCTTATGGCGTAAGAAGATGAGCAGAACATTGCAAGGGATTGTCTCAGTCTTTGCACGTGCTAATTCCCAGGGTTCCTTGTTGTTTAGCAAGAGGGTATGTTCTTTGTAATCAATAAATTTGAACAGAGCTACTGCTGTGCATCTCAAATATTTACAGCAAAAATACTCTTATGGACCTATGAACTTCAATCTTTTCATTGAGTTCAAACATTCTTTGCAAGTTCTACAAGTCGGCTCATTGAAAGGCCCACCAAAAATGTGAACGAAACGGCACAAGCGTGACAAGCCCCAGCAGCCAACCCACAGGCCTCAGATCACCCATCCGGCCTACGCCTCCCACCTGGCCCATTGCCTTGCTAGAACCCGACGGTCGAAGGCGTGTCACAAAAATCTGGTGCGGGATTGATCTGGAAAGATTCAACGAAGGAACTGGTTTTACTGGATTTTTCAAATAATTATTATTTTATTCTGAAATACAGTAATATATCTATTTTTTATTTTACAGAAATAATACTCTATCGCTCATTCGTTGGGCGACATGGACTTAGTTGCGCAACCATTAGGCCACTGGTACAACTTACCCAACCGTCGAGTGTCGCTTAACGGTGGAGCGATCAGACTCAAGTCACCCGGTGGTTGAGTGACTTATGGTAGTCGCTCGATCGCGGGACGATTTTAAATATAACAATATTATGTTATTTATCTGCTGGAAATAATTATGTGGCAATAAATGTAAATTTTTGTAGGCAATACAATTAGCAAATGTTGTTTGTAGGGTTTTTTTTTTCTGAAATAAAAGGGTGGTGGCAAGTTTGGTTGGTCCATTTGTGATTATCGTAGAATCCCAAGGGTACGAAATCTATTAGACTCGCAATAACATTTTATGATTGTCGTATGTTGTTGTAGTGCGGTAAATTTCAGAAGAATTTTATGAGGATGATAGAGGTAACAATGAGTCGTAAGTACGAATGAAAGTGATTCTTGCGATGGGTCAGAGAATTCATACACGGTGAAGAACTTTGAAGAAATGACGCAACGATAATAACATGATGTTTAATCCGAAAATCCCCTACTAGGCACCCGTTGCACCACCCGCAACACCTCCACCGTCGTCACCACGTCCCACCCCTAGTCTGTGCCCGCCCGTACGATCCCGCTTGGGCTTCCTCAGCTCAGGGTGCTGGGGCGGGGGCGGCGACAGGGAGATGCGGTTAGGAGCCCTGCTTACCTATGGTCCCAATGCCGGGGCGATCGACTCCACCAGCGCCTGCGTTCCCACTGGGGCACCGTTGGGCTGCGACCTGGAAAGAACATCGACGGGTGCGGCCTCAGGTGCTCCCCTATTCTCCCCCGTGTCATCCGCGAAGAAGTCGTCCACGTTTAGCGGGGGCTCCTCATGCGAGGAGAGCTATACTCCCAGATGGGACGCGAAACCTACAAGACAAATATTGTTTATTCATGCAATATATCGACACAGACAAAACTGAAGAGAGGAAACGTGTCCTCGGCGTGGGCCATGGCGCACTTCCAAGTGTCGTAGACGCTGTACCCGCCCTGCTCGAACAGGTCGAAGGGTCTGGGAACGATGGTTGTGGCGGTGTGTAGCCACGTGCCCACCCCGGCCCTCCGGCCTGGCCCGACGATGGCGGGGTTGGGGCACATGCCCACACTAACGGAGCACGTGCACGTGGTCCTCTTGGCTGGACTGCAGGATGCGTTGGCCTCGGCGTACACGTCAATGTGGCCACCTCCTGGATCGGCACGTGAGGGTCACGACACGCCTCGTCCCACTGTAGTCCCGACAGGCAAGCTGCAGTAGCTCGTCACGCGTCACCTCTGCACCGTCTGTTGGATCGACCCGACGTCCCTCGCTAACCCGGCGGCGATGTCCGTCTGCGAGGAGTACATGAAAAGCTTGTAATAGTAGTAAACGTACTAAGATATTTCGAAAAACAAGAGTACGTACCGCGAGGTGCACATTCCACGTGAAGTGTGTAGGGTACGCGTTGGTTGGTGCAGGTATGTGAATGGGGGGAGGGTCGATGACATGCACCAACCTAGTGCGTGTATGCGGAGCGTACCAGCGTAGGTACTCGTCATACACTATATGCTAACCTATTTACGACTACGCTATATGCTAACCTATTTACGACTACACTATTTGCTAGCCTACCATGACTTTGAAAACAAATCTACAAATATGTTCAGAAGTCTCATCGTTGTAGATGCGCATATCTCTCCTGCTCTCTTCCCCTCTCTCTTCTTCTCTATTTCTCCTCCCCCTCTCTTCTTCTCTTTCCCTTCCTCTCTTCTTCTCTGTTCCTCCTCCTCGCCTATGGTTCTGCTCGACGAACACAAATGGCGATGGGCGCGTGGCCGCACGTGCGTGTATATCGCCCCTAGTCGCTCAACCGTTGACCGACTAGGGGCAGTATGTCACTCAACGCTTCGACGACTAGTAGTCGAAATGACAGTAGCTCTACCGTTAGGCGACTACGCCACGTGCCGCTCTACGGTTGGGCGACTTTGACCAGTCGTCTAATGGTTGAGCGACTAGGTTCAAGTTGCCCAACGGTGCAGCGACAGAGTATTATTAAAAAAAGGTAGATATATTACTGTATTTCAAAATAAAATAATGATTACTTAAAAATGGGTTTTACTAAATGAAAATATTGGTCAGGAAAAAAATCAATCACTGTACAATGCGAAATTTCTCGAAAACAAGTATGGGAGAGACGTTTTCCTTGGAGAATTTTGGGCACTATTAGCCCCTTTAAACTATCGAAATTCCTAAAGTAGCCACCGTAGCCTTAAAATTTTAATTTTAGCCCCCCTTTCCGCCTGCTGTGGTATACGACCGCAGCAGGCCACAGCTGCCGGTGCCCACGTCCCCCTCCACATAAGGCACTTGCTGCCCTCCCCCACGCCATTAGGTGTCTGCTCTCTCCTTGGTTATGGGCGGCTGCCAGGAAGGTGTTGCCTTGGGGCTAGGCAGCACCTTCTTGTCTTCTTGCCGGCATTCTGTCGGCCAGCGAGCTAGGTGTCGCATCGGGCGTCGCGATGGGTGAGATCTTCTTTATTCACGGCGGCAACCGACGTCGCCAGAGAGGACTAAAAATGAAATTTTGAAACTAGTAAGACTAATTTAAGAATTATAGTATTTTAAAAGGAACAATAGTGCCCCTGCTTCTTCCATGGAAGGAAGAAAAGGAATCCTTGTAGCTTCAATTCTATTTCGGAGGTAGCTATAGAGTCCTCGACTCCGCCGAGTGGAGCGCCCAGGCGGGCCAGTGGCTACTGCGCTACCGACCCGCCCCACGCGGCCCGAAACGGAAGGTTCTCCCGGGCGGCACAAGCGCACGCGGCTGCCTTGTGCCGACCTCCCCGCTTTCCCAGCTGCCCGCCGCGCGCGGCCGCGTACTTACAGAAGGACGGATGATTCGGGGGCGAAACGTTCGTTTGCGCACGCGCGCACGATGGCAGCTGAGCCTGGGCTCGACGGCGGCGCGAGAGGAAGCACCCAAGGTCCAACCTGGCAACGCTTGACGCTTGGCGGCTACGTGTTTAACGGACAACGTTGCGCGGTGCACGGCAGACGCCACGCCAACCTGCACGCGCTCACTCGTGGATGCGGATACGGACACGGACACGGTGAGAGTCGGCTCGGGCTCCGACCCGCTCTAGCGCGGCCCACAACACACTCGGCTATGTGAGAGGCCCACGCTGATTCGACGAGCACGTACGTCTAGTCGTCGACTAGGGGCAGATCAGGCGCGCTGGGCCCCACATGTAGCCATAAAAGCTTCTGTTTTACTGGCCATGCTGACAGGTTATTTTACACCATATTTTTGTCACGGTCAATGGGCTGTAGTGGCTAGTCCAATCCGGTTAAACATACAGGATGTGTTTGGTTGTTTGTATGTTCTCAGTCTGATTTGTATATGCTATCTTGGTTGACTCTAATCAGATTGAGTGGATGCAATAATGAATTATTTGATTATGCATTTACATTGGACCGCATCGTGTTGAGATGTTGTTTGGTTGCAGATGCATGCGGGAGAAGGTGAATAGACTCACCAATGTTGACCAGCCTACATGCGCTTAGATTGGCTGAGAAAGGAAGCTCGAATTAAGCGTTTCCTTCGGACCTGACCCGACAGGGAATCTTATATCCACTCAACCAGGCTCACTCACCCAACCAAACAACCAAACACTCAAAAACTTACATCTATTCATGCGAGTTAACCACGTATAAGCAACCAAACACACCAATAAGAACCAAAGACAAATGGTTGGTGAGGTTGGCGAAATGTGTGACCTGATTGGCTGCCCGGGCTCTTTATACGTGAGTGCCAAGTGAAAGTATCTGCAGCTGTACGGATGTACTACACTTTTTTATTAGACAAAAAAGTTAACCGAAGTCCCCTGACATGCTTACAATATACCAAAGCGCTTACTACTTATTACTACATATAGTACTTTATACACACACAAACACAAACTAGCTAGCATAGCGCACAAGACACACAAGGATGGACACTCGAGACAAATACATGAGCGTACGTGCTACAGGCTACAGCACGCCATACAAACTAGCAGTCCTACGTGACGCGACAGAGCTCTTTATTCAGGACGAAAAGAGCCGACCATGCATAGGCTGATAGGCTCACTACTAGGTTGCTATAGCTATACTATAATTTCGAAGTGCAAATTATTATACGACGGCAATGGGGTTCGAACTCTCTCTCTCCATGGACTTGAAGACCTCGAACCTGGGCTCCTTGGCCTCGAACTTGTGGCGCACGTACAGATTCATGTAGTCCTCGAACACGAACTTGGGGTACGTCCAGCCGGCCTCCTTCGCCAGCGCCGGCGCCGGGAAGATGACGGCGTCGCTGCCCGGGTTGTAAAAAGACGCGATGGACATGCGGTTGCCATCGGTCTGCGCCACCACCCGGTGCAGCACGCTCTTGTACCTGCCGTTGGTGATCACCTCGAGCTGGTCGCCGAGGTTGACGACGATGGAGTGGCGCATGGGCGGCACGTCCACCCACTCGCCGTCCTTGAGCAGCTGGAGGCCGCTGACGTGGTCGTCCTGGAAGAGCAGGATGATACCGCCGGCGTCGGTGTGAGCGCGGAGGCCCTTGACGAGGTCGGGGCGCGGGCACGGCGGGTAGCTGCTGACCTTGGTGCCGAAGGTGGGGGCGCCCTTGGAGCCACGGAAGGCCCGCGTGAGGTAGCCCTTCTCCAGGCCGAGGTTCTCGCAGAGCAGGTCCAGCAGCCCCTCCGCCAGCTTCTCCAGCTCCGCTGTGAACCTCTTCATCACCCGCCTGTAGTCGTCGTCGAGGTCGGGTATCTCGGCGATGTTGGACTCCGGGAGGTGGCGCACGAAGAAGGTGCTCTCCCAGTCCAGGTTCTCCGCCTTGACGCCCTGCGCGTCGCAGCCGTCCTTGAGCGTCTTGCTCGCGAACTCGAGGAACCTCTGCTCGCGCACCATCTTGTAGTGGCCCTTGGTCATCTTCTCCAGCTCGTCCATCAGCTCCGTCGAGATGCCGTGGTTCAGAATCTGCAACGCAGAAACAAAACAAAACAAAGCAGAGAAACATTAGGATAGATCGATAAGAAGCTTGTTTATGTTCCATGTTTTAGCGTTCAACTATCATTAATTATCAGTTATGTTATACTATATCCACCTCGAAGAAGCCCCAGTTCTCGCATGCATCACGCAGCAGCTCCATCGCCGCGGGCCTCTCCTCCCCGCCGAGCAGCCCCATGTCGATGACCGGGAACGACAATGTCGATTCCATGTTACTCTCTCGGTTTCTCTCGTAACTCTCGGGACTAGGAGCTCTGTATTCAGAGCAAGGTGTATATCGACAGGCTATTTCTTTCTTGCGTGTGTCTAATGCTGTATGCAAGAGCTGAGTGAGGAGAAGAGCCAGGCCTCGGGTGCAATTTATAGGCTCGAGTGGGTGGAGCATTGTACTGCTGACTTGTAACCTCTGTAATTGACCGGTGGAGAGTGGAGACTGAGTGGGTTATTTAATATATATTTTTTAAATAATATTAACGTAGAATCGGATACGATAATCAAAGGGGGGTGAATTATTGTAGTGACTTCTTTTCGAATTACCAAGAGAATCTACGATGGATTCAACTGACAACTGAATACGCAGTACTCCTACGTGATGCCTCCTAGTTGTTGTGGTTGAAACTGCTCTAATCTGTTCTGCCAGTCAATGTTATTGTCGACAACCAGATGACCAGCACAACACATGATTGAAGATGATGAAGACGACCTGATCAACAGGAGTTTCGACCACATAGTCGAAAGAGGTTGTCTATCAGATTTCTTCCGTCCTAATACTTCAGAACGTCACGCACTGCTTGGAACGAGAACAAGTCGAAGACCGCTCAGAATAAGAATTAGTCGAAGACTGATCAACACAAGCGCTGCTCGAAGACAGAAGAACATGACGTCGGCGATGATTAATCTTTCTTGAGTAGATCTGATCTGTTATTTCTCAAACATATTCTGTGGCTACAAAGTGCTCTCACGACACCTCTCAAACCCTAGCACAAAAATACAAAAAACCATCTTCGAAAGCCGTCGCCAAAAGCCTCAAAAGTCTCGTGTTACTCTTAACCTCTTCAGCCTTTATATGCTAGAGCCCTAAACCGTATCCTTATCAACAAGAACACATAATCCTATATCTTTCGAAAACCAAGGGACTCGAAACCCCTCAAATTTTAGGTTTTCCAATATCTCTAAACCTTCCAGTTATGAACGCCTTCCATAACTCCTCACGCGTCGAAGCCTCTAGTACTACACCTCCTATAGCTTCTCCGCGCATCATGTATTCCCTTTGATCTTCATGTGCCCCAGCGTAAGCACGACCACCTTGTGACATCCATGACCACTTGAACCTTGAATTTCTCCATTCTAGTTCTAGTCCTCCTCGTCATCGACTATGACCGTCTCCACGCCCAACACATGCAAAGACCAAAAAATATTTTCCCAGCACAAGTTCTCCAACTTGACCAATATCAGTTCACACACGCATATCACACTCTCATCTATTAATAAACACGAACCAAATTATCTATGACCTTAAATTCTATGCTTTCAGAAAACAACTCGAAACCACTCTGTAAAACCGGTTTACCACTGTGAACACACCGGTCCGTTGGCCAACCAGACATGAGTACTCCAGGTACTCGAAGATTACATGAATTGAAGCACTCGAAGCCTTCGACTACAGATTAAAAGCCCACGACCACCGATCACAAAGTCTACGACTACCGATCAGAAGCCTACAACCACCGACCACAAAGTCTACGACTACAGATCAGAAGCCTACAGCTACCGATCACAAAGCTTACGACTACCGATCACCGACCAGGCACTGGGCTTTCGACCATCGACCAGTCACTGTAGCTTCGATCATCAATCAGACACTATAGTTTCGACTATCGACTAGTCACTGTAGCTTCGACATTCGACCATGCACTGCAGCTTCCGACCATCTACTCCGACTGTCCTTCATACTCGGTACACACCCCGACTTACGACTGAGTAAATTAATCGGTACTCAGAGCTAGAGTACTCGGAGCTATATCACTCGGTACTCGGAGCTAAAACACTCATAGATACAGTATCGGAGATACAATACTCGGATCTACAGTACTCTAAACTATATCCCTCGGTACGCAGAGCTAAAACACTCGTAGATACAGTATCAGAGATATAGTATCGGAGATACAATACTCGGATCTACAGTATTCTGAACTATATCCCTCGGTACTCAGAGCTACAGTTCTCTGAATGTAGTCGAAAGGGATCATCGAGTATCACCGATTGGACCACCTGATACAAGGCATGATCCGACCACCCACACTGAAAATTCCAACACTCCAAACTTTCACAAACGCAAATGTCAATGCAACCCAACCGTCAATTATTCATCATCACAAAATCTACGACCAATCCACATGGTCTAACAATCTTCCCCTTGATGAATAGATTGACAACACTTAACAAAACTTGAGTTGAATTTTGAAAGAAATGAAACAAAGAAAGTTTCAAAGTTGCAAAGGAAGGAAATTTGACAAATCACAGTAGCAGTCGAAAAACTCATCCTTAACACACAGTCATGGTAGAAAAAACTCCTCCTCAACACAAGGGGGAGCAGATTGAAGCAGATTTCTCCAATTTTTCTCTCCCTTTACAATGTAATCACCATGAACTTCAAAGAAGGAAAAAAAAATCTTAAGCAAGGAGTAAGGAGAGTAAAAATCAAGAAGCTTTGTAAATTATCCAAGTCACTGCATATTGATTTAATGGATTGACCAAGCCAGCTTTGTTAGTAGAGCTATCTAGATCATATAAAGTCATGTCCATATAGAATGTCAAAACAAGTCTTTAGCATGATTAAGCAACTTAAATTACTGACAGACATGTCAACAATGACCAAACCAATTATAAAGAGCACAATGAGATATCACAAAGAAAAGTTAGAGCCTAAAAGTGAGATAAACTTTAAATTTAAGTGAGCTAGCAGTCTAGTGTAACAACCTATTACTCCAACTTAAGTCTTAAGCATGTGGCTGACTTCGAGACTAGCCAACGCCGCGGATAGTCCAAAGACAACAGAAGGGACCGATGGGCCGCCAGGGCTAATCGATTTCGTTTGAATCAACCTTTTTTATTCCAAAAAGGCACATATGTATCGTAGATGTATTTCAGTTTGCTCATTCGTGCATGTTGTCGTTTCTAATGTACGTAACCAAACCGAGAGCGCCATGTATTATGCAATTAAATTATGAAGTATTTTGGACTTAAATCTCTTTTCCCAGATATTTCGACTATTACGTATTACATAATCTTTCCCCTGAAGGAATTGGTTCTACGAATAATACAATCGAGACAACAACATGCATGCCAACCCGAAACCCAATTTTTTTTCCCATTTCGCTCCGAAGGGAGCTATTTGTGTTATTGCGCCATCGAACTGATCGCATTCCAAATTGCGCTGCCGAACTCGCATTCCCTACGTCACATTTTGTTATCTTTTTCAATTTCGGATCCCGATCTACGTGGACACTTCATGGTATTACCAAAAAATTTCGTGAAATACACTTAATCTTTAAGCCGAATTCTCTAGACATAAAATTTTAAAAAAATAAATGTAGGGCCCTGTCGCTAATTGAACTGGTGACAAAGATAGTGTCATTGGTTGAACTGGCGAAATTGTCGTGTTGCCAGTTCAATTGGCAACAGGAACCTCTCCGCACTATTCCAACTGGCGACATGGTTACTGTCGCCAATTGGAATGACAACATGAGTCTATTACTATTTGATATAACGATAGACACCTATATTTGGAAAAAAATTCGATTATTTATTTTTATAACTATTTTTTAAATTAATATTATTTACAAAAAATCTTAATTAATACGGGTGGTTGTTGCATACTAGACTGGCCGTCTGGCCCACCACCATGTGGCCGTCGCATTGTCTCATGTCATCCTGCACGGATGGAATTCTTTTGCACCACCTTGTTTGCTCTGTGGTCGCGCTCCTCGTGTTCCAGCGTCGCTGCTTCGCGCGCGGGCGAACGGGGTCGTCTCACGTAAGAGGGTTGGTTATCTGGTAGGCTAGTTAAACAGAAGGTAGTTCATAGATCTTCGCACTTCAGTAATCGAGGAACAGAGACTTTACAAATAAAAGAAGGGATTGAGATTGTCATTTTATACGAATATAGTTACAATTATTTAGGTTCTCAATGTGCTTATGATGTAGCATCCGGTGGATCTTTAGCTATAGCATGTATCATCTTATGAGATTATAATATGGTATAAATAACTTGGAAGAAGTATGAATAAAAGTCTTTGTCTGAAAGGATAATCCTATAATCCCATCTGTCTTCTGGATTTGGAGAAGTGCAAATTTTCAAGAACATGAACCTTACGATATGGTGTGAATCTTTTATGATAATCATCCATGCCTTAAAAGTATCCTAATGCCTCAAAGTTGGATAAGCTGGCGCTTACGTAAGAACTATATAACAGCCAATCTATCTATTATTTTATTAAAGTAAAGTAAAAAAACCCACCATATTCGCTCTCAAGGACTAGAAATTCTCACGTTAATTAGCGTAAAAAGGGAAAGATATACACCTTCGATCATAGTGAGTCCAGATTATAACGGTCTAGATTAAACGAAAGAATCCATGTCAAGTACAATAAAACCAAATTTCAGAATAAAAAATAAAATAAAATTAGTAATTTGATTTCCATATGAATTCCTTTTTAAAAAAGTCCATGTCAAATACAATAAAATTAAATTTTGGAATAAACATAAAATAAAATCAGCAATTTCATTTGCACACGAATTCCTAAGTAATACCCAAAAATAATTATAATTCAAAATAAAAAATGAACAAAAAAATAGAAATTAGATTTGTATACGAAACCCAACAAAAAAAACTGAAATTATGAATAAAAATAAAAATAAAAATAAAATGTGCAATTTTATTTCGATACAGATTCCAATAATTATAATTCAGAATTAAAATTAAACAACAATTGGAAATTATATTTGTATACAAAATCCAACCAAGAAATAGCTATAATTTGTAATAAACAAAAAATAAATTTAGCAATTTGATTTCAATACAAATTCCAAAGTAAAATGTCTAAATAAATGTAATTAGGAATAAAACTTAAAGAAAAATAGCAATGGATTCTGATACGAATTCCAAGAAAAAAGCACTAAAATTCAGAATAAAAAATAAAAGAAAATTTACAATTTGATTTTAATACCAATTCCAAAATAAAATCTCAAAATAACTAAAATTTAGATTAAATTAAATAAATTTAGCAATTTCATTTGTATACGAACTACGATAAAAATAGCTAAAATATTGAATAAAAATAAAAATTATAACGAGGATGATACGAGTAGCGTCGGAGGAGACACAAAAGAAGCTACCACATTTCCTCTAGAGGACACATGTTTATATTGTTGCTTCCTATGGAATAAAAATAAAAAATAAACTGAATTTTTGATTTACAAATACAAGTTATAACGTGGATAACACGAATGGTGTCGTAGGAGACCATGAAAGAGTGCAATGACATCAACATGTCTTGTAATAAGGAATTGGCTCACAGGGAAGCGAAGAGCCGACGTGGCGGCGACGAAGATGAGGGCAATGTTATGCTGCTGGCAGGAGTCACTCAAGGGAAACTACAATGATGAAGGAGCCAAGGACTATGTGATGACAAGTGGTGAGCATCACTATTGTTGAACGAGTTAGTGACCAAAGAAACTTAATGATGGGGAAGCCCTGATACAGAGGAGATGAAGCTTTTCATTGAAGATGAGCTATGGACGATGTAGGACCATCGAGTAGCTAGGAGCATGCCATCACTAGTGAGGGGCATATCATCGCCGGCGATGGGGAAAATATTTTCCATGTTGTTAGACAACAATTAAAGCAGACTTGTCAACATTAGTGAAGGTGAGAGGTCGCCACGGCTAGTGAGGAAATAATAACGTTGAGTTGGCCAATGTCAAAGAAGAGAAGTGACCGACACGAGAGAAGATGACGTCTAGCATGTATAACATCTTGCATCCATATAAATAGAAGCGCAGGTGTACAAAGGCACAGGAGTAAAAAAAACTTGGCGTAGAGATAGCACAACAGTAGGGAATATGCTCGGGGTCACTAGAGAGAGCGTGATACGTGTCCCCAGCTGGGATCGGCAACAATTGCATGTATATGTGTATTGATATCGCAGTGGTTAGCATTAAGCAACAATTGGAGAGAAGTAGAAGATAAATATGTGGTAAAGTTTTGCATTGGAAGAGGTAGCAACTGAGAGAGATCGATCAATATTTGAGTTTACTGTTGAAGGTTGAAGAAAAAGTTGTGACAGCGAGAAAAGATACAAGCCACACGGTTTGGTGGGGTAACCGGTGTGCATGGGAAGATAAGTTCAAGGTAGGTCGCACATGGTGTATCGGTGTATGCGCGAGCACGGTACTCTAATGCATTATAGTATATAAACTAATAAGATAATTTATCACACACATAATTAACATGCACTACTACAGAAAAGCTCATCACAGACGGTTTGTAACAGTCATTACAGAAGGTTTTTGAACCGTCTGAAATTTTATGTCTGTGATAGCAGGCGGTTATCACAAACGGTTGATTCTGTAGTATCACAGACGGTTCGTGGTTGGAACCGTCTGTGATAAGTCTTTAGACCTAATTAATTTTTTATCGTATTTTCAGCTAGCCTCAGAAATTGCTAGCCATGCCCTCTGAAAATTAGCAAGCAGAAACATATCACAGATAATTGTTGACAACTCAAAGTGATCATTTAACTCAAAATCAATTACAAAAGAATGTTTCAAGTATATATTGTCGCTAGAGTTACAAATTGAATTACAACCAGTCAAAGTGAATTACAATATTGAATCAATTGTTTCAAGGTCGTTCATCGGTGTCGACGGCGTGAAACTCTCCGGTGGTGTTAACTATGTCTGCCTTGATGAAAACGCAGAGCTCCCCTTGGACTTGCGTGACCTGGTCCATCTCGAGTGCATTTAACTCTATGTTCAAGCCCTGTCGCTAGTAGGAGTAAATTAGTAAGCATATATATTTAAATTTATAATTAGGAAATAATTATTACGAGATTGACAAACCTGGGGATCGTGCATCCTAGAAGCAATCAATAGCTGCATATGATGGCATACGTAGAATGCACATAGGTGATCTCGTTTTTGTTGGCGGCACTGCAAAAATAGAATTACATATATATGTACAGTCAGTTCGAGACGCAATATTACAGAGTATGATATATGATTATTGTGTTGTAGCGCGTACCGAAAATCGCATCATGTGAGTCAGTGTGGCGCTCGTTCCCTTGTATAAACCTCCCTCGGCAACATAGCCGATGAACGCCCTACATGATTCAAAAAAGTTATCCCCGTCCATTTCAAACGAAGGAAGACTACAATAGAGTTATGTGCGAAGGAAATGAACATACCTGTCGAGTATTCCTTTAAGACGGGTGAAGTCATGATTTTTTTTGAGTAGAGAATCAAGGTACAATACCATGTTCCTCTTTGGCACAAGAATCAGTAGAATCTAGTGGAACCTACTCGTATATGTCGCTATAGTCATAACTTATGTTGAAACGTAATTTGTATAGCAAATATTGAAGCACTTACTTCTGATTGTAGGGCACCATTATGTAGTCCTTGTCATCCAGAGCAAGCAATCCCATTTTTATGTAATTCTCGACGTAGGACGCGTCTTGGTTGATTGTTTGCTCAGAGACCACATGTGGGTCGAGTAAACCCACCGGTTCTTTCATTCGACGGGCATATTTCATAATGTATATGTACATAAGCAATGCGTTATGATATTTATCGGTATCACGTGAGTGTAGAAATTGATTGTACACACTTACAGTGTCCAGCATCGTAGAAGTGAGGCGTAGATGGCAGTTAGGTTGTATAGGTCAAATAAGTTTTCGAAGCCCACGACGATGTAGACAGGCTCGTGGAGAAAATGCTCCCTCCCGTATCTGACGGTGATTCCAGTATGACCTCCCTTCTCTCGGGTCTTGCGCAAGTACCAATCATGCAAAGCTTGACAAGCTACTCCTGAGCTCTTTATTTCTGCGCCGGAGACCAACGGACTTCCGAGTGAGTATTTCATGGGTTTGGGAGGTGCCTTAATGTTCTTCGATTTCGATTTCTCCTTAACGGGGCGGTTGAGGGACGTCTTCCCGTGAGACGCCTCAGGGACCGATATGGTGACACGCTTTTCTTGTCCCTTCGTCGTCTTCTCGACGGGAAGCGATGTGGCGGCCTTCTGAAGCTTTGGTTGAGGCGGACTCATCGAGGGTCCTATTAGAGAGGTAGGGTCCTGTCGATATCGCGTCACTGAAGGGTGCAGTGCGATGTCCTTCTTGGACCACTGGATAAAAGTGTGTGTGGCATCCCCTAGTGTTCTGATTTCTTCGTTCGGGGGAATCTCCAGTGGGATGGCTATGAAATTATCATGTACCATGTCCACCTGCACCCTGGCGTAACCCTACGCCAGCTGGGCACCGTGCTGCACTGCCCCTTCCTGGTATGGATACACCATACCCCGCCCAGCCTCAATAGGAATCGACCAACCATCCTCACTTGGAGCTTGCCGGGCGTCGGCTCCTACAAAATGGTACACAATTAGCTAAGGCGTCCTATAAGTCTATATTTAGAGCATTCTAGAGATGTACATTACCTCGATGTCGTCGACCGGTAATTGCACGTCGTCATGTCCATAATTATGTATGGACGCGACGCTACTCCGATGTCGAGGAGGACTTATTCCCAAATTAACAGGGGCGGCTTGCGCCTGCATGAGTTGATTAACTTGGTTCTGCAAATTTTTTATTTGTTCTTGAAATTTTCCAAGAATCACATGTTCCAACCGAGCATCATGCTGGTCTTTGGATCTCTTCTTACTCCTATATGTGTCGGAGTTGTGTGGGAATCCATCCCTCCAAGGTACGTAAACCCCAACGCCTCGCGTGCGACTCGGGTGCTCTTTGTTTCCCAGGACCGTAGATAGTACATCTTTCTCCCTGTCTACTTCGAAGGAACTTTGAGAAGATGCGGAAGTTAATGCTTCCTGCAAGAGGACATCATGTTATTGTAGACACCATGAAATTCTGGACTTGTTAACAATTAAGTGGTTCGAGAAATTTACCAGGCGTTGAGACACTGCCTCGTCTGCCGGGTTTGTGAAAGACATGCTGCCTGAAGACGTGGATAATGCCCTCGCTCTTAACCAGGCTCGAGCGCGCTCGTCTGAGATCTCAGCAAACGGTCGTGCAGCGGTACATATGCATGCATACAATTTGAAAAAAAACTAATAGAGTATGAATAAGGATATACAGCTACATAATCTATGCATGATGGTGAGTGATTAGTTTATAAAAACTCTAACAACTTATTATGCTCAATGAGTTTCTTCTATCAAAGCACATACTTTAATTACGTTTCTTAAATTATAATTTCTTTCAAGATTCTATTGTCATTTTCTATTTTTTGGATACATTAAAAGTTTTAATTGCCTACAAGATACTATCAAGCATTTATAAAAACATTGAAACAAATTTAATACCCTCCTAGTTTCTATAAAATACTAATTGAATGGTAAAAAAATTATGCTCACTTATACAATACAATTCTAGATTTTATTTTTAGTTATGTTTCTAGACTAAACAAAATACCTATTATATTCTAATTGATTCCTTATTATACCGAAGGGTTCAGATAGACCGTGCAAAAAGAGCTTGTTTCGATTCTCCTATTGGGAAAATCGTCGACGATGGAGACGCGATGTTTCCGTGCTTGAATTTCATGTCCGCCCAGCTAGCTTTCCCGCTCGGGGCCGCGCCATGGCGCCATCGATTTTTTTTTCTTCTTTCGAAATGGCACTGTTTGGAACGAATTAGCAAGATTGGTCTTATGTCCCGCACAAATGCAACATTAGCGTACGAATCCATGCCACGGGCGTTTGGACGCACGCCGTGCTGCCGCGTGCACCTTGTCCGCACCAGGTGGTGTGGACGACACTGTAGAGAGCTCGGCCACACCTCCTAGTGCGGATAAACACCGTTGCACACCGCATCTGAACGTGCCGGGTGCGGATGTGCACTAGTTTTTTTTTTTTTTTTTTTTTTGGTGTTCGCACGTCTGTGGTTTGGACAACCCATTTCTCCTCAGCCCAGACGTGCCGCTTACGATCGCTTTCGATTTCTTTTGGCGCCGAAAGTAACCTCTCTTGCGGCACTTTCTCCCCATCTCATCCATCATGTCGCTGCATCGTTTGGATTTATTGCTAATGACGCTCTCCTGTTTGTGCTTAACCCCTTCGCGCACCTATAAAAATCGCACTCACGCTCGCTCTCACTCTCACTCGTGGATTCGTTCCCGTTCTTGCACTCGTCGCTAAGAACAAAGATAGCTGAACAAATACTTTGTTTGAAATACGCTGAACAAAAACTCTGTTTGGAATACGCTGTGGAGAGATGAACCAAGAGCAGTGGTTAGGACCGTATAAGTCCCGTGAGGTTCACATCAATGCAATGTAAAATTATTTTTATTGTAGTTAATTAGCAGTAATTTATTAGTCGTAGTTAGTTGGTAATAATTGACTCGTAGTTTGTAAGTGGTAATTAAGCCGTTGTAATTAAATACTAGTAGTTAATTAGTTGTAATTAAATTTCGCGTGGTTGAGTAATACAAATTGCATTAGTGCAAAATAACCGATCGAATTTACATGATCATAATTAATTTGTTGGTACATAATAGCCGGTCTCTGTCTAAACAAAAGGTGACAGTTTTCTCTTTACAAAACTGTCAAATTCCAAACTGTTAGATCAAAACAGCAACGTACAAGATCATACAACTCAAAAAAACAAAACAAAAAACAAAAAACATATACTACACATCTTATTGGATTCTGATCTGGCCCGTTATGGTTTGTTTGTGGCCCATTGTTTTAGTCTCTCGCTGGCCTCTTCTGGGCCAGATTTTCAACCCACTAAAAAAACAAATATTACACAAACTTGGTAACCAAGCCAAATCAATTGCGGGATCGATCAAACAAAGAAAAACTAGAACATAAGAAAGGGGAAATATATGGCGGAGAAGAAACAAATCTGAGAAAGAATGTCACGAGGACAAGAAAGGAGCGGACATGAAACAACAAAGACCGGATCGAAAGAAGATGAAGAAAGCAATAGAACAAGAAAGCGGATGGAGATAGAAGGTAAATCAAATAAAGCGAAGAAATGGTAATATGGACATATGGATGCTAGGATGCGAGATAGCAATATAATGGCATGTCTCTTCCTTCATAGCAGGAAACGACGCCTAGTAGTAACATAGGGTGAAGAAGAAATTTTAGAAGGCATTATAACTATCCTCGGCACATGAATTGGTTCCTTGCCACCAGAACAACTACCACTAGCATCTCGTACAGCAGCCAAGAATTTCTCCTCGGGAATAGGGTCATCAGATTTTCCAAATGACCCAACATTGGTTTCAGCAATAAGTTTTTTGTTATAGATACGATCAGTCATGTCACAAAGCTCATTGCACTTTTCAGAGAAATTCATTTCACCCAAAATTTGAACTTCTCGTGAATCCTAATAAATAGAAAGTAGCAGATACTTAATAAGCATAAAAATAATAATTGAAATTGGTTCGAATAAAAATAGAACTCACAGACATTATAGTACTAATTAATGAATTTTACATAACATCATCAACTGTAAAAACAGCAGAAATGAACTGTAAAAAACAAAATTATTACAAACATTATAATACTATAGTTATAGAGTTGGTTCATTACTTGCTCATATTTTTCAAAGTTGAACCTCACTTCCCTAGTGCTAACAGCTCACAGTACAAATAATGCACTCAATGTATATTCCAACAGCTACCATACCCCTATATCATTTAATAAGTAAACTAGCCAAGCTACTAATTCCCTTTACACAGTTATTAAAAGAAAATAATAATAATAATACATTCCAATAAAAATGAACTCAAAAAAATGATAGTACAACACTTAGAGAATAAAATAACCAACTTAAAAGACCTGCCTATAAAGTATCAACTATACCTACTCATAAAGATATTTTAACATTCAAATAAACTATTGTCAAGATCAATAATCCTTGTATCCATATTGTATTATCATAGAAATTTAATAGCTCCTCCCAAGTTCAACAAACAGAACATTTCGAACAAAGTATCTGAACAAACATTAACCATTATGAATAGAAAAAACCGAAGCAAACAAAAAAATTAGTTCAGTTAGAACTAGGACATGGTAGTGTAAAACCATGCAACCATACGAATATCATTGATCATTCAAAGAACAACCTGACCACCAATCTAAATAAAAATGAGATTACTAAAGTTACAGAAGAAATAGATTAATAACAAGAGAAAGGAATTGAAAGATAACACTACTAAAATTACAGTACAAATTAATTAATTTTACATAACATCATCAACTGTAAAAACTGTAGAAATGAACTGTAAAAAAATAATAAAACAAAGATTGAAAAAGGTACATACAGTTTCAACAATGACGGGCCTATCCTTAGACTCCATACTGCCCTTTTTCACTAGAACGCATTCAACAGCTTTATGCAAGTTGGTTTCTTTTTTATTATGTTTAGAAATCACTTGAACATCATCCTCCGAATAATCCAATGTGACCATACATATAGCAGTCTGAAAAAATAACATAAAGATGCAACATAATTAACATTAACACTTCAATAAATCGGGAACATGTATATAATTTACTTAGATTTTGATTCATGTGTTGGAAATATGAGTTATTAAGACTTTGAAGAATAATTACAGTGAACAAGAATAAAATTTACATAAATAAATTACTGTAATTTATATGTAATGAGATTGTAAGTGAACTAAAATACCCCTTTAGGAGAAGTAGGCTGAGTCTTTTAGTTTTGTATTAGTTTGTCATATACCTTGAAAATAACAAGAAATCAAAAAGAAATTAATACAAAACTAATGCTAAAACTTTTAGAAATAATATTCATAACATAAAAACAAACAAAATAAAAAAATATAACACTACCTTGTTACAAAAAGACTTTGAGAATATGAAACAAAAGGATTAGGAGACACTGAATCAGGGACAATTTCATTCTCCTTATTGGCAAATGTATCATATGACTCAGGATTTAATTTGTCATCATCAAAATCAAGCAGTTTAAATCTTAGTCTACTTTCATCCCACATGTGAAGTGTTCCATCACGATTGTTAAATCCAGGGAGCCTTGGTCTCACTTTCTTATTAGCACAAACAAGTGCAGCTAAAATTATATATAAAAATAATTAAACAAAATTATAAACTTACTTGGATACAACTAACTATAAGGCAGCAAAAATTACCTTTTGGCAATGAAATATTACAACCATCGGCAATGTTGGGGTTAGAGCATTGGGGTGTGCAAAAAGATTGATCTATAAAAAATAAATAAATCACCAATTACAAATAACACAAACTATTATACACACACACACACACACACACACACACACACACACACAAAGCAAACTGAACACAAACGTTACCTTGTTTACGAAGCTTGTTCATAACCAAATCAACATCACAGTTATTCATCTACAATAAAGGAAAATAAAATAAAATAAAATTGAACTGCAGACATGCCCGTAAATCTTTGGAAGAAATGGTTGAGAATTTCAAAATCAACAAATTTATAACATACCTTGGGTAACAACTCTTTCAAAGAATCATCCAAGAAAAATATGATTCAAGACTTTCAATACATTTACTACAGAATTTCAAGACATTTACATAGGTCAATGCTACCTACGCCATGCATTTAGTCATGGACTAAACTCTTGCTGAACATGGTTCTGAAATAGGCACCGTTGGTGAACCACACCGACCAATCAACACTAGAATTGAAATGAACATAAATTCCATATGTTTTTCTGTAAGATGCAACATACTAGCAAATGAATCACATATCCTCGGTGCCCCAAACAAATCAAAACTAATTCAAATCATAGCAAAGTTCAGACCCATATAATGCTACCAAAGTTACAAAGGTTACAATTCACTAAAACTGGCCAAATGTATCAACTGTATTATATGCATATCAGTCTCAAGTATAAAATTACTATAAAATTGATGACCTTGAAGTTATTTCAAACCTAGCATCACAACTAAATACAATATTAAAATTCCAAAACTGGCATGGGAACTAGTCGTAGAATTCAAGTGATTAAGGATCAATAAGAATCAGCTCAAAATTTCAGTCAGCTTGAGTAATTGGTATCAATTTTACGAATCAACTGGATTTTAAATTCAGTAAGTTTAGCATCTCAAATCATCGACTTTGTAATTGAAGGAAATCACTCCAAAGTAACAACTAGGCAAAACCTCGTATACATGCCAAGAAACCCATAATTCTTGCACAACCAATCTCGACCATAATGAAATAAAAGAGTCGCACTTCATGCACAAACACATAATGTATTGTGTGCACAATTGTATAGATACACATATCCCATATGAACACAAATATACATATATCAATAGATGACAGTATAGTGCAATGAAAGATGCAACTATGTACAACCAAGAGAGCACAAAAAATAATAGTTCGTTAACATAAAAAAAAACATAACAGAGGAAAATATAATCGTCATATACCAAAGAAAGTAAAGTCTAGTGACAATTATTGTAAAAAACAAAAAATAGCGTAACCCTTCAAGAAAAATACAAGCAATGAATCTCTTGTTAGTGGATACACACAACTTGCTAGATATGCATTGCTGGAGAAAATTTAATTCTAATTCGAGAAAACTTTAAGTTGCAACATTACGTTTTGTCACAGTTTCATTTCATCATACAAACACAGAGTGGCCAAGCACCAAAATAAACAGTATAATTTCTATATTTTGATAGCTCAAAAACTAATCGTCATTCAGTAAAAAGCAGCTATAATAGATCATGTTATGTTAGCAATACTAAGAATATCGATTTTTGCTTGATTATATAGCAATAAGAGGCACCAAACAACATAAAGGTCAACCTCAAGCAGAAACTAGGCATTATTATTATCCAAACAAGGGCTTTCAAGTTATCAATCAGAAAGCAATAGTACAGTATATACTTCAGCTGGTGAGCATCAACCAAACCCCTCTCTCCTACCGATTCTCACTCTTCTCTAGTTTCAAAATCGTAGTAGCAAAAACAGATCTGAAACATACTAGGGTCCACTACATCACACATCAGTCGCTCACCACAAACTATCAAATCACTAAATCACAGTAATTAGTAACTAACAACAAACTAAACCTCACAAAAAAATAGGCGAAAGCCAAGCTGTCGACCAGATCTACGCTCGCCAAGCACCTAGCCGGTAAAAACATCACAACACCATAAATCGACCAAACAAACTGCAACAAAACACACAAAATCACAGAAACAAAACCACGACGCACAAAATGGAACCGCTACAACCGGCGAGGATGTAGCCACAATGAGATCTTCAAATTCCAATCGGCGAGCATAAGAAAAAAAGGACATAACAACACTGCGGGAGAAATGGAGCCACCAAAATCGGCAAAGACCTAGCTGTTAACGAGATCTACGCTCGCCAAGCAGCTAGTCGGTCAAAACATCAAAACCCAAGATCGACCAACAAACTACAAAAAAAGAACAAAATCACGGAAAATACCACGGCGTGCAAATTGGAACCGCTACAACCGACGAAGATGTAGCCAAAGAATGGACGAAGAACTTCAACGTAGAGAAAATTCCCGCAGACTTCACGCGGAGAACATCAACAACTCTCCGGAGATCTTCCATCTCGGCGCGAGAAGCCACGACTCTCGAGAGATTCGTCCGTGAGTGGCGCTCTCGACTGGACGACAACCCTCCGATGGACAAAGAAAACTCCAGAAGCTCCGCCCAGCAAGTGACTGGACGAAGAGGGCAAGAGGCCCGTGACCAGTGCCCTCTCGATGGATTGATGAGGAATTCTCCAGAGAGCTCCGCCGGTCAAGCCACATAGTACAAGGGCGCATGGATCGAAGAATAATAATTCAAAAACAGTACCGGGTTCCGGGTTTAACAAGGAATCCAAAGCTGAGCGGTACTGGGTTCCGGGTTTAACAAGGAATCCAAAGCTGAGCTACCGCACGAATCTTAAAGGTAATCCAACGCTACAAAAAATGACAGTTTTTGCTATCAAAAAACAGTCGGGAGATAGATAGCAATTCTCATTAATTTGTTGGTATGTCACGGTGGACGTCTGAACGCCCGTGGTCCGGCACTAAATTTGCATTTGTGCGGGATACGAGGCCAATCATGCTAATTTGCTTCTAAATAGTGTCATTTAGGAAATGAAAAAAAAATCAGCGCCATCTATCTGCACAGAACATCATTCTCGTGGTAGGATAGGACGGGACGCAGCTCGAACAAATTATCTCCGACTTAGCGTGAAATGTGAGCGACCAAAAAATGATTCCATGCCTCCAAGATGTGTTGGTTGGATGAACGGGGCGACTGGAGTGCTTACTTAAAAGTCATATAAATCGCAAAAGTTTTAGTTGAGTGTTAATGTGGGAAATGCAAGGATACATGCACATGCATCTGCATGCGTTATCTAGACCGTCCAAATTGTTTTGAGATTCGTGTTTCTACCCCTCCCTCCTCTCCTCTATCGCGCTGTGCCGCTGGAAACCTCGATGCTCCGCTGTTGTCGCCGTCGGAAACCTCTCGAGTGAGGTTTGCGACGCGATAGCGGTGATGGTGTAAACAGGGTTTTCGAGTGGGGCGAAGCGAGAGAGAGAGAGAGCTGGACAAGAGAGAGAGAATGAGGGGCACGAATCTTGAAGCACAACAGATGGGGAGGATAATGGGTGTAGAATGTCCACACTCAGTGTTAATATATAGCATTTTCATTAAAATAAAGTTTGCGGATCAAATCCTAGAGCTTCAGCTACTTATTAATTAGTCTCCAAATTAGTTGTCTTCAAGAAAACAAGTCTCTGAACCAACGTAACTACGTAAGCATGCAAGTAACAAACGCGGCCTGCCATGTCTCTTAGGTACGTAGCAGCTGGCGTGCCTATTAGTTGGACTAGCTAGGAAGTGATCGCCAATAAGGCAACAAAGAAATCCTAAATTCCAAATCCCAAATCCGAGACATTACCCCTGGCTTGCCACGCCTAGTCTAATCGAATCAACAAAAGTAAAAATTAGCCCATCCATTGACTTCCATGCACGCACTCGCCCATCCACTTTCCCCAACGGGCCAAATTAACTCAGAGTAAGTAGTACTTGTCCGATCACAAAACAATGTTATTTTTGGGTATGTGAAGTTCAATTTTCTAAATTTCGAATATTGATATCTTTTTTAAAATTTAAATTGAACACATAAAAATGATATATATAGATTTGTCTTGAAAAGAACTTTCATAAAAATATAATTTTATTAGGTTTTATAAATCAAATCTATTAGATTTTATAAATCACAGATGGTTCATATTGAAAACCGTCTGTGAAGTATCCGAGACAGTTTTAGAACCGTCTGTGATATTATATCACAGACGGGTTTTGTTTGAAACCGTCTATGATTCGCAGCGCGGGAGGGTGAAATGTTTAAGCGTTGTCCTTATATATTATAGCCACTCCCGCCTTGTCTTCAATCAGTCTCTCCCCCTCCCTTCCCCACGCCAAGCACCAGCGACCGCCCTCGATTCACCGACACGGTTCGGCAAGGAGATGTAGCCTGCTGTTTCACAGTGTTTCCAGTGAGCGGGCGTTGCGGCTCGACCAGTACCGCTAGATCTGGCCACCCCCCATCTTGGCCTCAGGTGAGCACGAAGTTTTGACCCTAAATCCCCATCTTGGTTTCCTTCTCACTTTGATTTCGTCCCTTATATCCTGTCAGATTTTGTTCTCAACGAGAACTCCCATCTATGGTTGACAATGGATGCCGATTCGGTTCGAGATGGATGTCTCTACTTGACCTCATCCTCGTCAGAGAGTGAGTCATTGATTGAGATAATCTTTTAATTACCTTCTTGTAAACTATCGAAAGAGCATATAAAAACTATTGTCTAGCAATTGATTGTTTGGCTCAAATTTTTTTTTGCAATACAAAAAACTATCATAGACAGTTTTTACTAAAAAAATCATCTGTGATAGTCTTGTCGGTATTTTTGAACCGAACTTATGTAATAATTGTTTGATTCGGGGGGTCTCCAAGACTCAAATGACGTAGAGAGAATGACACACAGATTTTTATACAGATTTGAGCCTTCTCCGGAGAAAATAATATCTCTACTCCTATGTGGCTATATTGAGTATGCTGGTTACAGATCAAGAGAAAGACTGAAATGCAATATTTTGTGCTCCTGATTGTGTCTTTTTCTTTCTATTTCTTTCCTTCACTGTCTCGTGATTCCTCCTTTTATAGCGTGCTCGAAGTGGGCGATAATTTCTCCAGCCCAAATGACGTATCAATGCTTCAGATGATGGCGCTGTTACCGGAGATTACTGTTGGAGAAGTAACGTTCCCATGTCCCTAGGCAGTTATCACCGGGACAAAGAGTTTAATCGTGCAGTTATTCCAGAGAATAATAGTGTATACTGACTTTTTAGATACCGTAATCAATTGAGCCTACTTGTCTATAAGCTCGATCGATTATAGGGTGGTCGTAACTGACCTGGTCGTAGAAGGACTTACGACCATAAGGTGATCGTAGAAGAACTTACGATTATGAGGTAGTCGTAGAAGATCTTACGACTCCAGCTTCTTCCTTATGAAAATTAAGGGGTATACTCAAGAACCATATAATGACATTATTATCCATACTAAGTATTATGGATAAATAATTAAATGAGGATTTCTAAATCATCGTCATCTAGCCCCCCAGCTTCAAGTGAAAGTACCTACTTGGGAAAGGTGCGGTAGATGATCTTATGACCAGAAGATGGTTGTAGAACGGTGGTAGAAGGAAAGACTCTTCGACTGGTATTTCTTTTGACCAGAAGCAGACTTGGTCAAGAAATTTGCAGGAAACCTTACGACTACAAGGTGGTCGCAGAAAATCTTACGACTACAAAGCGGTCGTAGTATGGTAATCGAAAGTAAATTCTTTTCGACTGGTATTTCATTTGACCAGAAAAAGACTTGGTCAAGAAGGTAATTTTGCTTGAGGTGTAAAGATAGATTCAGTTTTCTCGAACAGGCAAATTTACGAATCTGAATCGACTCTCACAGACCTGTATGTTGGAGCGGTTCCCGAAGAGGTGACAACTGTTAAGTTGCCACATCTTTAACCCAAGTGTGCGGTTATAAAAACTTACTATGGGTGCGATTGTAGGGTTTTTCTTTCCCCAATCACTCCAACTGTTCATCAAGCTTTTGCATTCTTCGCTGCCAATCAGATCATACGCCTCCAATCCTCCTCCCCTTGAGAAAGATGGCCACAGCTACTTCCAAGTGGGTCAAATCAGAGATGGACACGACCAATATGAAAACTCTGGCCGCTGTCGAGAAGATCCCAAAGGAGTTTGTGAAGTGGATTGAGGCTTTTGAGCAACACTGGCCATCGGGGGTTGGGCAGATCCCCGTCTTCTAGGCGTACTGTGAGTATGGCATTCGATTGCCTGCTCACCCTTTCCTCACACTCGTACTCGAACTCTTTGGGGTGGAATTGGTGAACCTCGTTTTCAATTCCATGACAATGTTAGGTGTGTTCATATACTTGTGTGAGGCCTACCTGGGGATTTCGGCCGACTTAGAGTTGTTTCAGTATTTCTACGGGATGACCTGGCTGGCGTGAGTCACCGGTAGCTGTAGTCTGAATCTCCACGACGCGAAATCGAAGGAGTACACTCAGATGTTCACCCGATCATTATGGCTGGGATGGAAGAAGAGGTGGTTCTATTGGAAGACGACCAGTGAAAACAGACTCTCTTTCACCGGGAATGCCGCTGAGAAGATTTCTTCCCGAGATTTGACTCCCAAGGATCTTGGCCAGATCGCCTCCTACATTCAAGCCATCGAGGACTTGAAGGAGGAGGAGCTCACCGGTTGCCACGTGGTGAAGGATTTCATCACGCGCCGTATTAGCCCTCTGAAGAAACGAGCGCATCCCATGTGGAAGTACTCGGGGTTGCAAGACTTGACCAGAGATTACAAGCAGGGTAAGTAAACCTTTAATTTAGATCCCTTTCTATTAATTTCGAATATGGTTATTGAAAGTTTATTTGCTCCTGCATATCTAACACAAGTGGAAATTGACGCTCGGGTCAAGCTCGTTTGTGAGAAATCCCCGTCACCAATCGTGACGGCTCCTCAAATCCTTTTGGTTTTGACCGCAGAGGATAGGAGGGAACTCCTAAAGGTAATCAAGGACTGATTTCTTCTTTAGGATCTCGTAGTCGTAGAAAAACTTACGGCTAGGTATTGGTCGTAGAAGGACTTACAACCGGAGAATGGTCATGGAAAAACTCACGACTGGTGGGTTGTCGTAGAAAACTTACGACTAGGTTTTGGTCGTAGAAGAACTTACGATCGCTTAGTAATACTTCTTTTTCTGACTTCTGCAGAAAGTAGGAATGGAAGACTGTCGGGACCAAATATGCAAATCTGGACCCTCTGTGTATTCTGCACTAGTCCAGGATCACGCTAGTGCACACAGTATCAACATTGATGAAATATCACATCCATACAACGAATATAAGAATAAACGAGTACATTTAAATAACCAATAACTGTTGGGACCTTACGGTCGAGTTTTACATTTATTAAGCCATGCAAGGCTGACAATAAAGAAATAAACTGCAGCGGAAATGAAATAAACTCCGGTGGCTCCCATCAATTTACCACAGGCAACCGATCGATCAAGACCCTAACGCTCAACCTTCGTAGAATTCCTCTTCAAAAGCGGTGCGACTCCTCCACTTCATTGATTTGTTTAGCAAGAGTGAGTACACACCGTACTCGCAAGTCATACCACAGAATGCATTTATACATGATGGCTTATTCCAAAGGAATGGCTTCTGTGGTTATTTTGCAGAAATGCAACATTTGCAATTGAATACAAATAATAGATTGAAAGCATAATTCAAAACAAATAGACAATAATAATTAACAATTGATTTCACAAAGGACACACAGTCTAATCAAGTTCTTTCACACAATTTGAACAAGTTATCTCACACAGCTGACCCTTCCCATTTGTTTTATGAAAAACTACCCCTCGTGTGAAATTCAGAGCATGTCCATAACCGAGGACGCGGCTATTCGAATAGATTGGTTTAAACACTCTGCAGAGTTTGTACACTTTACCCACACGATGAAATAAACCGGATCAGAGTTGATCACAACAAAACCTTTCAGAGACTTCATCTCAAACAATGACACTCTGGTGTGCTTTCTCGCCAGTCAATTTGTACACACACCCCTTGGGCGACACACACCATTGGACGAGGATGCAATGAACCGTCTCGCGATGTGACATATCACACCTCCAACCCATCACATGCTTAAATACAACTGAGTTGTCAATGTCAAGACTCCATAACTTACTAAGTCAGGCCCACCCATACTAGGCATGTGGTCGCAGTGAAGGCCCAGTTCAATGGCGCACAAAGTTAAGTCCTTAATTGACTAAGGCAAGACTTCGATTTTTCCCAAATCACAAAGTTTATATCACACGATCCACCATTCACACAGAATCCACCACTTGCCTCGGTCTAAATCTTTTCCCACCTGTTGATTAAGTGCAACACATGCCATCAACGAGTAATAGCACACAAACACACACAGATTCATCACACGTTCCATAATCACTTAGTCAAATTTATAATTACAACTCTCACATGAAATGATGACTCGTGGCATGGCTAAGCGATCTAATCGTATCTAACCAACCCACGTTGGTGCTACAATAATACCAACTAATAATTAATCAACCTAGGGTGACAAAAGATCATGGCATACAATAGACAAGGTGGCATAACAATTTGGATTAATAAATACACCCAAAAGCATTTAAATAAATACTTGAAATAGAATGCAATACATTGAAACAAAGTATTTTGAAAACGGGTTCAAAATGATCAAAGGTATAACTTGCTTTGGAATAGATCTAGATATTGGTCTTGGTCTTGAGGTGCTCCTTCTTACGCAAAATTCCCAAGTATCGACGTCTACTAAATAAACGAGACAAAAGAAACAAAACAAATAAATAACAGAGGCCAAACAAACTCCAAAAATCAAATAAAATTCACCATTAAATAGATCTTAATTTTATATGAATTTACAAATTTGAATGGGCTCAATTGGACTTCGGATGCAAAAGATATGGGCTTTGGAAGATTGGAAAATCAATTAAACCCTAATTTGGATTTTCTCGAATTTCCCGAATTATTTTTATAAAGGAAAATCGAATTATTGCGCAATGCTTGCGTCAGCCGAGAATTTCCGGAAAAGAATTAAATTAAAATAAAAAAACTGACAGGTGGGCCCCACCTGTCAGTGGCTCGGCCCACGGTGAACTGGGTTCACCGAGCCGCGGGAGATTTGGCCCGGTGGACTGAGCCACGCGGACGCCAAGTGGCTGCCACGCAAGCGACACGCAAGCGCACGAGGTGATGTGGCGCTGGCGTGGCTGATGACGTTGCACCAAAGCGGCGCTCACGGGACCGAGGGCTCGCCGGCGTTGGCGGGCGACTTCGCCGGCAATGGCCCAAAACAGGTTACCAAGGCGGCGAAGCTTACCGGAGGTGACGGCGAGCTCGGCGGCAACGGCTCACCGGCGGCGCGAAGAAAGTGGCGGCGCGCGAGCTCCGTTGTCGGACGGTCCAAGAATCAGGCGGTGGGCGTCCTCGGCGGCGGCAGCGGCGCCGTGTAGCTCCGGTTGTTGTGATCCCAAGGCGTCGGTTGCGCGGCCGAGGAAGCTCTGAGTCGGAGGATTTCACCGGCGACGAGGTTGCGGCCGAGGTTGGTCCTTGCGGCAATCTGGCGCAACTGGCGGCAGTAGGGGCGCGGCTTAGGGTTTTGGTGAGAAGGTCGGGGCGAAGAGGTTGGCACAGAGGCGGCCCTTTATAGCCCCGTGGAGAGATATCCGGAGAAGGCGGCGGCGGCGCGTGGCGAGCGGAGTCGCGCGGAGAGTCCCCGAGGGCAGCGGTGACGTGGCGGCGGGGCCACCGGGTCGGAAGCAAGCAAGCGCGGCACGGCCAGCAGGGCCACCACCAATGAGCATGCGAGCAACGCGGGTGAAGCGGCAATGAGCGATGGAGATCCTGCGGTGAGAGCAAGCGAGGCGAGGGCGAGCGCGGCGCGTGCGATCGCGCGAAGGGACACGCGGCGGAGATCCAGCGGGCAAGGCGGCGAAAAGCGCAGCGGCGGCGAGGCGATCTTGATCCAACGGATGGGAGTGAGCGGGCTGGAATAGTGTTGGGCTTCGGCCCAGCACTGTTCCGAAGGATTTAAAATAGATTTTTCTTTTAAATAAATCAGAAAATACAAATAGCAATTAGAAAATAGCAAATGACTTTGGAAAAATTCCAGAAAATTCTATAAAATATATCCAAGCATATAGAATCTAAATAAAATAGTTTTGACAATTGTTGATGTTGGGATTAAGCACATTAAATCAATTTGTCCTTAAAGTCCATATTAAGCTTTTTAAATTAATATTCAATAAATCCAAATGGTGAATTTTCTTGCTACCATTATTTAAAAGATTTTAAAACTACAAATTTGGGATGTTACAAACCTCCCCCTTAAACGAATCTCGTCCCGAGATTCCTGCTAGCTAGAGAAAAGGCTAGGAACTCGGCTTTTAACTCTTCTTCACGTTCCCACGTTGCTTCTCCTTACGAGTGGTTACTCCATTTGGACTTTGCGTAAACGAACGGTCTTGCTTCAGTGCGGCGCTCTGCGACATCCAAAATCTTGACAGTGCTCTTTGTACGTGAGATCTTCCTTGATTCAATTGACTCCAACGAGTCCGCTCTTCCGCACACGAAGACACTTCTTGGTGAGAGACATGAAAGACATCATGCACTCCTCGCTAACGATCGCGTAGCTCCAAGCTGCACGCAACTTCTCCACGGCGTTCCAAAACCTTGAATGGACCCACATACCTTGGAGCAAGCTTCCCTTTGGTGTGGAATCTCTTAACACCTCTGGCGGAGTAACTCAA
The DNA here is from genome assembly GCA_036346395.1 of Hsuehochloa calcarea. Classification (NCBI taxonomy): domain Eukaryota; kingdom Viridiplantae; phylum Streptophyta; class Magnoliopsida; order Poales; family Poaceae; genus Hsuehochloa; species Hsuehochloa calcarea. The sequence continues at coordinate 12,124,495 of CM070610.1, read as the reverse complement.
GATACACAAAATCCTCTGGTTCAAAGTCGAGGTCACGGCGACGATTATCGGCATAACTCTTTTGCTCGGATGGGCTATTTTTAACCTCTCTCGATCATAGCAACTTGTTCTTGACTTCTGAATAATATCTGGCCCGAACACTACACGTTCATCTGTCTCTGACCAATTCAACGGAGTTCTGCAGGCATGACCGTACAGAGCTTCAAATGGTGACATCTGCAAACTGGCTTGATAACTGTTGTTGTACGAGAATTCGCATACGGCAAACTTTTATCCCAACGGTAGCATTAGCTAAGGCACGGGCTCTCAACATATCTTCTAATATCTGGTTGACTCTTCGATCTGTCCATCCATGCGTGGATGATAAGCGATCAAATTCGATGAGTTCGAGGGCTTCATGTAGACTCTACCAAAAACGAGAGGTGAATTGAGATCCTCGATCTGACACTATCTTCTTAGGCACACCGTGCGGTGCGATTTTTGACATATACAATTCCGCCAAGCGGTCTCTGAGTAAGTGGTTTTGGTGGCAAGAAATGGGCAACCTTAGTCAAGCGATCCACTATTACCCAAATCGAATCATAACTGATTGAGTCTTGGGTAATCCGGTAATAAAATCCATACCGATCTCTTCCCACTTCCATTACGGTATCTTGGCGGTTGTAGCAATCCTGCGGCCTCGATGTTCGGCCTTTACTTTCGACACCGTCGCATAAGGCAACGAACTCTGCGACGTCTCGCTTTAAGTTTGGCCACCAAAACTTACTCTTAACATCCTGATACATCTTAGTACTTCCAGGGTGAATCGAATACTTAGAGTCATGGGCTTCCTTCAGAATCAGTTGTCTTAAACCATCAATATCCGGTACACAGATGCGTCCATTGATCCACAATATATCCTGATCATCTATGGTGAAGTCTTTAAATTTTCCTTCTGACATCTTCTTCTTGAGGTCAGCAAACTCAGAATCCTTGGGTTGCGCTTCACGAATCTGTTTCTCCAGAGTAGACTGTACTTCCAAATTGGCCACAAATCCTTCCGGAACAACTTCTAGTCAGTAGCTTCGAATTCCTCCCGAAGTTCGGGCAAATCTCTTTTGCTTCCAGAGCATTGCAGTAGCTCTTGCGACTCAGTGCATCTGCAACTACATTGGCCTTACCAGGATGGTAATGGATTCCAAGATTATAATCCTTTATTAATTCCAACCATCTTCTCTGTCTCATGTTCAAATCAGACTGAGTGAATATGTACTTCAGGCTCTTATGATCTGTGTAGACTTCACAATGATTCTGATGAGATAATGTCGCCAAATCTTCAAGGCATGCACTACGGCAAACTAATTCCAAATCATGGGTAGGATAGTTCTCTTCATGAGGTCTTAATTGCCTTGGCGCATAAGCGGCGCCTCTTCCTTCTTGCATAAGGACACATCCTAATCCTTGACGCCAAGCATCACGGTGAGATATCAAAATCCTTACTAATATCCGACAAAACTAGCATTTGAGTGAAGTCGACGCGTTTCTTCAATTCTTGAAAACTTTCTTCACAAGTCAGTCCAAATAAACTTCTTCTCTTTCTTCAACAATTGCGTAAGAGGTTTAGCAATCGTTGAGAACCCTTCAATGAAACGACGATAGTATCCTGCCATTCCCAAGAAACTACGAATTTGAGTAACCGTCTTGGGTGCTCCCAATTCATTCTGACTTTAACCTTCCGGGGTCAATCGCTACTCCTTGGTTGTCATCACATGACCAGAAAATCAACTTTCTTCTTCCAAAAGTCACACTTGCTGAACTTGGCATACAACCGATGTCCTCTGAGCTTCTCTAGGATTAATCTCAAATGTTACGTATGTTCTTCTTCCGACTTTGAGTATACCAAAATATCATCAATAAACACTACCACGAACATATCCAAATATTCCATGAATACTTTGTTCATCATGTTCATGAAGTAGGCAGGGGCATTAGTCAATCCAAAAGACATGACTAAAAACTCATAATGTCCATACCGGGTTGAGAAAGCGGTCTTTGGTACATCCTTAGGACAAATCTTCAATCGATGGTAACTTTGATCGCAGTCGATCTTGGAGAATACTCGGCTCCTTTCATCAGGTCGAACAAATCATCAATTACGGGCAATGGGTACTTGTTCTTGATGGTGACTTCGTTGAGAGAACGATAATCGATACACATTCTCATACTTCCATCTTTCTTTTGACGAACAAAGTGGGTGCTCCCCATGGCGACGAACTAGGTCTTACAAAACCTTTCTCCAGTAGTTCTTCTATCTGCTTCTTCATTTCCACAAGTTCATCGACTGGCATCCGATAGGGTCTCTTGGAAATTGGTGCTGTTCCTGGCACTAGATCGATGACAAACTCAATGTCACGGTCGGTGGCATTCTGGTAACTCTTCGGAAATACATCCGGTAATCTCGACTACAGTCGTCTTCCAAAGAAACCGTCTTGGTGTTGACTACCAAATGTCCATCACGTACTGAGGTGGCTAGAAATTCTACTTTCTTTCCTGTGGTATCCTCAATTGTCACGGCTCTTCGGCCACAATCTAGCACTGCTTTATGTTTGGATAACCAATCCATACCAAGGATGACATCTATGGTCTGAGTGTCTAGAACTATTAGGTTGGCTAGAAACTCAACTCCAGCTATGAGTAGCCTAGCTCCTAAACATCCAACTTTAGAACTTAGCTCTGCTCCAGGTGACTGGACTAACAGAGTATGCTTAAGATGCATAACTTCCAATTTGTTCTTAGTTGCAAAATTCCGAAACAAGCGAATCGAAGCTCGTAATCAAATGTAATCGATGCAGTCTTGAATTTACTAGGAACTTACCCAAGACAACGTCGGTGCTTCTTGGGCTCCTTCTAGAGTGGCGTGGTTGACACGACCTCGACCACCGATGGCGGTGCTCCTCCGATTGACCGGTAGCTTGAGAAGTTCCTTGATGGTTGCCTTGTCTTGGTGTCTTGGTGGTGTGTTCCCAAGGTTGAAGCGTCTTCGGGTGATAGTCCCATTTGCGGACATCGGTTGGCGAAATGCCCCGGCCGACGACAGTAAAGCAAACTCGTTGTATTTTGTGGGTTGCTTCTTTGGATTGGGGTTGGTAGTGCGGGGTTGCGGAAGTTACGAGCAATTGGGCGAGTCTTTGAAGTTGGTGCGGGTGGTCCGCGCAGTGCGTGGTGGAAAGCGGCTAAATCTGCGGTGGAATCATTCTTGCCCTCGGTGGGGTTGGTGACTTCCTTCTTGAGCCATTCTGCGCTACGATGATCTTCCAATTCCTTATGCTTATCCTCTAGAATCAAAGCCTTGTTGATCAACTCTTGAAAATCGTGAAAGGTGTGGGCAATCAAGTTGACTTGAAGTCCAAAGGTTCAATCCTTTCGAAAACGACTCGACGAGCCTTGTCGGTGGCGACATCTTCTGCAAAGATATCGAGCAAGTTGAGAGAATTTGTTGAGGTAGTCAATCACTGACATTCCTCCTTGCTTGAGAGCACGAAATTCATCCTTCTTTAGATCCATGATTCCTTCTGGTACATGATACTGGCGAAAAGCAGTTGTGAACCCTTCCCAAGTAATATCTTGCGGCGTTCCATGCGCTGCACAGAAGTTTTCCCACCATTCGGCGGCAATGCCTTCCATCCGTGAGAGCGTACATAACTTTTTCATGATCGCTGCATTGAGTGATCAGCAGTTTTCTCTCAATAACACGAAGCCAATCATCAGCTTCTACTGGTGAGACATGTCCAGAAAAGGTTGGTGGACGGGTCCTCATAAACTCCGCCAACTTGGATGATCCATTGTGACCATGAGCAACTGGGGCTCCATTGTGATGCTGATTGTTGTTGCTCTGGTTATTCATAGCTTGCATCTGATTCATCATAGTGTACATCACCGGGTTTGGTGTCATGAATGCTCCAAAATTCGCAGATCGATGAAGGTGTTTGTGGTGGAATTGCTTCTCCGGGATTTGCTCCGCCCTTCCGACATTTGGAGTATCGTAACCACTTGCGCAGACTTGACGAGTCCGAACCATCCGTGAATCTCAAGGGTTAGATAAGGTAGCAAGCACGAGATAAGTTGTAGAACTAAGCGGGGTAGGTAAAACCCAACAACATATTTTAAGAAAGCTCAACTCAAACTCTTATATTGATTAAGATAATAGTATGGCTTGCAACAAATGCCTAAGGGCCTTTGCAGCTCATACTTGCACACAAAAATAAGGACGAACTTAAGCACACCAAACTACCGCCTAAAGGGCGACTCAAGACTTAATACTGGCTAAGCCTGAAACAACGCGAACAGACTACTCAATCAAATAGCCTCCGCAGCCTTGACGGTGCTCCCGCCTACTGTAGACCTGAAAGTGAGCTGGCATCCTCGCAAACTGATCCTGATGTCCCGGGGATGGTGCAATAGGAGCAGTGTCCACGTGCAAGTCTTCTTGGTGCTTCTGGCTCTGCTGCCTCTGCTGGCTCTTCTGGTTCAGCCGGTCCATCAGCTTCTTCTGGGTCTTCCTCTTCAGTGTCTTCTTCGTGTCGTCCATAAAGAGTTTCTTCTAATATGGCGATCCTTTCTTCAGCTCTCTGAAGAGTCTCATAGGTACACTCCAGCTCTGTGGCGGCTAACTCCAACGATTCTTCCTGAGCAGCGGCGAACTGGGCAAGATGCACAACGGTGGCGTTGTCTTCTCCTTTGTAGACGGAAACGTGCGGCAAGATCCACGCCGAAATGCGGGATGATAACGAAAACTGTGTCACGAAGCTCTCGAGAGTAAATGTTGCAGATCCTCAGGATGGCAAGGCGTGAAGACTCCTGGATTGCTTCAATCCAAATACTCCTTCGAGCTGAGATGTTCAGTGGTTTGCTTGCCTTGGTGTTCTCGTCTGTAGAGACGATCAAATGGCGATTACTCCACGATCTCGGCCGTTCACAATCCAAGCACCGCCACGGTACAATGGACGATCGAACCCTCCAAGTACTTGTAGTAACTTCCAAAGCTCGTGGCAAGTCCTCCCTTGCGCTCTCCATAACTCAAGACGAGGCATCTGTCAAGATGGACAAGGATATGAAAACATCTTTAAAGACAGCGGGGAGAGAAAGAATTTCAGCAATAGTTGAGTCAAGAGAGACATGAGATGAGTTAAGGAGTTCAATTAATCTTGCAAGTTAATTTTGCTTTAGAAAATAGTTTGGACTCACTAAGAACGGCCAATCTAACTAGGGTCAAGACCTACGACGGTATGGCTCGATACCACCTCTGTCGGGACCCAAATATGCAAATCTGGACCCTCTGTATTCTCGCACTAGTCCAGGATCACGCTAGTGCACACAATATCAACATTGATGAAATATCACATCCATACAACGAATATAAGAATAAACGAGTACATTTAAATAACCAATAACTGTTGGGACCTTACGGTCGAGTTTTACATTTATTAAGCCATGCAAGGCTGACAATAAAGAAATAAACGCAACTGAAACGAAATAAACTCGGTGGCTCCCATCAATTTACCACAGCAACCGATCGATCAAGACCCTAACGCTCAACCTTCAGAGAATTCCTCTTCAAAAGCAAAGTGACGACTCCTCCACTACATTGATTTGTTTAGCAAGAGTGAGTACACACCGTACTCGCAAGTCATACCACGTAATGCATTTATACATGATGGCTTATTCCAAAGGAATGACTTCTGTGGTTATTTTGCAGAAATGCAACATTTGCAATTGAATACAAATAATAGATTGAAAGCATAATTCAAAACAAATAGACAATAATAATTAACAATTGATTTCACAAAGGACACACAGTCTAATCAAGTTCTTTCACACAAAGTGAACAAGTTATCTCACACAAATGACCCTTCCCATTTGTTTTATGAAAAACTACCCTCGTGTGAAATTCCGAGCATGTCCATAACCGAGGACGCGGCTATTCGAATAGATTGGTTTAAACACTCTCAGAGTTTGTACACTTTACCCACACGATGAAATCAACCGGATCGAGTTGATCACAACAAAACCTTTCGAGACTTCATCTCAAACAATGACACTCTGGTGTGCTTTATCGCCGTCAATTTGTACACACACCCTTGGGCGACACACACCATTGGACGAGGATGCAATGAACCGTCCCGCGATGTGACATATCACACCTCCACCCATCACATACCTTAAATACAACCCGAGTTGTCAATGTCAAGACTCCATAACTTACTAAGTCGGGCCCACCCATACTAGGCATGTGGTCGTACAGTAAGGCCCAGTTCAATGGCGCACAAAGTTAAGTCCTTAATTGACTAAGGCAAGACTTCCAGTTTTTCCCAAATCACAAAGTTTATATCACACAGATCCACCATTCACACAGAATCCACCACTTGCCTCAGTCTAAATCTTTTCCCACCTTGTTGATTAAGTGCAACACATGCCATCAACGAGTAATAGCACACAGCACACACAGATTCATCACACGCCCATAATCACTTAGTCAAATTTATAATTGCAACTCTCACATGAAATGATGACTCGTGGCATGGCTAAGCGCCTAATCGTATCTAACCAACCCACGTTGGTGCTACAATAATACCAACTAATAATTAATCAACCTAGGGTGACAAAAGATCATGGCATACAATAGACAAGGTGGCATAACAATTTGGATTAATAACTACACCCAAAAGCATTTAAATAAATACTTGAAATAGAATGCAATACATTGAAACAAAGTATTTTGAAAACTGGGTTCAAAATGATCAAAGGTATAACTTGCCTTGGAATAGATCTAGATATTGGTCTTGGTCTTGAGGTGCTCCTTCTTCCGCAAAATTCCCAGTATCGACGCCTACTCAAAACGAGACAAAAGAAACAAAACAAATAAATAACAGAGGCCAAACAAACTCCAAAAATCAAATAAAATTCACCATTAAATAGATCTTAATTTTATATGAATTTACAAATTTGAATGGGCTCAATTGGACTTCGGATGCAAAAGATGTGGGCTTTGGAAGATTGGAAAATCAATTAAACCCTAATTTGGATTTTCTCGAATTTCCGAATTATTTTTATAAAGGAAAATCGAATTATTGCGCAATGCTTGCGTCGGAGAATTTCGGAAAAGAATTAAATTAAAATAAAAAAGCGACAGCGGGCCCCACTGCCGCTGGCTCGACCACGTGAATCGGGTTCACCGAGCCGCGGAGATTTGCCCGGTGGATCGAGCCACGCGGACGCCAAGTGGTCGCCACGCAGCGACACGCAGCGCCGCGAGGTGATGTGGCGGCGGCGTGGTGATGACGCTGCACCAAGGCGCGGCGGCGCTCTGGGACCGAGGGCTCGCGGCGTTCGGCGGCGACTTCGGCGGCGCCAAGCCCAAAACGGGTTACCAAGGGGCGCGGTTACTTGGAGGTGACGGCGAGCTCAGCGGCAACGGCTCACCGGCGGCGGCGAAGAAAGTGGCGGCGGCGCGAGCTCCCGTTGTCGGACGGTCCGGCAACGGCGGTGGAGGCGTCCTCGGGCGAAGGCGACGGCGGCACCGTGTAGCTCCGGTTGTTGTGATCCCAAGGGCGTCGGTTGCGCGGCCGAGGAAGCTCTGGAGTCGGAGGATTTCACCGGCGACGAGGTTGCGGCCGAGGTTGGTCCTTGCGGCAATGCGGCGCAACGGCGGCGAAGTAGGGGGCGGCGGCTTAGGGTTTTGGTGGAGAAGGTCGGGGCGAAGAGGTTGGCACAGGAGGCGGCCCTTTTATAGCCCCGGGTGGAGAGATATCCGGAGAGAAGGCGGCGGCGGCGCGCGTAGGGCGGAGTCGGGCGCGGGGAGAGTCCCTGAGGGAGACGACGGTGACGTGGCGAGGCGGGCCATCGGTCGTGAAGCAAGCGGCGCGGCCGCCGGCCGGCCGCCACCCGGTCGGCGAGCATGCGAGCAAATGGTGAAGCGGCGGCCGGCGATGGAGATCTGCGCGTGAGAGCAAGCGAGGGACGCGAAGCGTGAGCGTCGCGATCGCGCGAGGGGACACGCGCGGAGATCCAGCGGGCAAGGCGGGCGAAACGCGGCGAAGCGGCAATGGGCGATCTTGATCCAACGGATGGGAGTGAGCGGTGGAATAGTGTTGGGCTTCGCCCAAGATCGTTCAAGGATTTAAAATAGATTTTTCTTTTAAATAAATCAGAAAATACAAATAGCAATTAGAAAATAGCAAATGACTTTGGAAAAATTCCAGAAAATTCTATAAAATATATCCAAGCATATAGAATCTAAATAAAATAGTTTTGACAATTGTTGATGTTGGGATTAAGCACATTAAATCAATTTGTCCTTAAAGTCCATATTAAGCTTTTTAAATTAATATTCAATAAATCCAAATGGTGAATTTTCTTGCTACCATTATTTAAAAGATTTTTAAAACTCTGAAATTTGGGATGTTACAAAGACTGTCGAGACAACAAAGAGGTCGAATGGATGGTCATTGGAGCAAGTTGAGGCTTCTCCAGCCAAAAAGCATCGGCTTGTGAAAGTCGTCGACAAGGGAGGCGCAAGCTCGAGCTCTGTTGCTCCGACCGGGTCCTTTCAACGGCTCGCTGCAGAAATAGCTACTACGGAGAAGGCAAAGGAGGCCGAAGCAGCTGAAGCACTCAAACGCAAAGCCCCTAAGATCAAGGTATCTTTTTACTACGATAATAAGACTTTTACAGTTGCTGCCTCCCGCGGCTTTGTCAAGCAACAATTAAAGGAGAACTAGAATAGTTTTATAGCATTTGTGAAGAAAACTGCTGCACCAGCAGTGTTTGTGGTCGAGGGTAGTGTCACCCTTGTTGTAGTCGAGACAGGCCTCGGCTATCCGGAGAGCTAGGAGGCACAAGGAGCGGTAGTGCTCTCTCAAGACCCATGACCAGACGTGGTTGTGGTTGAGTTGAAGTCAAATAAATCTTCTTTAGGGAATGTTTTTTTTTTATCATTTAACGCGTTTTCCTTGTTGTGATCTTAGCCTGACTCCTCCAGCCCTTAAGGACGTTCATGTTGAGGAATCTACTGCTATATCTCTAGCAGTTGGAGGAATGACTGTGGCGGTGGTCGAAGGGTCGTCCACCGTCCGAGTGGTGGAAGAGGTCGTTGCTGCCGAAGCAACTGCGACCACAGGAGTGGTCGTAGAGGTTGAGGCGAAAACGGCGCATGACGCAGTGAAGGTATCATGCCAAGGCGATGGATCGTTGGGCCACCGCGTTGCGAAGGTAGTCGCCGTAGATGTTCCTCCCGGTCCCCAAGGAGCTGTTGTCACCGAATCAGAGGAAGAAGAATATGTTAATTTCTTTTCTGAATTCTTCGACCCGGCTTCTATTGTGGGGTCTTCTTCTTTCAGGTCTCGTACCCGAGTTCCACACCCCAAGGATATTCCTGACAGGGGGAATATTTTCGATGACGGGCGTCTCTAAAAGGTGTGGTGGAATCGGGTTCAAGAGCTTGATGAACTGAAGAAGCCTGCATGCGTACTCTCCATGTTTGCTCGAACGAGCATCAACGTAAGTGCTTGTTACTCAACATTTATATATGTGACTTTTCTCATCTCTCACTGTCCTTCTTTATGCAGATAGCTCTAGAGTAAATTATCACTGTTGCAGAGCACAACAGACGACTTGTACAGCTGCGATAGGAGAAGGCAGAATTCCATGAGCAGGCAGAAAGATGGTAAGTCTCTATTACTCGTAGTCGTTTATGTTTCGACCACTTGCATAGTTCTTATGGGGATTTTCGTAGGAGAACTTACGACTAAGTGCTCGTCGTAGAAGAACTTACGACCAGGGAAATGTCGTAGAAAAACATACGACTGTATAATGGGCATATGATAATTTACGACCAGAGGATTGTCGTAGAAAAACTTATGACTAGGTACCGGTCATAGAAAGACTTACAACCGCTTGTCCTATACTTATGTCTACTCTTTTCCTTTATAGGTTCAAGAGCGATGAAAAATCCTTGCCCGATTCGTTCGACTACGAGAAGGTCGAGACGAAAAAGCTAAGGGAAGACAAAGATGCCCTTCTCAAGAAGATTTAGGAGGCAAACTCTGCAATTCAAAAGTTGTAGGGACAAATAAACGTTAAGTGCTGAACTTAAGACCTCTTATAATCTTCTTTCCTTTTTCTAACCCTCGTTCCTTCAGAAAAAAAGGTCGAAATAGGGAAGCTCAAAACCGAGGTCAAAGGCAAGACCAAGGTTGTTCACGAGATTTTCCGTATCGCCAAAGAAAAAGATCAGGAGGTTAAGTCTTGGGAGGAGCGCTATGCAAAAAGCACTGCCTCCCATGACGATGGGGTCAAGAAGTTAGATTCTCGACTAGCACGTAAACAAGTCTTTTCCTGTAATCAGTTTTGTTTTCCTTTAGGGGCCAGTTTATCCGACTAGCCTTATCCTTTTCAGAGCAAGTAGCCGAAATAAAACAACTCCGTGACGCTTGAACTTGTAATCAGGAGGAGATGAAGTCGATGAGGATTAGCCTTCAGGACAACATTTATCTTCTTAACATTGTACTCAGTGGGCTACATGCCGAGGAGGTCACTCCTCGTGAAGACACGATAATTGCTCACTCGAGTACAATTGGGAAACAAGCCGGGACTTTGCAAGTGTGGGTGACCACTCTGAAGACCAACTAAGCTGATTCGATAAAGTAAGCGGTCAAAGGCGGAATAAGTTTTGTTCCGGCAAAATTTAAAGCTCATGACCCCAACTTTAATCTGCTGCCAGTCAAAGCCGACTTCGACTGCTCTGAAGTAGAAGTGGAGCGGTTGATGAAAGACATGCAGTCGATCAACAAGGAAGTCACAGAGGAGATGCAAATAGGATCTCCTTCGTTAGAGTAGTTTGTAATAGGAACCTGCAAAGACAAGTTTACTGATATATAGGATCTCCTTTTTTACACCAAATGATATTTTGACATAGCAAAATATTTCAAATGGAGTAATAAATACGGTCTTTTCTTCATCTTATAGACGCATAATAATCTGATGGTAGCCATAATATGTATCTAGAAAACTAAATCTTTTGCAACCGGTAGTAGAATCAACCAACTAATCGATACGAGGTAGAGAAAAATCATCTTTTGGATAAACTTTATTGAGATCAGTGAAGTCTACACACATCCGCCACTTGCCATTAGACTTCCTAACCATTACTGGGTTGGCCAACCACTCTAGGTGGTCGACTTCTCTAATAAAGTCTGCTTTAAGTAGCTTGTCCAATTCTGATTCGATAACATCTTGTCGATCAGGGGTAAATCTCTGTAATTTTTATTTTACGGGTACTTTGTCAGGCCGTAAAGCTAGCATGTACTTGATCACTTCCCTAGGGACTCCGGGCATGTTAGATTCTTGCCACACGAAGACTTCTGCAATTGCTCGTAGGAAAGTGATGAGAGTGTCTTCCTATTTGGGGTCAGAAGTATCCCCGATGCGAACAGTCTTCGAGGGATCCTCTGGATCTAGAGGAACCTCTTTGACCTGGTCGTTTGGCTTCGGTGCAGCTTTCGACTTTGACTGCTTGGTCGAAGACTGCACCTTGTTTTCTTTCCGAGTTGGTATCTTGCAAACCATATCGAGGGATCAATGGTCGCACATATGCGCCATCTTCTTATCACAGTGAATTATGATTACTCCTTTGGGACCTGACATCTTAAGAGACATTGATACCTATAATGAGTAGCCATTAAGAATTTTGCCAAAGTTGGTCGTCCGAGTATGACATATATGTCGTACCGAAATCAACTACATCAAAGGAGATATTCTCTGTCCTAAAATTACTTGGTGAACTAAATGGTAAAAGAAGAGAAACTTGGTCAATAGGTCTGGCCGAAGACCCCGGTATAATACCATAAAAAGAGTACCGGTCTTACCTTGGTCCTGGGTACTTGCATCTCGTCCAGAGTATTCATAAACAAGATGTTTAACGAGCTTCCATCATCAACTAACACTCGATTTACTCGACACTTGTTGATGGTAGCCTCGACCACGATCAGAAAATGATCTGGTCGAGTGGAAGAGATTAGGCAGTCAGTCTTCTCGAATGAGATGGTGACTTCCGACCACTTCGGCAACTTATTAACAAGAGGAGGGTCAATGGACTTTACCTCGCGTTTGACAGATTTAAACTATCGTTTTGACTTGTCTGCCGATGACTGTCCATAGATATGCTCGATGGTATGTTCAGGATTTTGGAATGGCATTTCATCGTTGTTGTCCGACTATGTATGACCACTCGCTTGCCCTACCTCTTCGAGGGTAGGAAGTGGTCCTTTGCCGTTGTAGAAGTCTTTGAGTTTTCGTTCGAAAACCCGGCATTTTCAAAGGTCATATCCTTCCTTTTTATGGAAAGGGCATCACCTAGGTTTGTTGTTCTTCTGCTCGGGGCGCTTACCAGTTCTCTTCGTTACACTCTCTTGCCATGGAAGCATTAGAGTTGGGAGAAAATAAAGGAAACCCGATGACTAGAAGATCCCTACGGACGGTGCTAGCTGTCGGTGTTTTAGAATCGAACTTACGTAATGATTGCTTGATTTCGGGGACTCCAAGACTCAAATCACGCAGAGAGAATGACACAAGGATTTTCATACAGGTTCGGACCTTCTCCGGAGAGAAAACAACCCTACTCTTGTATGTCTATATTGAGTATGATGGTTACAGATCAAGAGAAAGACTGAAATGCAATGTCTTGTGCTCCTGATTGTGTCTATTTCTCTCTCTTTCTTTCCTCCGTCGTCCGGTGATTCCTCCTTTTATAGCGTGCTCAAAGTGGGTGATAATTTCTCTAGCCCAAAGGGCGTAACAATGCTTCAGATGATGGCACGGTTTCCAGAGATTACTGTTGGGGAAGTAACATTCCCACGTCACCAGGTAGTTATCATCCGGACAAAGTGTTTACTCGTGCAGTTATTCTGGAGAATAATAGTATATACTGATTGTTTAGATACCATAATCAATTGGGGCCACTTGTCTATAAGCTTGATCGATTATAGGGTGGTCGTAACAAATCTGGTCAGAGAAGGACTTACGATCATGAGGTGATCGTAGAAGAACTTACGATCTTGTGCTAGTCGTAAAAGAACTTACAAATATGGAGTGGTCGTAGCTGACCTGATTGTAGAAGGACTTACGACCATGATGTGATCGTAGAAGAACTTACGATCATAAGGTAGTTGTAGAAGATCTTACGACTCCAACTTCTCTCTTATGAACAATAAAAGGTATACTCAAGAATCATGTAATTACGTCATTATCCATCGTAAGGATTATATATAAATAATTAAATGAGGATTTCTAGATCATCGTCAAGTCTATTTTCACAGATGATTCAAAAACCGTTTGTAATGATTACATTGTATCACTGATCCATAAAGTTAGACGGTTCAAAAAAACCGACTGTGATGATAATTTTGAACCGTCTGTTATTAACTTTTCTCGCAGTGCGATATTATTTTGTGACGGAAAGAAGAAAATGACCTAGCGCAGTGATGTAAGAAAAGTTGGAACTCGAAAGTGGACTACTTTTAATCACATCACATTTACTTGCACAGCCCTTGGCCGGGTTAGTGGTGGACAAATTAACACAGGATTTTGTGTTCTAGCTTAATTTCTTGCATATTTTTATTAGGTTTCGATCGACATCCAAGCGTCACCTTTTGCAATATTTTTGACGGAACATCTTTTGCAATATGGGAAAAACTAGCCAAAGGTAAGAGGAACAAAAGGAGAGAAACATTAAAACTTATGTGCTTTGTGATGATGCTTTAAGATGACAAGATATGTCGGCAACTTGCTTTGTGGTGCTGATTACGTCAACATGTGGTGCTGATTACGTCAACATGTAGCTCTCTGTCGTGGTACCCCAGCAAATGTCTCGTAACAACGTAAAAGAGGGAATATTTAGCAGCCACATTTAGCTATCATATTGCTCCATATGGGGTTTGTCTCTCTTTTAATATACTATTTTCCTTTTCTGTTGCACATTCGCCCTTGAAAGCATACGGTTAATTTCCGATAATATGGCAGGGGTAGCTAGTTTAGTTGAACGCAATGGCAGCTCTTTAAAGGTAGTGCTCAGGTACACTGAGTATTGAGTACAGTTAATGAAGCGGGGTAGCTAGTTTAGTTGAACGCAATGGCAGCTCTTTAAAGGTAGTGCTCAGGTACACTGAGTATTGAGTACAGTTAATGAAGCATCGGAGATGATGAAAATGGTAGATTTTTTTTGGGAATAATTATGTGTTGTCTGGTAGGACCTCTTGATGAGTCACGGCGGCTCGATCTTTCGATAGGTTCGATTTGGTTCGTCGTGAGGACGTTCACGCTTTGAGGCTTTCGACCAACAGATCGCCACCTCGCAATTCGCTACACCCGCACGCCTGTCGTTAGCGACCACGCTTGCACGCGATCGACCTTACCACGAAGGTTATTGTTCCTGCAAGCAATCGAAGCAACTCACAAGAACAAGGTAGATGCAATCTGAATTGTATTGCGGATATGGATGAAGTTTACAAGTGGGGTTCTCAAACCGATAATCGCGAAACCGCAATTGGCGTAATAATCTAAGAAAATCCGCCTAAACTATGGCGGCTCATGTATATATATAGGGAACGTGAGGAGGTCGACCTACGGTTGTGCGGCCGTGGGATGAAGCGTACACAACCTGGACTCCGACCTCGTTACGTTTACAAAGTCTTATTAGTTTCCAAAACGGTGACGCAACACCTTGTGTTGCGTATTTCTGGTCGTAGGATGGTCCTAGGGTGGTCTTGAGGAGTCCATGCTATCTTTGGTCGTAGATTGTGTCCAACGAGTCTTGTGCTCGCTTTTACGGTCGAGATTGCTCCAATCGAATCAACTAGTCGTAGGTCTTCTTGTAGTGGTCGAGATCTTCTTGCAAAGGGTCGAGACCTTCTTGAACCGGTCGTAGTCCTAGATTCCCGAGTACAAGTAAATCATCTCCATTAGGCGAAGATCATAGAGTTCTCAAATAATACACTCAACCCTAGAAACGACTTTACGATCGATTAAGTGGCGTGCTCTAGCTCTTGTCATAAGACCGTAGTTCAAAGACCCGGATCCGAGGGTCTTGTGTCGTGCGTGTATCCGAAGGAGGGATGTCCTCATCATACTCCCCTCTTGAATTGGAGTCGTCCTCGACTCATGCTCATCTTCTTCTCCCACGTATGGTTTCAAATCTGAAATATTAAATGTGGGGCTAACTCCAAAATCTGCAGGTAATTCTAATTGATATGCATTATCATTTATCTTCTTAATTATCTTAAACGGTCCTTCAGCTCTAGGCATCAACTTTGATTTTCTTAATTCCGGAAACCTATCCTTTCTCAAATGAACCCAAACTAAATCACCTGGTTCAAATTTGACAACTTTCCTACCTTTACTTCCAGCAACCTTATACCTTTCAGTCATATGCTCTATATTCTCTTTAGTGGTTTCATGCAACTTGAGAATAAATGCAGCACGCTTCTTAGCATCTAGATTAATTTTTTCAGAGGTCGGTAAAGGTAGTAAATCAATAGGAGTACGGGGGTTAAAACCATATACTACCTGAAATGGACTTACCTTAGTGGTGGAGTGTACTGCCCTGTTGTAAGTAAACTCAACATGCGGTAAACACTCTTCCCACATCTTCAAGTTTTTCTTTAAAACAGCCCGCAACATGGTGGATAACGTGCGGTTGACAACCTCCGCTTGTCCATCGCTTGGGGATGGCATGTAGTAGAGAACAACGACTTTGTCCCCAATTTATTCCAAAGTGATCTCCAAAAGTGGCTCAAAACTTCGTGATCACGATCCGAGACAATAGTACTGGGCACTCCATGTAAGCGAATGATTTCACTGAAAAACAAATCAGCTATGTTTGTAGCATCATCGCTCTTGTGACAAGATATAAAATGTGCCATTTTAGAAAATCGATCCACTACTACAAATATACTATCTCTCCCCCTCTTTGTCCTAGGCAATCCTAAGACAAAATCCATAGAAATATCCTCCCAAGGGCGCTAGGAATAGGAAGAGGCATATAAAGTCCATGTGGAAGGAGACGGACTTAGCTTTGTTGCATGTAGTGCAATGAGCTACGTGGCGCCGACATCACGCCTCATCTTTGGCCAAAAGAAGTGGGTGGCCAGCACATCTCCTATCTTCTTTGCTCCAAAATGCGCCATCAAACCTCCTCCATGTGCCTCTGTAACAACAAAAGACTAACAGAGCTAGCCGAACGCATAGCTTGTTAGCACGATAGACCAAACCATCATTCAAAGATATAGTTATTCCATGTCTTCCCTACTTTACAATGTTCAAGCACTTACTTAAAGTCCAAATCAGTGACATATAAACTCTTAATGGCCTCCAAACCAAAAATCTTATGGTCAAGTTGAGATAACATGGTATAACGCCTAGAGAGCGATCAAGAATCACATTATCCTTACCTTTCTTATGCTTTATAACATATGGGAAAGATTCAATAAATTCTACCCAGTTAGCATGTCGTTTATTCAGTTTAGCTTGACTTCTAATATGTTTTAGCGATTCATGATCCGAATGTATAACAAATTCTTTGGGCCATAGATAATGCTGCCAAGTTTGAAGCACTCGAACTAAAGCATACAATTCCTTATCATAGGTGGAATAATTCAAACTAGGCCCATTTAGTTTTTCGCTGAAATATGCAACTGGTTTACCTTCTTGAATCAATACACCACCTATCCCAACCCCACTGGCATCACATTCAATTTCAAAAGTCTTACCAAAATCAGGGAGTTGAAGTAGGGGTGCTTGGGTGAGCTTCTCTTTCAACAAGTTGAATGCCTTCTCTTGTGCAGGTCCCCATTGGAAAGGCACTCCTTTCTTCACAATTCATTCAATGGTGTGGCAATGGTGCTGAAATCCCGCACAAAGCGCCGATAGAATCCAAAGAAGGCCATAGAAGCTCCGCACTTGTGACACAAGAGTAGGCGCTGGCCACTTTGGATGGCTACAATCTTTGTCTCATCCACCTCAATGCCCCGTGGTGTCACAACATAACCAAGAAATGCAACTCGATCGGTGCAAAGGTGCACTTCTCGAGGTCACCAAACAAACGTCGTCTCTCAAAGCATTAAAAACAGCACGATATGATTTAAGTGTTGCTCATGTGACTTGCTATAAATCAAGATATCATCAAAGTAAACCACCATAAATTTTCCAATGAAAGGACGTAACACCTCGCTCATCAAACGCATAAAAGTACTAGGTGCATTAGTTAGACCGAAGGCATCACTAACCACTCATATAATCCGAACTTAGTTTTAAAAGCGCTTTTCCATTCATCTCCTAATTTCATTCTAATCGGTGGTAACCACTCCGCAAGTCAATCTTTGTGAAAATAATAGAACCACTCAATTCATCTAGCATGTCGCCTAGCCTTGGGATAGGATGACGATACCTTATAGTAATGTTATTAATGGCTCGCAATCAACACACATACGCCAACTACCGCCCTTCTTAGGAACCAAAAGAACTGAACAAAGACAAGGACTAAGGCTTTCTCTTACGCACTCCACGGTCCAAAAGATCTTGGACTTGTCGCTGAATTTCCTTAGTCTCCTCTGGATTGGTCCTATATGCAAGACGGTTTGGCAAAGTCGCCCGGATCAAATCAATTTGATGCTCAATTCCTCGAATAGGTGGTAATCCCGGGTACCTCGGTTGAAATACATCCACATACTCCTGCAAAAGGTTAGCAATAGCAGGAGGCAAAGAACTAGCTATATCCTCAAGCGAATATAAGGTATTTTTGCATATCAAAGCATAGCATGGCAGCTCATTATTACAGATTTCAGTAAGTTCAGATTTAGTGGCAATCATAACACATCCCTTCAATTTAATTCCCTCGGACTTGGGACTAGACGCCACTTTCTCCCTTTTGGGTGGGAAAACACGTTTTGCTACTTGCTGATTTTCAGAATCATGCTTGTCGGTGTTTCTTTCATTTTTAGCGCGCTCTTCTTCATCTTTCAGAATCTCAGCTGGTGTCAAAGGCAACAACTTAATTTTCTTACCCTTATGTGAAAATGAGTAGGTATTAGCTCTACCATGGTGCAAAACATCATTGTCATATATCCAAGGTCTACCGAGCAACAAAGAGCATGCTTGCATAGGCACGATATCAAAGTCAGAACTATCTTTGTAATTACCTGCTAAAAATTACACTTTCACAACTTTGTGTACCTTTAATTTACCACATGAATTGAACCATTGGATGTAGTAGGGACGTGGGTGTGATTGTGTGGTCAAGCCAAGCTTCTCGACCATCTCGGAGCTTGCAAGGTTGTTGCAGCTCCCTCCATCAATGATGACTCTACAGGCTCTGTCCTTCACGAGAAATCTGTCCAAACAAGTTGTGCCGCTGATTTTGCTCCGCTCTCTCTACTTGTGCGCCAAAGACTGCGTTGCAAACAAGGCTCACATGATACTCGGTGTCAACAAAGACTACTTGTTCCTCTACATCATCAAGATCACCGCTTCATCTCATCTCCTCCACTGCAATGTTAGCCGCAAGTACATATTCGCCCTCAATATCACTAGTACTTACATAACCACCGCCTTTGGTGGCAAGGTATGCTCACGACCGGGCGATCCCTCATGACGTGCCCCATTCCCTTGCAACGGTGGCACACAATCCCAGTGGTACGACCAGTGGAAGCAACCGACGAAGAACTCTTGGCTAGTGCCTGCACACTAGTAACTTTACTTACCTCGGGTGCATGTGATGTGGTCGGAGGTGCTGCTGAACGCGCCCTACTCGTGGAGGGGCAGCAGATGTAGTGAAGGTGGGGCTGTTTTGGATTGCCCCAAGACCGGGTCGTGGTGTAGACATGCTCCCAAAGTTGTTCCTTGGCCTCTGTTGTCGTCCCCGCAATTCCTTTTACGCCAAACATGTAAGTTGGAACAATCTAGGACGCTATCGTATTCTTTGTAATCCACTATGTCCCGAATTTCACGCCTTAATCCTCCATAAAACGTGCCATTGCAGCTTCTTCATCCTCAATAATATCACAACGCAACATGCTAATTTGTAGCTCCTGATAATATTCTTCTACGGATCTATTACCTTGGTTTAAGCGCTGCAATTTATTACGCAAATCACGTTTAAAAGAAGGTGAGACAAATCTGTTACGCATAGCAACCTATAAACCATCCCACGTAGTAGGCGCTAATCCTTCGGGGCATACCCTATTCCACCAAATGATGGCAAAGTTTTTAAATTCACTTGTGGCTTGCCTAACTCTATGCACTTCAGGAACTAAGTGAGCATTCAATTCCTGTTCTACCGTCATCTCCCAATCTAGATATATTTCTGCATCATAAGCACCCGCAAAAGATGGTATAGTGAACTTGACTTTAGCATATGGATCATCATGGGCATTATGTTGCTGAAAATTGTTACCTCTCATACCTTAACGGTTGAAGTTCGCAGTTCCGCTTATCGTGCTTCAAAGGTGTCGTGGTCGTGCATCTCATTATCAAACTCATGGTCATGGGTCGCACCATGAGGTTCCACACGACCGGTGTTTGGTGGTCGGTTCACCATTCTTCGAGGCGTGTAGTGAGCGCCGCAATACTATCGCTGATTGAGCGTTGTATTGTGATCGTGGTAGCTTGAAGCTTCTGTCGATGTCCTCATTAACAGTAGTGCGTTGTTCATCCAAGAGCGTAATGAGCTCTTCCCTCAAAACACACTCTTGCGCTTCCAATCCTTCACCTGACATGGTTAGTAGTAGACAAAAGACAACACAAAAGTATTATTCCTATCACTACTAGGTGGTCGGAGGATGGAATCACACACTCACAAGCCGCCTTACCAAGCTCTTATGAGTTTCTTACCAAATTACAAAGCAGTGGTCCGATCGGAGAAGGTGGGATGTACGACCACGGCGGAGGCGAATGCGAGGATCCAACTGAGGGCGAAAGTATGTGGAGCTCTTGATAGGCAATGTTTAGTAGCAAGGAATAGCAATAATGAAATCAGATTAGCAAAGCTGAATAAAAGTCCACAAGACTCGCCACGATTCTTGTCGCCCAATCGCGTTCCTAGAACTAGCTCAACCAAACGGAAGGATAGGGTAGATACAAACACAATCGGATCCAAAATCACAAAGCAACTGTTTTTTTTCCTTCTTTTTTTTCACTCTTTGCTTTCTTTTTTTTTGCACTCTTTTTTTTGCACTTCAAAAACCCAACCTAGGTTTTTTTTTTTTTTTGCGAATGTGACCTTGACTCAAAACTCTTCAAAACCCTTTTACGGGTCTATGGATATATATGGGTCACAAACTTTTCCGAGAGCAGGGTAAAAGGTAATTAAAAGATACTCTCTCTCTCTCTCTCTCTCTCTCTCTCTCTCTCTGAACTTTAGCTACGGGAAAAATCCGACCAGTCGATTGTTTCCGACCAGGTGGTGGGGTGTCCGAGAGCAACAAGATAATAAATAGGGTTGTCGGACACGAGTGGTCTGGTCGAATCCGACCAGCGCTCGCTTCCGACTGTGGAGAAGCCGAATCCGGTAGGTGGTCGATGGGGTGGTGTCTAGATGATCAAACAAAGAAAGACTCAACGCTAGAAACTAGATTACTGACGACTAGACCAAAGAACAAAGACACCGACGATGGACTCGAATTCAACAACGCTAAACCGAAAACACAATTGCGAAGGCACAAAGTGGTTTGGACAAAGGAATAATTACGATCTAAAACTTTTGTAGGGCAATTTTACGGACTCTAGGTGATGGAACAAAACTCACAAAAGGGGCTAAACGAAATTACCTAACGGGCAACCTTAGCTCGATACCACTTGATGAGTCACGGCGCCCGATCTTCCGATAGGTTCGATTTGGTTCGTCGTGAGGACGTTGACGCTTTGAGGCTTCCGACCAACGGATCGTCACCGCAATTCGCTACACCCGCACGCTGTCGTTATCGACCACGCTTGGACGTGATCGCCCTTACCACGAAGGTTATTGTTCCCGCAAGCAATCAAGCAACTCACAAGAACAAGGTAGATGCAATCAATTGTATTGCGATATGGATGAAGTTTACAAGTGGGGTTCTCAAACCGATAATCGCGAAACCGCAATTGGCGTAATAATCTAAGAAAACCCGCCTAAACTATGGCGGCTCTCGTATATATATAGGGGACGTGAGGAGGTCGACCTAGGGTTGTGCGCCGTGGCGATGAAGCGTACACAACCTCGACTCACCTCGTTACGCTTACAAAGTCTTATTAGTTTCCAAACGGTGACGCAAAGACCTTGTGTTGCGATTTCCGTCGTAGGATCGGTCCTAGGGTGGTCTTGAGGAGTCCATGCTATATTTGGTCGTAGATTGTGTCCAACGAGTATTGTGCTCGCTTTTACGGTCGTGAGATTGCTCCAATCGAATCAACTAGTCGTAGGTCTTCTTGTAGTGGTCGAGATCTTCTTGCAAAGGGTCGAGACCTTCTTGAACTGGTCGTAGTCCTAGATTCCTGAGTACAAGTAAATCATCTCCATTAGGCAGCATCATAGAGTTCTCAAATAATACACTCAGCCCTAGAAACGGCTTTACCTGATCGATTAAGTGACGTGCTCTAGCTCTTGTCATAGGACCGTAGTTCAAAGACCGTGATCCGAGGGTCTTGTGTCGTGCGTGTATCCGAAGGAGGGATGTCCTCATCACCTCTCACATCTATTATTTAGAGTCCAAAGATCCAATCCAACTCTAAGACCATCTCCAATGTTGTGTTTTAGCCGGTTAAAAGAGGAGAGAGAAGAAATTGAATCGATTTAATATATTGAAGGGGTCGATTCCAACAATTTTTTTATGGAACCGAACTCTACTTAAGAGTCAATTCAAAGCATTAAACAACTCATTTATGAGAGAGAGAGAGAGAGTGAAGTTGAGAGAGAATATTATTATTTTGTGGTTTTTTAATGTAACATGGATCCCAGTTATGAGTAGGAATTGGTTCAATACATTCAAAGAAAAACAAGCTCAGTTCCTAGAATGCTTACGTTGCATGACTTTGAATCGACATCGGTTCAATACACTAAAGATGCTCTAATATAACTCTTTACTAGACTCTAATATGAACTCATTAACACCACCCCCTCAAGATGGATCGAAGATATCAATCATAAACATCTTGTTACATATCGGTTCAATACACTAAAGATGCTCTAATACAACTCTTTACTAGACCCTAATACGAACTCATTAACACCGCCCCTCAAGATGAATCGAAGATATCAATCATAAACATCTTGTTACATATTATAGCACCATCGCTAGAAATGTGACAGAGCTTACATGATGTGAAAGCTCCATCCGGTTACTCCGCCAGCATGAAAAAACTTATTTCTATGGAAGATTTGAAATTAATTGGTATGAAGTCTCATGATTGTAATGTGCTGATGACACAAATATTTCCTGTTGCAATTAGAAGTATTTTGCCGAACAAGGTCCAAGTGGCAATCATGCGACTATGTTATTCCTTTAAATCAATTGCTTAGAAGGTCATCGATCCCGAAGGACTAGATGCCCTGCAGGCCGAGGTGGTGACAAATCTATGTCATCTTTAGATGTATTTCCCTTTGTCATTTTTCGATGTCATGGTCCATCTCATTGTTCACATTGTGAAAGAGATAAGATATGAGGCTCTGTGTTCCTACGTCATATGTACCCGTTCGAGAGGTACATGTGACTTCTCAAGTCCTATGTACGAAATTGATCTCGACCTGAGGGCAGCATCATCAAAGGTTATGCAACCGAAGAGCTCATTGAGTTCTGTGTCAACTACATGGTTTAGGTGAAACCAATAGGTGTGCCTCTATCTCGTCACGAGGGGAGGCTGGAGGGTATCGGGACTATCGGAAGGAAAGCAATCACTCCCGATTTCGATGTGTATGCTCAAGCCTATTTCACGGTCTTGCAACACATGACTTAAGTGTCCGCGTACATCGACGAGCACAAAGACATGCTACACCAACAGAATCCAGGTCGGTCGGAGGTTTGAATCACGAGAGAGCACAACTGCCGCTTCAACGAATGGTTAAAGGTGCGATTCACTAGGAGTCCGTCAACAAGTGATGATATGCTACCATGGTCGGAAAAACATCCAAAATTTACAATTGTGAAATGGTAAGGATATGACATAAATGGGTACACATTTTATAGACAACTCAGGATAGAAAGACCATAGACAACTCAGGATAGAAAGACCATAGTTCAAAACAGCGGTGTCTGCATAGATGCGTTTCATGAGCAATTCGATACCGCTGGGTTGAGATCCAACTATGGGTTCGTAAAGGAGATTTGGGAGCTCGACTATGTACTTTTCAAGATCCCCCTGTTTCGGTGCCATTGGTTCAAACTTCCACAGGGTGTGAAGGTCGACAAGTACGGCGTCACTACTGTGGACATTGAATGTGTCGGATACAAGGACGAACTATTCGTACTCAGTAAGCAAATTGTTCAAGTTTTTTTATGTAAAGGACCTGTCAAATAAGAACCGCAACGTAGTTCTTCATGGAAAAAGAAGGATTGTTTGAGTTGATAATGTTGTAGATGAGGAAGAGTATAATCAATTTGACGAGTTGCCTCCTTTCAGAGATGGCATCAGGCTTGAGAAATAACTGAGTGAGGAAGCTAGCTATATGTGGTTCGATCATCGAGAAGGGCTGTTTTTTAAAACGAAATAACCAATTGTAATGAACACCTATTTGGAAAATTATTCCATTGTAATTAAGAAACTCGACGCATGTAATTAAGGGATTATTCTGTTGTAAGGGATCCACTAATTAAGAAATTATTTAATCTGTGATTGTATCTGCTTTCTTGTTTTTAAAGGGCATGGCTAGCATTTCCTGAGGCTAGTCGAAAAACAGAATAGTAATTTTTCAAAAATAGAAGGAACTATCACATGAGGTTTAGTGTAACACACCGCTTGTGATATATGTAGCACAATGATTCCTAATTAAAGAGCCAAAAAATTTCGCCTCCCGCGCACGCGTCCAAAAATTCCCATGCTGAGCATTACAGACGGTTCCGTAATAGAACTATCTATGATACTTATCACACACGGTTTTTAAACATAACCATGTGAGATACGCTCGTTTATTGCAGACGGTCCTGGAATAGAACCGTCTGTGATATGCCTACGACCAGGGCATAGTTGTAGCTTGCCTACGACCATAACGCTTATTACAGACGATTTTATAATCAGGGTGGTCGTATCACATACAGTTCTATAATAGAACCGTCTGTGATAAGCTACCATATCACAGACGGTGCTTTAATATAATCGTTTGTGATATATGATATCACAGATAGTTCTTTTAGAGAACCATCTGTGATATACATTTATAAATAGGAGGCTCCGCTAGGGTTTGCGTCCTTACTCCTTATAGCTACTCACTAGGGTTTGCGTCATTACTCCTTAGAGCTACTCTGCGACCTCCGATTGAAGTCCTCCCCTCGCCGGTGTCCTCCCTCTGTGACCTCGATGCTGCCGCCCCTGAACTCGACGACGCCTCGCTCCCCCGACCTCGACTACCTCTTCGTCCACACCTCCCGTCAAGGTACGATCATCTCTTTGGATTGTGCTAGAAGAAGTTTCAAATTGTACTATTTTGATTGACATAAGAAGATATTGCTTTGTTAATCTTGCGAGATATTAAGTAAACGAGATGTCATCCGCACCGTCTTTCCCGCCGTCATCTACATCGCTGAACGTGTGAGGATCTCTGAGGAATGTGGTACCAAAGCGACATGCCAGAGGAATATCGAAAATACTTGTGGCCCGAATGACCATCACGACCGTCAGTCCCCCTGGGGGCCCACTGCTTCCCCACAAAGCAGTGACAGCATTCCGGAGCACCTGCGATATACTTGCAAGGGAACAGGTTCCTATCACCACACATAAATGCAATGATGTGACGGACGAAGAGAAAGCGCAGTTGTGGACTAAAATTACAACGTCGTTCGAGATCCCACCAAAGCATTCTCTAAACTCGTGCGACGGCATGCGTTCCTCACGATGGTAGACGCTTGGAAGACCTTCAAGAGCAAGCTTGTCATGGAGTACGTGAACAAGGATCAGACGTCCTGCACGAAGTATAGTTTCGTGTCGCCGGATACATGGGATGCTTTCGTGAAAATGAAGACAACGAATGAATTTTAGCAGCAAAGTGCTACGCACAAGGCTATCCAGGCACAAAACATTCACCCCCATAGACTTGACACCACTGGGTACGCAGGTAAAATCCCAGAATGGATGTGTGAAGATGATCTTGCAATCCAGTCAGAGGTCGCCCCGCCATTTGTTTATATCACGGACGAGCGTGCCCAAAACTGGTTAAGAGCGAGGGCCAAAGTCACGTCGTCGGGCGCCATCTGTTTCATAAACCCGACAGACGAGGAAGTGTGTCAACGCATGGTAAGATATGTCGAACTGCCTAGTTTTTAATAAGTCCAAAACTTCGTAGGGTCTAATATAACATAATGGCCTCCTACAGCAAACATTGAGTACCGAATCATCCCAAGGCTCCTTCGAACAAGTCAGGGAGAAGGATATACTATCCACAACCCTGGAAAACAAGGAGCACCCAGGTCGCACTCGAGGCCTTGGGGTTTACGTAGCTTGGAAGCATGGATTCCCACAGGACTCAGAGGCGTATAGGAGTCGGAAGAGATCCAAGGCCAAGCACGAAGAACAGTGGAAAGCGGAGTTTAAAGAACAGATTATGACATAATTTCAAGCATAGATAACATCATTGCAGGAACAAATGTGTCAAATTCTCAACCGGTCGCAAGACGCCCAATTACCTATCGACCTTATCCAGGTAATGTACATCTCAGGGATGCTCCAAAGATAGACCTATATGACGCTTTAGCTAGTTTTGTATCATTTTGTAGGTGCCCACGTGCTGCAGGCTCCAAGTGTTGGTTGGGTCCATTCATGTTGAGACTAGGCGGGGGTGGTGTTTCCATGCCACGAAGAGATAGTGGTGCACGGTGCCCAGCTGGCGTAGGGTTACGTAAAGGTCCAGGTGGACATGGTACATGATAATTTTATGTCCATCCCACTAAAGAAGCATCCGAACGAAGATATCATAACATCAGGGGATGCCGTGCGCACTTTTGTTTAGTGGTCCAAGAGGAACATCGCTCGATCCTACTTGTGCGCTTGAAGACCTCTCAGATCCTGCATCGTAGAGACAACGCCTGTGGAGATAGCGCCCGTCGAGATGGCCCTGAAGAAGCAAGAAAATGTTGTCGAGTCATCTTCCAGGAAGACAACTTGCACGTGAGGTGCTAAGGACAAATCGAATAAGATTAAGGCGTCTCATAAGCCCAGGATGTTCTTACTCGGAATGACGTTGGTCTCCTACACAACATTGGTTTGGGTTGCCAGACTTTGCATGACTGGTATATGCTGCAGACCGACGAGACGAGGGAAGACCGGCCTACCGGATTCATTGTCAGCTACAATAAGAACCATTTCCACCACAAGCTAGGCTACTTTGTCATGTGCTTCAAAAGCTTACTTGATCTATTCAACCTCGACGCCTTCAACGCCCCACTTCTACGATGTTGGACACTGTAAGTGTGTACAATCAAGTTCTACATTCACGCAATACTGATAAATGTCATAACTCATTGCTTGTGGATAGATACATGATGCGACAATACCGGTGATGGCGACAGCCGGTGGGTTTCCTCAACCCACATTTGATCTCAGAGCAATGCATCCGTGAAGACACAAACTATGTCGAGAAGTACATAATAAAGGGATTGCATACTCACAGCGATAAGGACTACATACTGGTGCCCTACAACCAGGGGTAAATACTTCACTACTTGCTATACAAATTTTATTTGTTCTTTATACGCAATACGAACTTAGGTTTAATGACTAAAGCGACATACATGAGTAGGTGGTATTGGGTCCTTCTAGTCGTCGTACCAAAGTGGAACAAGGTAATATACCTTGATTAACTAGTCAATAACAACCACGACTTCACCCTTGTGAAAAAAGTACTTGACAGGTATGCTCATTTCTCCATATGTAACTCCATTGTAGTGTTCGCTCATTTGAAATGTCCGAGGATAACTTTTGGAATCACGTAGGTCATTTAGCGCCTATGTTGCCGAGGGAGGGACACACAATGAACCAGGCGCCAAACTGCGACACAGGACGCGATTTCCGATACCTACTCACACTTCGTAACCTGGCCTCTCAAACTGACTATACCTATATCCTATATTACACTTCTATTTTTACAGTGCCACTAACAACTACGTCAAGGCAACATATGTGTATTCTATGTTTGTCGTCATATGCTGGAAATCACGTGTGCTAAGCCAAAGGATCTAGAGGTCAATCTCTTAATAATTATTTCGTAATTATGAATTTACATAAATATGCTTACTACTTTACTCTTGCTAGTGACAGTGCATGAAAATACCAGAAAGTAGCTTCGATCTGGATTTACTCGTGGAAGTTCGAGGACGGCTCGCCACCTTCATAATGGGGAAGATCATTAAAGAGAGTGGAGAGTTTTACCCCGGCTACTCTGATTTATTGTAATTCACTTTGAGTTGTAATCAAATCACTTTGTAATTAGATCATTAAAGTGACTTTGTAATTGATATTGAGTTTGTAAATCACTTTGAGTTGTTCTATATCAAATCAATTGTAATATATCTATTTTCTGCTAGCTTATTTTCAGAGGGCATGGCTAGCATTACCTAAGGCTAGCCGAAAAATCAAAATATATTTAGGTATAGAACGAACTATCACAGACGGTTTTGCAAAATAAACCGTTTGTGAATGATACTCACAGACGTCTAATACTAACAATCGTCTGTGATATCTATCTATATCTATACTAATTGGAGGCTCTCCTAGAAGCTCCCATATTAATCATAGGACGTAAAAAGATAGAAATTCCCACATTAATTGGAGAAAAAGAAAAAAGACTAGAAATTCCCACATTAATCAGAGACAAAGGAAAAAATCATAACCATCCAATCTATCTATCTATATCTATAATAATTAAAAAGTAGAAATTCCCACATTAATCGGAGAAAAAGAAAAAAAGGCTAGAAACTCCCACATTAATTAGAGAAAAAAGGGGAAAATCCTAACCATCCAATCTATCTATCTATATCTATACTAATTAGAGGCTCTCCTATAAACATCCATATTAATCCTAGGATGTAAAAAGGCTAGAAATTCCCACATTAATTACAGAAAATGGGAAAATCCTAACAATCCAATTTATAAAAAGATAGAAATTCCCACATTAATCAGAGAAAAAGAAAAAGGCTAGAAATTCCCACATTAATTAGAGAAAAAGGGAAATCCTAACCATCCAATTTGAACGCATATAGCTTCACCAAATAACCGTGTAGGATGCAGATACTTACTAAACAATGACATCCAAACACATGAGAAATTAATATGGCCAAATTTCTACATTAGATCTTAAGGTTAACGTTAAATCTATAGCGTTATAATATGGACTCAGCAAAAATTGAACGTGAAAAAAATATATTTGTCACTTAATATTAAAAAAAAATCTATCTATCTATGTCTATACTAATTGGAGGCTCTCCTAGAAGCTCCCGTATTAATCCTAGGAGGTAAAAACGTAGAAATTTCCACATTAATCGGAGAAAAAGAAAAATACCAGAAATTCCCACATTAATCAGAGAAAAAGAAAAAATCCTAACTATCCAATCTATCTATCTATCTATATCTATAATAATTGGAAGCTCTCCTGGAAGCTCCCGTATTAATCATAGGAGGTAAAAAGGCAGAAATTCCAACATTAATCGGAGAAAAAGAAAAAAGGCTAGAAATTCCCACATTAATCAAAGAAAAAGAGAAAAATCATAACCATCCATACTATCTACCTATATCTATACTAATTAGAGGCTCTCCTATAAACTTCTATCTATCTATCTATCTATCTATCTATATCTACACTAATTGGAGGCTCTCCAAAAAGCCCCCGTATTAATCCTAGAAGGTAAAAAGGTAGAAATTCCCACATTAATCGGAGAAAAAGAAAAAAGGCTAGAAATTCCCATATTAATCAGAGAAAAAGGGAAAAAAATCCTAACCATCCCATCTATCTATCTATCTACTAATTAGAGGCTCTCCTAGAAGCTCCCGTATTAATCCTATGAGGTAAAAAGGTAGAAATTCCCACATTAATCGGAGAAAAAGAAAGAAGGCTAGAAATTCCCACATTAATCAGAGAAAAAGGGAAAAAATTCTAACCATCTAATCTATCTATTTATCTATATATATACTAATTGGAGGCTCTCCTAGAAGCTCCCATTTTAATCCTAGGAGGTAAAAATGTAGAAATTCCCACATTAATAGGAGAAAAATAAAAAAGGCTAGAAATTCCCACATTAATCAGAGAAAAGGGAAAAAACCCTAATCATCCAATCTATCTATATATATCTATACTAATTGGAGGCTCTCCTATAAACCTCCATATTAATCCTAGGATGTAAAAAGGCTAGAAAGTCCCACATTAATTAGAGAAAATGGGGAAATCCTAATCATCAAATTTATAAAAAGGTAGAAATTCCCAAATTAATCAGAGAAAAAGAAAAAGGCTAGAAATTCCCACATTAATCAGAGAAAAAGCGAAAATCCTAACCATCCAATTTGAACGCATATAGCTTCACCAAATAACCGTGTAGGATGTATATACTTACTAAATAATGACATCCTAACCATCCAATTTGAACACATATAGCTTCACCAAATAACCGTGTAGGATGCAGATATTTACTAAATAATGACATCTGAACACATGAGAAATTAATATGGCCAGATTTCTACATGAGATCTTAAGGTTAACGTTAAATCTATAGCGTTATAATATGGACTCACCAAAAATCGAAGGCGGAAAAAAATATATATTTGTCACTTAATATAAAAACAAAATTTTTAATTGTATAAATTTAAAATTTTGAGAGATAATTTCAAACTAAAAAAATATGTCCAATTCATATTAGTTAGGAGCTAAAAGTTACAAAAATTCTTAGCCCTGAAAATAATATTTAAAAAGTATCATGTCCGTGCGGATGCACTTATTGATGACTGTGTATACAATCACAGACGGCTACTACTAACACCCATCTGTGATATGTATCCGATCACAGATGGCTACCACCACCAACCGTCTGTGATATGTCGAACATCACAAACAACTACTATCAAAAAATGTTTGTGATATCCTTCATATCATAGACTGTTTTTGGTGAAAACCGTCTGTGATAGTAGGTCTTCACAGATAGTTTCAACAAATAACTGCCTGTGATATCCCATATATCACATACGATTTTTGGTAGAAATCGTCTGTGATAGTAGGCCTTTCGTAGACGGTTTCTACCAAAAACCGTATGTGATATGCGGGATATCACAGACGGTTTTTTATTGAAACCGTCTGTGAATGCCTACTATCACAGACGGTCTCCACCAAAAACTGTCTATGATATACTTTTCACAGACGGCTCACAAACCGTCTGTGATGACCCTCTCTATAGTAGTGGACCTCGCTCTTGTACTTCAGCATATAAATCCAAGTCATACGAGTATAGCAATTAATAAATATGACAAACCATTTAAAATCACTCACAGAAGTAACTGAGCATATACCCTAAATATCAAAATGTATTAATATAAAAGGTTCATGACTCTGAAGACCAATGCTACTATATGTAGATCGTGTATGTTTTCCAAACTCACAAGAATCACACACAAGTTTGCTCTTGTCTACTTTATTGAACAAATTCGGGTACAACCGAATTAAGCTATCAAACGGTGGATGTCCCAAGTGACGATGATGTAACAAAACTTCTCCCTCAACTCCTCATGCAACACAGCCAATGCCACATCAACCTGATCAATGTACCACAACCCATTATGCCTTATTACAATCCTAGTACTCTTCTCAGTTCTCTTCTCCTTGAACAAACACGAATCCTCATCACATGAGACACTGCATTTGAATTGGTCCATGATAGAACTACATGAAAGAAGGTTGGCTGGAAAGGAGGGAACATGCAAAACATGGGATAAAGCAATGGATGGTGTGAACTCTACAGATCCTACACACTGAATAAGCTGGGAGGTCCCATCAGCTGTTTGGACACATTTTCATAATAAGTATATGGAGTGTAAGTTGCAAATGCACTAAGTGAACCCGTGACATACTTGGATGCCCCTGAATCTATTATCCAATCAATATGAGAGTGTTTATATGTAGATGCAAGTGAATGTGTCTTAGTACCTTCACCTACGTGGGCGTAGTTGGCAAAGTTACCAAAGGAGGTGGTAGTTGTTGTAGTGGAATCGTGAGGAGTCTCCAATACATTTCCCTACTGCCACTTCTCCCGCTGCATAGCTTGCTCACCTGTCAGAGTAATAGACATGCCTCGGCCTCTATAATCTCCAACTCGGCCTCCACGACCACCACAACCTCCACCTTAGCCTCCATACCGTGGAGAAGGACAAGCACGACTTAGATATCCTCTCACCTCACAGTTGTAGCACTCCCTGTCATCGAGCATGGCGCATGCGGACCAGACATGATTGTTGTCCCTCATTACTCGTAGTCTAATATCCTTCCTTACTGCCGGCGGCCTCCTCCCCGTCTACCCAGTGATCCGAGGCAGCGTAGCCGCAGCTCGGGCTTGCCCGCGAGGAAACGCGACAGCTCCTCATTATAGGAGGTGGAGGCGACAAGGATGACGACGAAAAACGACAACGGCTAAGGTAAGCGATGCTTAGGGTTCAGACGTGGTGGATGGGAACGAGGATGACTCTAATACCATGTAGATTTTTTGGGAATAATTGTGTGTTGTCCCACATGACCCCACACCCTTTATTTATAGTTCAAAGATCCAATCCGGCTCTAATATAACTCTTTACTAAACTCTAATAGGAACTCACCAACAAAAATCAACAAAACTCTATTGAGGATGGATTGAACCAACTCTACAGGTAAGAGAGATTACTACAAAAGCTTAAGTCCTCCCAATCAAAGTTGAGGCTAATGACCTTAAAAAGAAATCCTCTTCTTAGGGTGATGTTTAAGCCTTTCTTCACTGTCTTATCTGCAAAGCATTATTTTGGTACTTTGTGGTGAAGCTAGACCCTCCAATCAACTTGCAGGCCTAGTTATATCTTCCTCAATGGATAAGACTTGTACAACCTCTGGAACTCAAGTTGTACCATCAAAATGAGGAGTTTGGAGGTGTCTGAACTTGCATCCAACATGCCTATGGAAGTAGCCCTTCTGGTGCAACATCAATGTCTGGATTGGGTCCGATCCTATGTCGAACTACGTCGGTGGTGCATGTTGAATAATCCTTAATGCTATTTAAGTTTTAGTTTTGGTTTGCATGGCTGAATTTGTAGTCATGAACATTGATAACTCTAATTGCCTGAACGTGGGATGGTGGCTATAGTTTCAGTTTTGCATGTAGTATTTAGTGCTTCAGTTGCTTGTTATTTGCTAGTATAAATAAGAGAAGAAAAGGAAAAGATGTGAAGTTCGGCAGCACCAAAATATTTGTATCTTGTGTGTTCTTCTTCCTTTCTCTGCGTTCCAGAGTGTTCGTGTGAGTGCGTCCAGGTGTTCTCTCGGGAGCAGTTCTAACAATTGGTATCAGAGCGGGGTTCAATGCGAGGAGAGTGCTCACCCGGTGGCTCCGGCGGCGGCAACGAGCGAGACGGAGATGCGGTGGCCGGGGAAGCGCGTCGTCGGGCCGAGGCAAATGAGGCGGCGAACGCCACGGTCGAGCAAAGCGTCGGCGGGTGCCAAGATAAGTGGCTGCAGGAACGAGTGTGCCCGAGCGCGGACGTGCACAACAGCGGCTAGCCTAGTCGTACGCAGGGCGTGGGAGTGCACGTGAGGCGCGCAGCAACGCAGGTGAGCGGGTGTACGCAGGTGTGCGCGTGCAAGGGCCAACTAGCGGTGCAGCACCACGTAGGGGTGCTAGCACACACAGGTGATGGTGCGACCGGCGTACAGCGTGGAGCATACGGCTTGGTGGCGAGGAGAGCTAGACCATTTGGGCAAAGGTGGCGACAATGAGCCGGCTGCAGCACCATGCGCTCAAGAGCATGACGCCAAAGATCAGCGCGGCCAGAGCGAGGCCAGCGTGGTGTGTCGGAATCGCACATGACGTGTGCACCGGTGACGATGGTCGTGGATGGCGAGATCTTGTTTTCTATGTGTTCATCATGTTTATTTATGTTGCATGGCTTAGTTGCCGTATAGAGTCATAGTAGTGGGCTAAATCCAAGACAGTTGCATGTGTGGTGTCATGGCGTAGTGGACGGATCGGCAGCGAAGTGAGCCGATCGGCAGTCAAGTGAAGCCAGCAGTTGTGTGCACATTCATATGTTATTGGATCAATCACGTGTTAGGGGTTAATGCATGTAGCTGTGAGAACGTGAGCATGTACACGTTGCCAAGCGTGAGACTAGCTCTAGATTTGTTCGAGTTAGTTGAGAAGGCATACACGTGAGATGAGTTGGTCCTCCTTCAAGGTATCTGCATGCATCATCTAGTGGAGCTAATGCATGATGTGAGTTAGTCTTCTGCGCGTGGCTAGAGGTTGCGGGCGATCCGCAATGGTGAGTCAGCGCATCAAGGATTAGGGAGTGTTTGTTGAATAATCCTTAATGTTGTTTAGGTTTCAGTTTTGGTTTGCATGGCTGAATTGGTAGTCATGAACATTGATGACGCTAATTGCCTGAACGTGGGATGGTGGCTGAGTTTTGCATGTAGTATTCAATGCTTCAGTTGTTTGTTATTTGCTAGTATAAATAAGAGAAGAAAAGAAAAAGCTGTGAAGTTCGGCAGCACTAAAATATTTGTATCTTGTGTGTTCTTCTTTCTTTCTCTACGTTTTAGAGTGTTCGTGTGCATACGTCCAGATGTTCTCTCTGGGCAGTTCCAACAGTGCACCAATCCGTCTCTCTGGGCAGTTCCAACAGTGCACCAATCCGTAGACCTCAGGTGGCATATTCTACATACATAGCATAATAAAAAGGACTAAAGTATGACTAGGATAAAAAAGAGAGAATGGAAGCAAACTTGGGAATGCTGCGACACTTAACGCAGAGAAAGCTAAGAAAGCTTTGGAGTAGCTTTCTACTCTGAAAGCCACATTGAGCTCATCTGATAAAAAATGGATATGGAACTGTTCAAATATCCACTACAAAGTCTTCCTCTGTCGATATCATTTTGGTGAAGAGATATTCCAAAATTTGTTCTTGAAGTGGATGAAGGAAAGTTCGTCGAACCAGGACTGGGTCTGAACTGGAACTCTG
Source organism: Hsuehochloa calcarea (assembly GCA_036346395.1). Taxonomy (NCBI): domain Eukaryota; kingdom Viridiplantae; phylum Streptophyta; class Magnoliopsida; order Poales; family Poaceae; genus Hsuehochloa; species Hsuehochloa calcarea. The sequence continues at coordinate 12,090,061 of CM070610.1, read as the reverse complement.
AATATACCTACACTGAAAGTGACACTTTGTGCTCACATATTGCCCATTAAGTTTTTTTAGGCATGATACATCAATACATCATATGTTTTTAAGATAGTTTGAGGTGAAAAAAATAGATTCTCCAAGTTACCATATACTCTCTTTATATATATATATATATATATATATATATATATATATATATATACCCCCAAAGCTCAAGCACTGCATCCAACATCTATTCGACAATTATATCCTCCTTTGTATAAGACTATACAGAAGCATTGTACATTTTTTTAGAGAAAAAACATTATCGCTTTTTCCGAGGGGGAAAAGTTATCAAATAATTCTTTTAGTAGAAAAATAGCTTTTTTTTTCTTCATAATTTTGACTTTTGAGAGGAATAAAAAAAGGATCTGTCTACACAAATTTTTTTTAGTTCTGTAAAAAAACTAGTCACCTTTCTTTATCAGTTCCCTGAAATAAATAGAGTCGTGGGCTGAGAGTAATCCTGACTGTGAAGTCTGAACTAGAGAAACTTTCTTGAAAGTAACCAGGAAGCTAATTAAGTGATGGAGAGGGTCTCCAACTGTCCATATGTGGCCATGGCCAGTACCAAAGATATCTCCCGAAATTTTGGAATCGAGGGCCTCCGATTGTTACATTCGCGACCCTGATTCGCAGCCACGCTGATGGCGAGTGCATCATGTTAGGTTCATGGGACCAATTAATTAGGCAATCAAGCGGATCATGACTGGTGATAGGTGTGAGTTGTTCCAGTCTTAGTGCACTAAGTTACGATTTGTAGCCGATTGCGCGAGAGTGGATTACCATCCCTTCGATCGGCATCTTGAAAAGCCAACAAAAGAACCGGCCGGGTTGGTTCCAACGGCGTGCAGACAGAATTACAACCGCTGTACGTAGTAGTTTGTGTACAACCGATCTATGTTCATCCGCACGCATTTAACAGCACGACGACGCATATAAATCTGCAGCGCACCGATAAGTTTACATGTTGCTGAAGAAATATCGCAGAATGTTTCGTGATTCCTTCCCCCTCTCCCGTAAGATCTGCAAGCAGCCCGCGACGACCGACCGTGTACGGCAAATAATCAAGCACGACAGGATCACAGACAAATAATCAAGCACGACAGGGTCAAAAAGCTGCATGCCTCAACCTCAATCTATCAACTAACCAGCTGCCATCAATTCGCTCCTCATGATGGGCGGCGATTGGTTGGTTGGATCACGTACACACGCGCGCCGCTCCTCCATACCGCGCCTTAAATTCTCTCCACGTCGACGGACCACGGCTCACATGGGGAGGTGCATGCACTGCGGTATCGCTGCTGCGTGGCCTGGCCTGCCATGGCACGGAATGCCACGGCCGGCCGGCCGGCCGGCAGGTGCATGCACTGCAATATCGCTGCTGCGTGGCCTGGCCTGCCATGGCACGTACGGCATGCGATGGCCGGCCGGCCGGCCGGGGCCAAGCGGCTGCCGCTTGGCCCTGGGCGGGCGTGCGCGCGACATGGTAACGTGTAGTAGCATTGGACGGCTCCCGGCGCGCTGCAGCCACCCCACGTTATTTGCCGGCGGATGCACCGAGCGTCACGGGCTGTACTACGTACCGCTACAGCCTACAGGGCAGGTGTTGGTCGGAGTGGGACGGCGCGGTCACTGGCAGGCGCGCGCCGATTAGATAGATGCACCGCATGAACGGAGAGTTCGGCGTGGAGGACCGATCTTGTATTTCTGTCCACTGTCAAGCGTGAGACCATGAGACGTCCGCGGTGTAAGTTTGCACCTGGTATGATGCAGGAAACTGTTGTGCCTTGTCTTTCTCTTCGGAGGTGGTTCATAGTTTCCGAGATGGTCGCATTGTGCATCTCTTGTATCAGTGACCTGATCATCGGCTGTTCGTTTCCACTTTGGTGCGCCCTTCTTAGGATGTGTGAATATATGAACTAAAAACTGTGGCTGCGAGAATAAGAAAGGACCGAAGGGCATGGGCGGGGTGGATGTCTGGCACAGGTTTTACATCGGCCATGTCAAATTCTGCACAAGATTGCTGCTAGCTGATCTAGACAGGAGTTTTTCTAATGTTTTTTATGTTTCTGCCCGGTCATTGGTGTACTGTTGGGCGATTCGTTTCGTCCGAACCGACACATCATCCCATGTTATGGCTACACCTCGATCCGTTCTGTTCTGCCAGCTTGGAGGATCTTTGTCATCAGGCGATCATGGGGGGACAGAGATCTCAAGCCATGGCTGAGAAAGAACTTAAGGTTGCATGCAGATATCCATTGCATTCAAGCTCATGCATGCTAGAGCTGTGTGTGCAGTCAGCAAACTGTGCATGGCAGGTCCTGTATAGCACTGATACTGTTTTGCGATCGATTTAGTCATTGATATTAGCCTACAGGCACAAGTCCTGTATAGCACGCAAAAACAACGGTGAGGGACGTCGGGTCGACGAAGTGGCAACTGGCAAGCACGACGGTAGCTAGACAGGCACAGTGGTGGCACGCACGACTAGAGGTGGGCATTGGGCCGTGCCGTGCCGCACGCCCAGCCCACCGCAGCGTCGTCTTTGCCGGCTCGGCTGGTCATCCCACCGCGCCGCGTGCCGCCCGTATCGTCTCTAGTCGGCCGAGCACGCCCAAAGCCCGCCGTCGGGATCGTGCCGTGCCAGCCCAAGTCCGGCCCTAAGTAACTATAGACGCCTGAGAAGACAATAACCGCCACCGCCGCCGTCCAGAAGACAAAGACACGTGGTTGGTCGGGTGGCGAAGGGATGATTGGTTAGCCAGCCGCGCGTGGGAGTGATTGGACCAGATCGAGGAGGATTGGGCTAGAACGGAAAGGTTGGGCCTATTTCGTGCCGTGCCAAGCACGCCCAACTGATCGCGCCGTCGCCGCCTAACGGCGCATTCTCGAGCCCGCCCGCCCGCTGCGTCAGCTGCCGCCCGCCCACCACGTGCCGTGTCGTGCCGTGCTTAGATCGTACCGTGCCGACCGTGCTTCGAGCTGGCCCAAAAAAGCACGACCCAAGTCCCAGCTCTACGCACGACGGACACCAAGCCATGAAATTAAACAATGCTAGATACATTTCGAAGTCTTTGGCTCTATGCTCATCTCTGCACTTTATAACAGATTGCATGTAGTCCTTTCTTCTTCTTCTTCTTTTTTGTTAGGGAAAAGCTGCTTCATTAATAAGGGTTCCGTAAAGATAGGGTTTGATAAAGATAGGAGCTACGCCTAACCAAGATACATAAAGCTTATAAGTACAGCCAGCTTTTTGCTAAAACATGGGCAACGCCTTTAGCAGTTCGACGGACGACCTGAACTACCACACCTCTGCACATTCTGCATCATTTGCTTGATCTCCATCACAATGGGATCGTATTCTGATCTGTCCATCCCTATGTCCAGAAGCTTTGAACCAACTCCCACACAGTCCGTGTCCATCACCAACTTGTTGATTCCTAACTCAGTTGCTAGTTCAATAGCTCTCTTAACATACCAGTAGTTCAACCAATTTCTGGATGACTGACGTTCTCCATTCACAACGATGAACCAGCCATAAAGGAGCCATTTTCTCTACGCTAAATCGTTTGTGTTGGACCATGTTGGTAATTAGAGGGGGTGAATAGAAGCCTACCTTTTCTCTTACTGGAATTTCACTCCTTTTGCACTCTAATAGCTACATAAAGCTACTAAGATCAAGATCTCAAAATTACAGCGGAAGAATCGAGTTGAAACTAAGAAAATCAAGCAGTAACCCGCTTCGGCCTGTATGACCGTCAAGCACCGGGCGGTCTAACCGCACGGCCAATCTGACCGCACCCTCATGTTGACAGCAAAATCTGAAATTTTTTGGATCCACAAATAGATCTAACTTTTGATCTAGAGATCTAAATCACTTGAAAATTCAGATATAGCTCAATAAGAAGGGCAAAAACATATTCCAATCGAAGATCAAGACGATTATAGCCAAGGTTCCATGAATTTCTAGAGTATTTTCAGTATTAAAATTTGCCCCTTAATGTTTTCACGAGTTATTTTCAGAAAAGAGATGGTTTAGAAAATGTGATAATGAGCAGAGATGAGTCATCCAGTACATTTTTGCTATTAATGCTTGCTGAGTACTTTTGTACTCAACCTTGCTAGTATTCTCCTTTGTAGATCCTAGTCCAGCCGGGAACTATCCCGCGTGGGATGATGGACATGCAGGTACCGAGAAGATCGCAGGAGGCGAGGGCGCTGACTACGAGGACCAGGGCGATATGGGCAACTTTATCGACGCGTGGGGCGAGTAGACTACCAGAAGAGCTTGGCCGGCAAGCGCGGGGACTTAGTCCCATTTATCAGTTGTAGTTTGCTATCTGTAAAGATCATAGTCTTGCGTGGCTACTGTTGTAATAAAAATGTACAGTTTTTATCTTATTGTTCTGCTGCCCAACTCTGATAAAAGGCTTACTATTCGTTGGAGCGGTGTTCTACCGGGTAGATGAATAGTAAACCACATCCCTAAGTGTGATTACGCCTAGGGTAATGACACAGGGCGTCGCAGATACCAAAACACCCCTGCTCAATCCTTCCATCCTTGGCCGAGGCCAATCTCGTGAAGTAATCCCATACTTCGCCACGCATAGGTTCATCAATGGCTTTCCTCATGCTGACAAGTCTCTCCCATCCGGCTCTCACCGGACCGCCTCAACACTTGCATCACTCAAGCCACTTGATGCAACCCGCTTCGAGAAACTTGTCATTCTTGATATTTTTGTCCATCTTGCACCTTGCTTGAGATCAACCACTTCACCCAGTATCCTCGATCATTCAGGATCTTTATTTCATTAAACCAAGTCCCTATCATCCTCGTCATTGATCGTAGTTGACTCCAAATATCCCTGCACAATAATATACCAAGAAATTGATTCTAAGCATAAGTTATTCGTAACTTGACCCACGTTAGCAAAAAATATGCATCATGCAACATATATACACTAATCCCATGACATTGGACAATTCCCAAACTTAAGCACAACCCACTTGGCAGAAACATCCATGGCCGCTAGACCACTCGCCACGGGTTGGTCGACCGCCACCCTTGATCGGTCGACCGCTCCCCTAGGAGCAGGGGACCGGTCTGACCGCTGTTGGCATGATCTCCATGAGTGGCTAGTCTGACCGCCGCTGGTCTGATCGCCATGAAGTGGCCGGTCAGACTGCTTTCCATTTCCAAAAAACACCCCTATCTTGACTTCTTTTCAGTTGGTATCAATCTAGTTTCGCGTACAATCTCTATTTGTCAATGACACTTGGTGCGAACATAACGCCAAACACTCCCATACAAGTGTTTGGTGTCCATTTGACACAATCTTGCACCATCGGTCAGACAGCAATCTGACAATTTACAAAACTGGGAGTTCACTTTCCAAGCTCCTCAACAACGATACCAATTGTTCATCGCCTAGATTAGGACCATACTACATGGTCTCTACAATTTGTATGCCTTTCCAAGAATAATCAATAGCAAGTTGAAGAGACCAAGAGAAAAGAAAAACTATTCCCTTTCAATAATGCAGCCTATTGAGATTCCTCATGAGAAGCTCATTATGCTTTTCCGCCACTAGAAGTGTGGTTATCAGTTCAAAGTGGTTTTCATACCCCTTTTCTTTGTACTATTGTGCTAGCACCAGATTTGTAGCATGGAGTGGAAAGGGTTTTTTCGATTAGTTGTCCATCTATAAAATCTTTTCCGCAGAGCCTTAAAAAGAAATTATCCTATGGAGTGTTGAGTTATAAGCCACAATGATTTCTAATCCTAAAAGTGCAAACTTGTTCAATCATGCTCCGCCTGATGGAACATTAATTTCCTTTGTTGATTATATCTCTTTTGAAGGGAAACCCGTAGGGTTAAAGGATCTCTCTCCATCAAATATTCATTCTTGCTATCCTTATTCAAATGATAATGTAGGAAGAATATGGCCTTAGTCTTGTGTTCCTCTGGGGTTTATTAGTATTGCTGTGAGGAATAATAGTTGCACTTAGCCCTTTGGAGGTTAAGTAGAACTCCACGTCCATGGCCCAGGTTAGGTAGTTGCTCCCATCAACCACCAATTCATCAAATTCCCTTTTTGCAACGTCAATCATGTTGATTATAGCACTGTATAGCAATGTATATAATTACTATAAGGCAATGAATAGGTACATCATGTACCGCAATAGTCAAAACATGTATTACAACAATAAAAAAAACTTGCATGAGTAGTAAATATCACATCTACAGATTTGTAGTAATTTTCTACTGATTTTCCAAGCATAGAATAGTTACTACTACCACAAATTAATAGAAAAGCAATTTCTGGTATTTAAATAACTCACAAAAGGTTTAACTAAAAGAACTAGAAAAATTTTGAGATTTAATTTTCACAATTCCACCGAGTGGAAGCCCTCATACTTTATTCAGTAAGTTTCAGTATATCTTTTGCAAAATTTTAGTCTAGAAGGACCCAATTTTAATAAACCAAGGACTTGCGCTTGATTTTGAAAAGTTGAAGGACTTTCCTGCAAAAGTGCCAAGGCTGGTCGGGTCCCGTCCCGACTGAGCCTTATGGGCCAAAAGCTGATGACCTATGTAGGGCCTTGCGGCTCATGTCGGCCATATAGCCCACGCTCTAGGGTTTTAAGCCTACCGTCGTGTGGCGGCAGCGCTCGTGCTCGTGCCCAGCACAGCATGGCTTTGCTCCTGGTGAGAGGTGACGTCCAAGGTGGTGACTTCCGTGGCAGGTTGCGACAATGATGATGGTGTGCAACAGTGGCGCGAGTGCCCCCCTCTTCATCTTCTCCCATCGGCAAGAGGGTGATAGTGACAGCAGTGGCACACGAGTCCTTCCCCTCACCCATGCCAAGGGTGAAGGCGGAGGCGCACACTCATCCGACGCACAGCTGGTGAAGTGGTGACACCCTCGGCGACCCTATCCCTCCCCTCGCACAACGACATAGGGAGGCAGTGGCGGTTCTCTCTAGCAACCCCGATTACCTTGTCTCGCCTCCCAAGATAGGAAGGCGGTGGCGACGATCGCTCGGTGGCTCCTCCACTCCTCGCGCGGTGGGGCTTGCTAGTCGTGTCCTTCGTGTGGAGGTGGAAGGTTGTGGCGGGCTTGTTGTTGCCCTTGTACGAAGGCACATGATGACGGTGACTCTGTCTCGCTCATGCAGCGCCGATGGGCTTTGGCCCTTGTCCGACCCGGTCGGCACCGCTGAAGACAGCTTGTTGGTGATATGCCTTAGAGGCAATCATAGAGATGATTATATCATGTCTATATTTATGAGTTATAGAATAAATGTTATTTATGTTCCTTGAATGAATCATCAGTTATAAAGATTAACAAGTATGTGACTTGTTGATGACGCTCTTTAACTTATATGATGTCGTTCTAAATGTATCCTTATCGATGTCACTAATTGGAACATTAGTGACTTATCGACTAGCACATATATTGATTGATGACCGTGTTTCACCGGTCATGGATATAGGGATATCGAATCAATAATATGAACACATGTTAGAGAACATGTTGTTATATTGACCCACATTGAGACACTATTGAGATCATTATAATTTTATGTGTCATCAGTTGGTCTCAAGCAATGATGATGTATAATCCTTAGACCTGAAATCAATATAGTTTCCTACATGTGTAATATTGCACTTAGGGGTTGCCAAACACTACTCCGTAACTGAGTATTTATAAAGGTATCTTTCTGGTATACTATGAAACATACGAAGGGATATGGCTGGTCGGATATGGGATTTACCACTCCTAACATAACATGATAGATATCTATGAGTCCCTCAATGTGATCGGATAAAGAAAGTGCATGACCATCCCACTAGTAGTTGAAGAGTCGACCACATGAAGTTATTCGTCACTTAATCGAGAAAGTATTGAACAGTTCATGCATGACAAAACATCTCACCTGGAGTTCAACCAGATATCGTGAGGCAAAGGAAGAATACACGAGTAGGTTGTTTAGTTTGACCAAATATAGACTGGTCGTATGGAAATACTAGTTAGTTGTAGGCTAGTCGAACATAATCACTAACTGGTCGTAAGGAGTTACGAACTGGCATTGACTAAATATGAACTGGTTGTATAGAAATACGAGGTGGTCGTAAGTGATTAGGACCTAGTCATAGATTATATTACATTAAGTTTCATCCGATATAATTTATATGTATTCGGAAATCGTTATATCCTGCTAGGAATGGCTAACGACTCATGGTCGGAAATGGGTGTTGGACCGTAAAGGCGACTAGAGGGGGGGGGGTGAATAGGAGCACGCTCACTTTTTCACAAATTATGAACTCAATACAATTTCACTCCAGTAGCTATTAGAAAGCTATGAAGATCAATATACCAAGACAATTGGAAGACTAGTATTGAATCCAATTAAACCCTAAGCAATGCTACAAAATCAACTAAGATTGCAAAGACTCACGGACGGGCGGTCTGATCATTGTACCCAACCGTCGGACCGATTGTCGGGCGGTCCGACCGGCGTTGTCTTTGGCGGTCGGACCGCTCAAAATCGGTCTCGACCGGTGATGACGGGCGGTCCGACCGCCGACTCGTGAACCGATCCGCAATAAATAAAATCAGCCCGATGACGGTTGCAATTAGGTGAAACTTTTGATTCTCAACTCTAATATTTATGAAACTTTGCACACACCTTCTATATGCTATTGAGGACCTATTCCAATCGAATATTATGATAATTCTTGGAACGATCTTGAGCAATTGCCAATTGATTAACAGAAGGTCTAAAACCGGGCAAGAACGAAAACTTGATCCTAAAGCTTGTTCATGAGGGATTGATGATCAAGATGATGCTAGATAGATTCACACATATCACAGCAAGCTAATTCACGTGAAAGAATCAATCACAAACTCGCGGATCAAAGAAAGCCCTAAAAACACGAAATTGAAAGCAAGAACGAAAAGAGACTTATCTCAAGCAAACCTTGCATAGATTAAGAACGTGATCGTCGCTGGATTACACCCACGCCATCATGGATCAGTGGTCAATCCAAGATCACGAAATTCACCTCAAACCATCAAGAGCCCTAGCCTCCACCTCAACTCCCTAAAGACAATTAGTGTTTTGAAACATAAAAAGGCGAGAGAGAGAAGAGCTAGATGGTGCAGCCACCACCTCCCCCTATTTATAGTGGAGGCCTAGACTCCTAGGGTTTGACTCCATTGGGCTCCCAAGGCCCACTAACAAGCGGGTCACACACGCACGCTCGCGGCTACCGTCTTTAACCTTTTGACCTAAACCGCTTTACCATGCGCCATGGATTCGCTAATAGGTCACCCTTGTCCATCTTGTGTCACGCTTGAGTCGTTGACCTCACCCGCATCGCCGATCGTTCTAGACCTCAACTCTTCAAGTCTAGTCCCGATTCTCCTCGCCGCTGACCGTCGTTGACCACCAAGCTACCCGCACAACCATAGACAAGCAAACACGATTCGGAACAAGTTCTTCACAACTTGACCCATGTTAGTCAAAACATGCATCATGCAAATCATATGCCATGAAACCAATGACTTTGACCTAACAAAACAACATCGCCACGGTTGGCCGACGTTCAAGTAAAACCGGCCGACCGCTCAGGAGTGGCCGGTCGGACCGCCATGGCGGTCGGACCGCTCCACGTGAGCGGCCGGACCGCCTTATGGGACTTAGCCGAAATTCATACTCCCAAATTCAAACCTTCGGAAATTAAAACGAATAGAACTTCTTCTCGAGACTCCAAAATTATGAGACCAAGTGTATTGGGATCCCTCACTTGCCTACAACACCTATTTTGGCCCACTGTTTTGAACACTTTTAGGTCACCGCCGTCCGGCCGCCCACATGGCCGGTCCGACCGATTTGGGACCGGCCGGATCATTGCAAGGACCGGTCGGACCGCCTCGTCTGTAATACCGTAGCTTTGTCGAAAACGCGTGAAACGACAAACCGTAAACGCCATTGCCAATTGTCACATCATCCTAAGATCTGGAGCATATCCCCATGAAATCCACAATGGGTTTCCAAGTTAGAACCGATTGTACATGAACCTACAGGGTGACACACTTAACGGGTTGGAACAAACGAGTTCGGATAGGATCCATCTTGGGCTCTATATAAGAGGATGCATGAGTCTATTGGGGCAGACGACGGACGACGTGAGTTGCTCTACCGAAACCCTAGCCGCCATCTTCTCGAGAGCTCTACCGTGTGAGTTGGTGCTAGCACACCGGCGTATGGTGTTCCATCCCTGGACGTGTGGATGCTGTAGAGGCGCTGCTGCGGTTGCTGCTGAACTGATCGAGGACTATCCTCAACCTAAACAAGGAACACGATTGGTTGCTGGAGGAGACGATCGACACCGAGGACACTGGATGATCAACTACGACCACTATATCGACGCGCTCCACGTTAGATCAGGCTACTCCAACTCTTCTTCTACTGCGTTGCGCGTCTAGTGGTAACAATCTATGATATCTTGCTTGCATGACTTCCTGGTTTACATGGTAGACTTTTTGAATTACCAGCTAGTGTAGCCTACACGTATCCTGGCAACAGCGACGATGACTTGACGACACCATGGAGGTGCCGCTCCGTGGTCGTCACGGAGGCAACGACGACGACCACGTTCACCGGCGCGGAGACGACAACGGGGTACCCTTAGGGCATGGCACACGCGAGGCATGCAACATCCCGTGGCATGGTCCGTGGCGTGCACGGGCTTGCACCTGCTCAATCTGTTACGGCACGACGACAGCAAGCTACACGCAAAGGCGTGCGGTCGGTGGCTCGTTGGTGGTGGCGCGCAGTGTGCACAGAGGCGCACGGTAGTGCAAATGCCGAGAAAAGGCGCGGTTGGTGCGCTCACGGAAGCATGTGCCCAGCCAATCAGCAAGATATTCGACAATGAACAGTAGAAAACTCAATCTACTAAAAAGAATATTACCGCTAGAATCAAAAACTTAGATCAAAGCAACGTACCAGGAAGCCTTAGCTTAGAGCACTATTGTGTTCATAACATGTTGTATATTCGAGGCCGTGTTGCCAACGAACGAAGCTCTTAACTCAAAAATAATAAATAATAGACAAGAACATAGTCCTAGTCTTATACACTACTACAAAAAGGCTAATACTGAACATCTCATCACGGACAGTTAACCAAATCCGTCTCAGATAAATACAATAATGCATTTGTTTTGGTTAGCGACCGTTTGTGTTACTGGATGCACTAAAAACTGTATGTGAAGAGATAATATCACAGACGGTTTGTGTTGAAAACCGTCTGTGATACTTTACGTACTGTTTAAATCATGAACTGTCGGTGACTTCCCGTCCTCATCACAGACGGTGTGTATTAAAAACCGTCTGTGATAAGTATCTCACTGATTTTACCATGACTTGAAGTATCAGAGACGGATCTGAACAAGAACCGTCTGTGATATTACATCATAGACAATTTTTTATTTAAAACTGTCTGTGATTCGCAGCACGGGAGGGATAAATTTTTTGAACGCGTGCGCGGGAGGTGAAATATTTTGGCGTTATCCTTATATATTATAGCTACTCCGCCTTGCCTTCAATCAGAGTCTCTCCCTCTCCCCTCCCCACGCCGAGCTCCAGTGACCGCCCTCGATTCTCTAACGTGGTTCAGCAAGGAGACGCGGCCTGTTGTTTCACGGCGTCTCCGGTGAGCGGATGTTGTAGCTCGGCCACTACCGCTAGATCTGGTCGTCCCCCATCTTGGCCGCAGGTGAGCACGAAGTTTTGCCCCCAAATCCCCATCTTGATTTCCTTCTCACTCTGATTTCGTCCCCTGTATCCTGTCAGATTTTGTTCTTAATGAGGACCTCCATCTATGGTCGACAAGGGAGGCCGATTCGATTCGAGATGGACGCCTCTACTCGCCGTCGTCAGAGAGTGAGCCATTGATTGAGAGAGAGAGAGAGATATAGTATCTTTTAATCACCTTATTGAAAACTATCGAAAGAGCATATAGAAACTACCGTCTAGCAATTGATTGGTTGGCTCAAAATTTGATTTTTTTTTTTGCAATACAAAAAACTATCAATAATCTATTTTCATTGACGGTTCTGAACCAGAACCGTCTGTGATAGTAAATTTGATTTTTTTTGCAATACAAAAAACTATCAATAATCTATTTTCATTGACGGTTCTGAACCAGAACCGTCTGTGATAATTTACTATCACAGACGGTTATTGTTCAGAACCGCCTGTGATAGCTTTTTTTTTCACAGACGGTTCAAAAACCATCTATAATGACCACATAGCATCACTGACCCATAAAGTCGGACTATTCAAAAAACCGTCTTTGGTGACGATTTTGAACCGTCTATGATTACCTTTTCTGTAGTAGTGTTATCTCTTTATTGATTTTTTTTTTGTCCGTATGATTGTGTGTATAATGAGAGCGCTTGCCCTTTTACAGGGAGAGGAGGTTCCTTTCATGCATGAATAAATAATATAGGACTAAACGGACTAATAGACCTGGGCTGATCAGCCCTCTAATTGGCCTTTGTTTAGGTAAAAATGTTCTCGGGCCTCAAAACATGCTGATATACAACAACAACATCAAATTGACAACACCCGTTCTACCTTTTAGGTTGTGTTGACACAATGTTTTCCGATACTTTTCTCAGTAGATTCGAAGTGAGAAGCAGTTGCATGCAACGTATTAGCGATTTACCTATTACATCTTTGTTTAATGTACCGTGTTTACCAAAAGAAAATATCACACTCGTCGACTATTTCCATGATATTTGTGTCGAATTGATTGCATGTGAACTTGTTTTAGCCTTTTAGGCATACGATTGAGAAGCAATCATATACTACATATTACCGATTCTATCTTCGTTTGATATGCACTGTATATATTTGCCAAACTACAAGAAGAGCACTTATCAAATTAAAACAAGTTAACCTTTTCCATGTTATATAAGATTGCGCTTGGACTTGTTTCACCTTTAACACCAATTTTAGGCCTTAATTAAGATTGATGTGTTTGAATGGAAGATCTCATGGATGAGTACCGAGTCTATGTTTAATTCTTCGCTTGGAACCAAAGTGAGGGGGAAATTGCATACATGTTACCGATTCCATCTTCATTCAATCCATTGTATATATTTGCCAAGTGAACACTCATAAAGAGAAAACTGCCCGTTTACTTTTTTAGTGATATATAAGACAGTAGACAGATTGATTGCACTTGGATTCGCTACCACTTATACACCATAAAATTCTGGGCCGTACATGCACAATTGACGTGTTTGAGGATTTTACAACTACATTTGATGCCATGTTGTTCGATGCTAAATTCAATTGATGCACAGTATATATTTGACAAACCAGTACTAGAAGAGCACTTGTCAAGAGAAAAAAAAATACGCCTTACTTTTTTCCTTGATATATACATCAAATTGATTGCAGTTGGATTCGTCTCACCTATTTCTCCATAAATTCTAAGCCGTACGGGTGCCATTGATGTATTTGTGTTTGAGGATTTCATAGCTGCGTTTGATGTCATGTTGTTCGATGCTTCCTACGAGAACTCGGTGTATTTAATTTATAATATTTAACTATCCGATTGGTTTCGATTGGTTCTAGTATTACAAATCAAATATACCACTCTCGATGTATTGTATACCTCCCAGGAGCGGTACACATACACCTTTACATAATTTAAAACATCAATTCTGTACACAAATTATTACAAACACTGAGTCTTCATAATTTACAACACATAAGTCATTCAGAGTTCATATTACACAAATAGGGCCAACCGGCCAAATAAACTGACAAAGTATCAAAACGCAGCGAAAATAACAAACCATAAGATGACAATAAACAAAAGTCAACCGGCTGCTCTTACCTACAAGGCAACTGGTCAGAAACCAGCCGAGCTAGTCGTCTTGCACGAAGTCGGATTCACAATAGTTGATCCCTTGGAGATCAACCTCATCTTAAATTGCAGCAACCGAACTGAGTACAAAGTTGTACTCACAAGTTTTACAAGTAAAAGAATATATAAATGCATTCATGTATCAAAGATATAAATGCATTCATGTATCAAAGATATAAATGCATTCATGTATCAAAGAAAAGGCTACTACACTAAGCAGTTTTCTTTGCAATAGAGTAATAGTTTGTAAAGCAATTTAGCAAATCTGTTTTTAAATATTTAAATAACAACGAGACATCATTTATAAACATAATTAACCTCCTAAAGGTGACTTCTCAATAGCCGCCACAACATAGCTTGAATTACCAATTCGTACCACCTGATTTATAGTTTTAATGAAAATATTGTAGTCTAATTCTCACAAGGCGTATCCAAGTGTGTCCATAACCTAGGATGAGGTTATTCGAATAGTTTATACCCTGTATGTGTGTACAACTTTACCCACATATCAGACCGCTCCTTTGCCATGTAATAGAGCACACTTTCGAATGTATACCGGTAGAGCTAAGTCCTACGACACGTTTTTCAATATAATGTATTAACTACGAGTTGCTCGTATAGATGGAAACTCATACGTTGTGTCGAAGTCACCGGTAGAGCTTCGGTCAACTACCCTTTGGGGTAAAGCCTAGAACAACTACCGATGCTCCTCGGTGTGGAGAACCTGGACCGGAACCCACTCCTGCACACCCAACGCACATAGAATATTTTTAACACAACACACATAACCTCCTGCGACTCGGAGCTAACACACACCAAAGTATTAAGTCAAGAGGAGTCCCATGTCCCCCTCATGTGGTTGCACGCAAAAATGCTCGGTACGGTGGCGCAAGTAATTCGGTCCTTGTTGACTTAGGCACCATCCACACGCCCGATAACCACACCATCAATCATGTGCTCAAGTCTAAATCTTTTTGCTTTCAGTTTTAGTTTTTCTAAATACAATTACATACATGAGTACCACGACCCAAATATTTAAAGCGGTGATATAACGACAATCGCCGAAGCGATGATCCCCATGCCACCGTTCTAAGCATTGCTAAGCAAAACGACTCGTATAGTATACATATACATGACTAGAGCCCATCCATCGGACTCCAAAAAATTAATAATAATCTAACCTAGGCTCAGTAGTAGTGGTAAATATTTATCTACAGTTCATGCATCTATTCGGATTAACTACTCCTAACGAAAATTAACATAAACATAGTACATGCATATATATATTTGCAATTAAGATAAGTTTATCAAAAGTAATAGGAGTAACGATCAAAGGGGGCTGCTTGCCATGCTAGAGATATTCAACTTGCTACAGAGGATCACTCTCGTATATAATCGAAAGAATCGAAAAGAACCAATAAGAATGAATAACGCCGAATAAACTTAAAAATTCAAAATCATCTAAAAATTATAAAATTTACAAAGAAGTTATAGCATGATTTTATATGAATAAAATAAAAATCACTTGATTTGGATTTCACATGCAAAAGTTATAGCCTAAACAAAATTGCTGGGAAAGAAAAATAAGATATTGCACTCTCAGTTACTTTTCATGTAAAAATTTTCATAGAGTTGGTGAATATGAAAAATTAATGGTAGATATAGCATGACGTTCTAAGAATAATAAAATTTGATTCACTCCATTTGGAGTTAAAGTGAATTTTCTACGTATTTTCAAAGTTATGGCATTAGTGAGCAAATAATTTGAAAACCAAA
This sequence comes from Hsuehochloa calcarea, assembly GCA_036346395.1. NCBI lineage: Eukaryota > Viridiplantae > Streptophyta > Magnoliopsida > Poales > Poaceae > Hsuehochloa > Hsuehochloa calcarea. The sequence continues at coordinate 12,074,304 of CM070610.1, read as the reverse complement.
TTTTTCAGTGATAGTGACGTACTCCAAACCTATTCTACATTAAAGTATAGTAACATAATAATCCCACAAAATTGATTTCACTCTATTTGGAGTTACAGAGAAGTACTTATGAATTTCTGAAGTTTAATATCATTTTTAGTACAAAAATAATACTAAACTGAAAGTGATTTTGGTAACAATATTTTCTGGAATAGTATAATCATTCAAACATTTTTTAGCTTAAAGTAAATTTAAAAATTAAGGCAATAAAATTTGAATCATCCAATTTGGAGTTAAAATGAATTACTTATACAATTTTGAAGTTTAAGCAATTTTTAGTACATAAATAATCCATTTCGGAATTTATAAAAGCAATAAATACTTCTTATACCGAGGCATACCTAGCCAAGGTCACTGACCAGTGGGACCACGGTCATGCTTGACCTAGTCAATACTGGACTGGTCAAATGGCCACAGGCCCACATGTCATTGGTTTGGCTCACGGAATAGTACATAGACCCCAAGTTCACAGCACAGTGCATAGGTCCACGGACCACCGAGGTTTACTGTGTAAACTGGGCCCACATATCGGCGACTAAAAGGGAAACTAGTGTAATAAAACAACAATTACTGTGCATGGGCCGCCATCACCAAACCGATCTGTAATTAATTCTAGATCTACATAGTAATTCGTGTTTAGAACAACAATTAACTTCTAATGACCTAACTACAGTATGGTCGGCATATGAAAACAGAGTGCCCTCCTGGCCGTGGCTTAGTCAGGCGTCTCACCGGCGAACGAGGTCGTGGCGGTGCGGACCAAAGGCAAAAACGGGATCCTAGGGCTATTGCGCACCCGAGGGTGACCGAAACATCGCCAGAGGTGAGCTGTTACGGCGGTGCGACGAGAAGGAGCGTAGTGGATTTTACGGTGACGATGGCTTCGTCGACTCGACAATGCTTCTAACTAGCTAGCGCGCGCACAAGCAGCTACCAGGTCGTAGGAATATACCGAAAGGGATAGGGGAGTACGAGCTAGCAGGAGAAGGTCCGGCGACGATGATTCAATGCAGCGGCGGCGCTTCAATAAGGGGAGCTTCACCTGAGCAAAGAGGAAGGGATATGAAGGTGTGGAAAACTCAAGTGGGGTCGGAGGATCGAGCCAGAGCGAGGAATTTGAGAATGTGGCACCTCATCGGAGTTGGGGACGAGGAAGACTGTTTGCGGCCGAAGAGAAGACAACTCCGATCCCGGTGAACCCTGTGCATGAAATGCAAAATTGGGTTAGGGGGAATTGAAGATGATGCTTCGGAACGTAATCTAACGCGGTTGGAGAAGAGAGGGCAGCACTTGTTCACTGGCGAAGAAGTGGTTGCATGCTGGTCGTGAATCAGACTTCAGCTTCTCCTTGGTTCTAAGCAAAATTGAGTGAATAGAGGGTAGGGGGAATGCTTGGTGGTGTCGAAAGGGAGATGAGGAGGAGCTCAAGGGCTTTTCATAGGCTCTGTGGCGGAGGGCTCGCGAGGAGAGGCCGGCGGGGTGAGCTCGGTCAACAACTCACTGCCATGGGCGAGCTGAGGTGATGTTGACAAGATGGGAATAAGTGAGGGTGGCAAAATGGTGGGCGAACCATGGGTGCTTGTCACAAACCAGCGGCAGAGCCGTTGGCGCAGACGCAGGCGCAGGCGGAGCGCCGCCATGACACTACGCGACCGAACTGGCGCGGGGTCGGCATTTGCGTGGAGAATACACCCTGTGCAGTGGGTCCACCGGTCAGCGGCGTAGGGAGGAAAGTGGCTGGGTCGGTTGGCTAGCTGGTTGAGCCAGGCCGAGTCAAAGCAGTTGGACCGGTCGGAGGAACAGTGCCTTTCTGATTTTAGGAAACTGGATAGAGAAGCTCAAGGTAATTTTTAGACATAAAAGGTCAACTCCAAAAATCATGACATTTTTATGGGAGGCTACAGAAACTTAATACAACCTAGTATAAATTTTCCAGAGTTTTTCATGAAGTGAACTTTTCTATAAAATACTTTCAATTCTTTGATTTAGAGGTTTGACTTAGGATTAACAGGTTTGACTAGTCAATTTAAAATAGGAACTGAATTCTAAAAATTATGAAATTTTTCAGAGGAGTCACTTCGATGATCCATAATCTAGGGAAATTATTTCCATGGACTGTTCACATGATTTGTTTTAAAAGTCTTAAAGGATTATGTTTCCACCAATTGCTGCATTATGTTTTCAAAATGCACAAAACCTTTGAAAGAATTTCTAGAAAAATCAAATGACAACATGATTCATGAAAACGCGAGTTTTGTATGTTACATTCCCTCGTATCAAAACTGAAAAGCAGTCGACTACGATATGTTACTGATTCCAATTTCATTTGATGCACCTATTTGCCAAACTACTAAAAGTAGTAGTTGTCATCCGCTTACTTTTCCCATGATATGTACATCAGATTGGTTGTACTTGGACTCATTTTACCTTTTACACCATGTTCCAAACGATACCTAAAACTAGCGAGTTCGTACATTGGATTTCACATATAGCTCAAAATTAGACTAATATGTTGAGTAATCGTCATTGGCGAGTCCAGTCCGAACGATAACCTCGTAGAAAAACATAGAATCACATCAAATAATGCAAGAATATAAGAACATAATAGTATATTGAACACAGAGATGTAGGGGTTTCTTGCTTCTCTTTATTGCTCTTCATACAATCAATCATTTACAATGACTAGCAGATGGGGTGCCCATACATGGGCCTGCTACTGGGCCGAGCCCATAGTTTCCCAATACTCCCCCTTGGGCACCCATCCTCACATGTTCATGCCTCGTCGAAACTCCAAAAAAACCCAGTGGGAAAAATTTAGAGAAAGAGTACATGACACACATTCTGCTGCATTGCACGAATTGTCTCGTTAAAAACCTTAGCCGAGAAACTTCAGAAAAAACTCGTCAAGGGAAAAAAGAGTATAATCCACTCAATTTTATTTAATCTCCAGTATTTACTATTTGGGTACTCGATCTTCGTGACCAAGTTTCAATAATGAGTTCGTGAAGGTCCCCCCTGAATTCTACACTTCTCTAAGTCTTATCATTCAAATTCCACGTATACACCTTTCAAAGCTAGATGCTGGAAGTGACTTAGTGAATAATCTGCAAGATTTTCAAATGACTTAGTATGCAGTACTTTAATTTTATCCATCTTTTGCAATTCATGAGCATAGAAGAACTTGGGGGTTGATATGCTTTGTGAGATGACTATTCACATAACCCATCTGCACTTCTGCAACATAAATTGTATTATCTTCATAGATAATAGTGGGGTTTGCGCGGTATTCAATCCACGTGACTGCTGGATGTAGTGAATCATCCGCCGAAGCCAAGCACATTCTTGTGAGGCCTCAACAGTGCTATGATTTTTGAGTGGTTCGTCGAAGTCGATACAAGACTTTGCTTAGACGATTTCTATGGAATTGTAGTTCCACCACATAGGAATACATAGTCTGTTTGTGACTTGACTGTATCGGGTCCGATAGGTATCCGCGTATGCATAGTTATTCATAGATAGGTCTTGGTTATTCCTGTAGAACAGACCAAAGTATTTGCTTCCTTTGCGGTATAGGAAGATGTCCTTCATTCCCTGCCAATGCAGATGTACCTTGCTAATAGGTTCTACATTATACCTTGCTAATAGGTTCACGGCAAATACAATATCCGATCTAGTAAAGTTTGCTAAGTACATGAGTGTTTCTATTGTACTTAAGTATGGGAATTCCGGTCTCAGGACTTCCCCCCCCCCTTCTCTAGGCCTGTATGGGTCTTGGTCTTGCTGCAAAGATCTCTTGATCATTGGCACTTTCGAAGGGTGTGTTTTTTTCAAAATCAAACCTTTCTAACACCTTCCGAGTGTAGGTTGACAGATGTACTAATATCCCTTCAAGGGTATGCTAAAGCTGCAGCCTAGGTATATTTAGTTACGTTTTACCCAAATCTTTCATTTCAAACTCCGACTCCAAGTAAGAGCTTACTTTCTTAATACCTTCCAAGGTTCCAATGATGTTCATATCATCTTCATATACTGAGATTATACAAAATCCATCCTAGGATCGTTGTATAAATACACAGTGATTATTCTCATTGTTCGTGTAGCCTTTCTTGCATAGAAAGTCACTTCAAGCGAGTATACCACATCCTGCCTTATTGCTTAACTTCGTACAGTGACTTTCTGAGTTTCACACTGTACATATTTCTATCTGCTCTGTCTTGGTTCTGGACAGGGATATATTCAGGTATCTTCATATAAATGTCTGAATCCAATATTCTATAAAGGTATGCTGTTACCACATGCATCAATTTCACTCTTAACTTCAAGTTTACTGCCATTGAGATTAAATATCTAAAGGGTAGTTTCGCCCATGACCGGGGAAAAGGTTTCTTCATAAACAACTCATGGATGTTGAGTGAAACCTTGTGCAACACGCTTTGATTTACTTCACTATTTTCATTTCTATTTTGAACAAATACCCACTTATGCCCTACAGGGTGCACATGGCGAGGCGAACGGCTTACTGGCCCAAACACCTTTCTTTGATTCATAGAAAATAATTCTATTTCTATTGCATTCTTCCAATCTTCTCAATCTGATCTTTTCTTATATTCAGTGAGCGATGCAGGCTCTGGATCGAGATCAATGATTGTGGTAAATTTTTTTGCAAAATAAATGTCGACATTGGCTGTTGTTCTATTCATAGATTCTCTCGTGGTCACATAATTTATAGCTATTTCTTCAAGGAACGATTCTTCTAATGCTTCTACTTACTTACCGTTGTTTCCAATTACGGGGGTAAGTCCCTTTAGTTTTTCAGCTCCGATGTATCCGCATACATCCATGCTGATGTCTCCCTTCACGGGGATATTCAATTCTGGTGTGCCTTTCCTGAAGGTTACATACTAGTGCCAGGTCACAACTGGCTCCCCTTCTGGTTCTGGAGAACTTTAGTGATCGGCTGCGTCAAGTCCTTCTTATCCTTTTTTACCGGGCGTCCCAGGTTACTTCGGATTCGAGGGGTTAGAGTTATCGTCATTTCAGAGGCCTTAGGACGGGATTAGGGGTACCTTCATCGGTATTTCAACCCTCTCCGGTGTATTGCGTGCAGGCACATGCGACTTGGTCACACTCTTCAAATCACTAAAGTAGTCAGGCAGATGATTTGCTAATGTTTGCAAATCAATTATCTTCTAGACTGCAATTGTCTTCTAGATTTCAATTATCTTTTGGACTTCTCTATATTCTTCACTTATGCGCGGGTTATGTACATAGATTTCAATTATCTTCCAGACTTCAATTATCTTCTGGACTTCTCTATTTCCTAATATTTTTCATCAAGGGGTTGATTTTCTCCCCCTAATGACAGGAAATAGTACTCCTCAAATATGCTATTAGCGAAGCGGGCTGCATGCAAATCTCCAGTCATGGGGTCTAAATACCTGATTATGGATGTTGTCTCATAACCAACGTATATCGCAGACTTTCAGAGAGGGCCCATTGCAGTTCGCTGCGGTGGTGGTATAGGTACATAAACCTTGCAACCAAACCTTCGTAGATGAGAGATTTTCGGTGCTGACCCTTGCGCTAGTTGCACAGGTGAATGAATGTTATATGCCGACGGTCTAAAATTGATGAGAGTTGCTGCAAGCAAGACTGCGTGTCCCCAACATGTAGTTGGTAAATTATAATTCTTCAAAATTCTGCTAATCCCTTCTGGGTGTGGACATGCGGTATGGAATGCTCAACTTTAATTTTCATTTTCATACAATAATCATCAAGTGCCTTCGAAGTAAATTCGCTGGTGTTGTCCACTCTGGTGGACTTCACATGGTGATTAGGGAAATGATTCTTAATATTAATTATCTACGAGATTAGCTTTGCAGAAGCGTGGTTTCTCATAGACAATAAACGTACGGACCATTTCGAGGAAGCATTGATGAGCACCATAAAATACCTAAATGGGTCTCACAGGGGTTGTATAGGACCACAAATATCTCATTGGATACGGTCCAGGAATGCAGGGACTTCATCCTGCATTTTCAAAGAAGAAGGTCTAGTAATTAATTTCCCGGTAGCACATGACAAAATCTTCTTGATTCGGGAAAGTCTTTACATTGATATTATATCCCTGTGAATTGTAAATTATATTTCTCATCATCCTAAGACCTAGGCGGCATAATCTATCATGCTAGAGATAGAAAAGTTCAGAGCTTCTAAATACGGTTTTCAAAGCAGTATAGGCTGCAGACGCCTTAATATTAGTGTAGTATAGCCCAGTTTCATATGAAGGAATTCGTTTTAATACACTTTTTCACTTTCTTCGCGCTTTGTAATGAGTAGGTATTCCTTACCATACTCTTCTTTAGTTTCTACGTGGAAACCATTAGCACAAATATCCTTGAGATTTCTAGTCGCTTCTGGGTACAACAAGGCTTCTTTAATGATCAAAGTTGTACCCATTGGGAGTATAATTATAGCCTTTCCTGAGCCGATTATACTCGTATCGCTACTTGCGATTGTCGTAAGACTAACAACATTCTTGCTGATCGACTAAATTTTTTGTCTCACTCAAGGTGGTATTCATTATGCCGCTATCATGCTAAGCACACTTCCTCCATAGGCGCCACACGCGTTCTAATATAAGCTACTTTATTAGTATGCAGCAGGAAGCAAGCAACACATAAATAAAATACTTTAGATATCATAACATAACTTGCTATTATAAATACATGAATAAGTCTTGCATGACTCATCATAAAAATTTAATGCTTTGCTCTCCCAGAGCTTACGTACCATTCTTCAAAGGATAAAATAATTCAATGTCCTACTTCAATTACATATTGCAAGTTACTATAAAAGATCCAAGTGCAATGCGTGCACTAGATCAAATCAGCAAAGTATTCAGGAACTTTGGCCTCAATTTGCTCCATGGCGATCTTCTCCTCTTGGGAAACTACGACTGCGGCCACTGCGATGTCCAAAGGAGAGATGATGGGGGGCTGCTATTAGGCTGTCCACATCCATGAGTGCAACTAATGGATGTAGATCATGCTGTCCTATGCCCTTCTTAGACTTGAAAACATCAATAACATGCGACCCACAACCTTACCCTTCTTGCTCCTCTCCTTCGTGAGAGGCTTCATCACCTTGTAGCTGCTAGCATTGACTTCATGGCTAACATTGCTATTAGGTGCTGTGAGATGTAGTGCTTCCTTAGAACATCATCTTGACCTTTCGCAACTTGCATGGTGTCAATTAATGTGGCATACTCCTTGTAGCCGTCTTGACAATAGTTGCGTGCGGATTGCACCGTATTTGGGTGAAAGGTAGAGAGAGACTTCTCAATCTCTGCTCATCCGTGATTATATTATCATAGAGTTGAATACTTGTACAAATTCTGGCCATGCTGGGTCAATTCTTCGAACTCCTAGTTCGTAATGCCAGTCATTTTCATATTCATGCAAAGAGTTCATAAGATTACTGCTAGTAAATTTACATAAAATAGCTGCAAAATTCTCATAATACTATTTGAACTCCCGGTTCCTGTTCCCGTACTTTTCTATGTATTTTTTTATGATTTACTGTTATTTTTAGTGATTAAAAGCAATATAAACAATCACAGGTAATCAAAAACAGTAAATACAGTACATAAATTACATAGAAATATTAATAACAAAGTTAAACATGCTTTAAATGCAAAAATCGATTCAAAATTTGGATTCCCGATACCTTTTCTACTAGAATATGAATTTTCTGCGAATTCAGCAATTTCCAGGGGCTAAAACGCGAAAAAATAGTTCTAAGAAAAAATCAGTGAAATTTTTGGAATTTCGAGGGCCTTTTTGCAAAATTAGTGATTTTTCTAATTTTTTTCTCGGCCTGACCCGTTTTGCCGACCCGCTTCGCCTATTTAAGATGCGCTGAGGGGTAGGGTTTCCCTACCCTATTCACGCGAGTGGCGGTAGTGGGCTGTTCACGTGGGAGCCGTCGGCCGGTGCAGGCGGCACGAGCGGGAGTGTCACAGCGGTGGCGCATGCGAGCGGTGGCGGCCGGTGCTATGGCACTTCGGGCGGTGGCCGATGCGGTGGCGTTCTTCTGGTTGCCCGAGGAGGCGGCCGGCTACTGGTGGCCATGGGGGAGCAGTGGTGCCAGCCTCATGGAGCAGTGGTTGGCCGGCGGTTTGGTCGCATGTGGGAGGTGGGCCTTCGGTCGGGAGGCGGCGCTGCAAGCGCGCAGAAGCCCGTGCGGGGCGCTCGGAGTGGCGTGGCCATCTGGCTGCGGGCAAGCATGTGTGGGAGGCGTGCCCGGGGGTCCGGGCCATGTGGTGGCACGAAGCTAGTGGTCCCGACGGCATCATGTGCGACGGGCCATACACGACCGTGCGGGGCTGTTCCGGCTTCTCGCGTATCATGGTCGGCTTCGGGCGGCGGCGGCGCGAGGAGGTGGTCGGCCGGCTCCATGGCCAGCGGTGGTTCTTCCCCTTCGCCCTCCCCTTCTTTCTTGATTTGGGTGGTTCGGCCGCACAGGGAGGCCGGTGGCTCGTCTACAGGACGGTGGTGCGGCCGGTGAGCGCACGGCTCGGCGGTTTTAGGCCGGCGCAGGGCATCAGCACGCATGCGGGCGGCCGCCCGTCGCGGGAGGCGATCGGCGGTGCGCGTTGCGCCGCGGTCCGGCGGCGGCTCGGCCGCGTCGCGAGTGATCCGACGGCGCTGCCGCGTGGGGGCGGCTGGATGGTATGCTGCTGTGCGTGCGGGCACGGGTGACAACGGTGCGTCGGCGCTTCATGCCAAGTTGGCTAGCGACGGCGATGCGCTTGCAGGCACAGCTATGGCGGCGTGCTGGCCGTTGGCGTACAGGCGCAACCATGCAGAATTTTTATGTTTATTGTTCATCCCAAAATATAATGTTCATGCGATGTAATTGTCGTTCATGTGATTACCGATTGGCTTAGCCGGCGACTTCAAGTCAGCTCGCAGTAGTTTAGAACGAATTTGCAATTTCAATCTACGGTACAATCGATATCCAATCTTTCATGCAATCTACCGATTGGCATTGTGCCGGCGACTTCAAGTCCGAACAATTTGCACCGTAGAAAAACCAATCTAGAAAGCCAAATTTGCAGAATTGAAAATAATCTAGAAAAATAATTCAATCTACGAGTGTCGTTCTTTGACGGTTACCTTTCGATGCGAGGAGAGTCGATCGTGCTGATAACGTATTGAGTAACTGTCGCTGGCGAGTCCAGTCCGAACGATAACCTCGTAGAAAAACATAGAATTGCATGAAGCAATGCAAGAATATAATAACAGAATAGTAGATTGAACACAGATATGTAGGGTTTCTTACTTCTCTTTATTGCTCTTCATACAATCAATCTTTTACAATGATTAGCACTCCCTATTTATTGTCTACAGACCCTGCTAGAGTTTGAAATGAGATGCACATACATAGACCACGGCTGCTGGATCAAACTTATAGTTTCCCAACATACTTTGATGTCTTGGTATCCATAACTGTACTGTACCAATCCATAACTAACCGGCGAATGACCGAGCTTCCCGGGGGGTTAGATGACACCCCCGACTAGGATAGCCACAAGGACGGGAGCCACCCAACATTTCCTACCACGATTGAATGACATGTTGCCTGTTGCCATCCCCAATTCAATGGCAAGAAGACCGGGGTTTACCGTGAAAACTTTTACCATGAAGCACTCAAGCAGCCGCCGCCCTGTATGCGTCGAGGCAGTTAAAAGTTAGCTCGTGAAAGATAGGGACGCGGCGAGGCTTTCCCTGTCCAGTTTTATCCACACCACACAGAAGCGGCACCGGGCGCCGGCAGCTGGGAGATGCACCCATGGCGATACGGCGTCCAAACGATTACCCAAAACACGGTGGATTATTGGTGGAAAAAAATGGGATGGGGGAGGGCCAAATAATTCCATGCTGGACCTGTCCGTGATCCTAACACGTATCCCACATGGGCTGGTCGATCTCCGTCCGGTCAACCACCGGAGTTAACTCCAAACTTTGATCCGTTCGGTTACACTTACACACATCAATAGGAGTAGTGCGGAGTAGCTTTGATTGGCGACGGCGGGTCTATAAATTGCACCCGGCGTGCTGCGTTTTTACTCACAGCAAGCACTTGCACCAGAAGCGAAGCACACTTGCATTACTAGCCAAGACTGTAGTGGCAGGAGTTCGCGAGCTAGAAATGGCGCAGACTTCTTCCTCGTTCCCGATCATCGACATGGGGCTGCTCGGCGGGGAGGAGAGGCCCGCGGCGATGGAGCTGCTGCATGATGCATGCGAGAACTGGGGATTCTTCGAGGTGAATGTATGAGAGATGTAATTAACAACAATATAGCTACACAACGGGCAATGAGAACTGACAAATGCCGTAACATGGAACAAGAAACGAGCTAGCTGCATAAATATTTCGTGTCGATCTCGTTGTCCTCTGCTAATTTTAATTATTTTTGTTGGTGTGGTACGTGCAGATCCTGAACCACGGTATCTCGACGGAGCTGATGGACGAGGTGGAGAAGACGACCAAGGGGCACTACAAGAGGGTGCGCGAGCAGAGGTTCCTCGAGTTCGCGAGCAAGACGCTCAAGGACGGCTGCGACGCGCAGGGCGTCAAGGCGGAGAACCTGGACTGGGAGAGCACCTTCTTCGTGCGCCACCTCCCGGAGTCCAACATCGCCGAGATACCCGACCTCGACGACGACTACAGGCGGGTGATGAAGCGGTTCGCGGCGGAGCTGGAGAAGCTGGCGGAACGGCTGCTGGACCTGCTCTGCGAGAACCTCGGCCTGGAGCAGGGCTACCTCACCCGGGCCTTCCGCGGCTCCAAGGGCGCCCCCACCTTTGGCACCAAGGTCAGCAGCTACCCGCCGTGCCCGCGCCCCGACCTCGTCAAGGGCCTCCGCGCCCACACCGACGCTGGCGGCATCATCCTGCTCTTCCAGGACGACCGCGTGGGTGGCCTGCAGCTGCTCAAGGACGGCGAGTGGGTGGGCGTGCCGCCCACGCGCCACTCCATCGTCGTCAACCTCGGCGACCAGCTCGAGGTGATCACCAACGGCAGGTACAAGAGCGTGCTGCACCGGGTGGTGGCGCAGACCGACGGCAACCGCATGTCCATCGCGTCATTCTACAACCCGGGCAGCGACGCCGTCATCTTCCCGGCGCCGGCGCTGGTGGAGGAGGAGGCCGGCGGGACGTACCCCAAGTTCGTGTTCGAGGACTACATGAATCTGTACGTGCGCCACAAGTTCGAGGACAAGGAGCCCAGGTTCGAGGCCTTCAAGTCCATGGAGAGCGAGAGCTCCAACCGCATTGCCATCGCTTGACAACCGCATGCACCACCGTGCTCTGCTCTGTGGCCTCGGTTAGTCATACTCCTACATAGGATGCTTCGGATTTCGTACTAGACTTCCCAGTATTACACTACCACTGCTTGCTTGGTATTTGAATAAACGAACCTGCTATGTATGCTAGGCCTAGCTAGGATAAATCATAGTATGTACGTCTTTGGCATTTCCGCTGTGTTGTGCTGCTTCCGACCAGCATGAGAGTTGTACTGTACTGTACTGTATATGTTCTTATTTCCACATATATCACTATATCAGAGTGAGTCTCTGTATTAGTATACATACTGTCTCCTTTTTTAGAGTGCTGGTTGGCACTTGACAGTGTGGTGATGTGATGATATGGAAGATACATCAAGCCACCATGGCAGCAAGCTGCACAGCAAACTGAACTCCTTTGGCGTTTGTCGTTAAGAGTGCATGGGATCGTAAGAGACCTGTCACACTATTAGGTCCGGATCATATCACAAATTGTGATATCTGCACAAAACATTGTGGATATTTTTCTACAGCTACTTTGCCAGACAGCATTACGGAGTGCATTGTGGCTCCGAATTGCCGGGATTGTACTTCTGCCGAGAAGTGTTCACTCCGCTACAGGCTGCAAACATTTTCCCGTCCGGCCTATAATCGTACCACCTACCCAGCGCAAATAGATTGGATCCTATCACTGGCCTTAATTACATGGGCCGAACTCTACTTATCTAACAGTAAGTTTCTTGACATGCTCTGCAAAACAAGTTTGTTAGTTTTTGTGGTTTCTATTCGACCATGTCGGATCCGGATTCCTCCATCTGGATTCCTCTGTAAAATCACTGTGCTATTCCCTGGATCAGTAGATAGCACTTCACAGGCACAATGCTGAATCAAACCATACATGGTGTAAAATCATTTCATTCATTAATTTACACATCAGAGTTTACATAGACCGCTTCGGGTCAATTTTTACAATAAGAGCCGAACCGGCCAAATGAATACATTACAAAAGACAGCGGAAGCAACAACGGAAGCAAAAGGGTGATGGCACATCTTACTGCAGGCAAGTGACTGGGGAACCGTCTACGCCCGATATTATCCGAAAACGTTGGACAATATAGGAGGCACACAAGAACCAACGGAGTCAGCTAGGCTGGGGTGAGACTAGAACAACTAAGGACTAAACTACGCTTGATTCACAGGTCTTGGACTTACGGATCCTTGTTGCAGTCGACAACTCCAGGGTTCCTGTTTCTGAGGGTTTGGGGAAAGAGCGAGGATGAGCACAACTACCGTGCTCGCGAGCCAACACAACAAATACGGTAATATACATGCAAGGTGTAACAAGAATGGCTCGGGTTCTTTTATTTGCGTAAAGCAGCATTTATAAATACAGATATTAGAAAATCCTATCACGTAGTATTTTAACCAAATTGTATTTTTAAATAGATTAATTGTGCAATAATTAATAAAAGCATAGGCTACCTCCACCTTCATGCTTATCTTTTTATGGTGGTTACACCCACCTATTATCCACACTAGGTAAGATTACCAAGGGAAATCCAAACAAGGGCTAGAGGAGCCACCGCACATTTTTATTCCACCCACAAAGGTCTTTGAAATAGAACTAGATCTTGTAAGTTCCTATGCCCGTCTGTGACCATGGGCACAGCTGTTCGAACAGTTTTATTCTCTGCAGAGATTGTACATCTTTACCCACAAGAGGCAATCATCTTGATGTGTACACACGTTTCCTTAGACATGTGAATCAAAGGAGATTACCACAAGGCCTTTACAATGCATCCCTCAGTATTTGTTACACCCGCTGAGGTTTCGCTTGAGAGTGGTTACGTTCTCGCACCCGCGTCGACCATGCCCCCAAACCCCCCCTTGCGCCAAAAACTCCCCAACCCATAGGCTCGGAGGCCTACAGCGTTGCGGGACATCTATCTGGTGCAACTCGTACTGATGGACACAAATTATTTAGCCAGGTCGACACCATTATAGACTTGTGATTGTACTATTTTACAATAGGAGATCATCACAGGATTCAGTCCTTAAGATCATCTGAGCGGTTCAAACCACATACCAATCATTCTCGTGCTCGACGGCACCCTCCACCATTCCATCCGCCCAGACGAGGTAAGAGCAGTTTTCAGGGTTTTGAGGAGAGTAAAACGAATTATCTCAACCAATTCAGTCATTTACCCACAATGACTACCCAAAACCATTTTTATGTTTAAAGAATGATGATTGTGGTAGTTAATACCCCGGTACTCAAGTAAGGCTAGCATGGCACTTGAGTACAGACTATAACTAGTAAGTTACCATATAATTACTAGGGTAACAAGGATCAGGGAATTCAATTATCAAGGACAAGGTATAATAATTACTTAATAATCAAATTGGCATTTAGCTACCCTAAGACTATTTAACCTACATTTGCATAAAAATTAAAGCATGCAGTTTGCGATTTTAAAAGAACATAATTTTGCATAAAATGTAGGTTCAACATGATCAAAGTGTTGACTCGCCTGGGTCAAAGGCTAGGGGGTCTTGGAAGTCTTGAGCTGGGTCGGGGAGGGAACCTCCGGCTTCTTCGAACTCTACTCGTCGATCACACCAGAAATAAAGAAAACAAGAAAGCATACCAAATAAATACCAAAACATAGAACAAATAAACTTTAGAATTTACCAAACCAGTACCAAAATAAAGGTCTTGATTTTACAAATTTTTGGGCACAAGTTTCATAACTTTGAGTTATAATGAAAACCCAACATGAGGAATGGGTCTGTGGCGGGAGGCCGGAGCATGGCGCGGGGAGTGGCCGGGCCGGAGGAAGACCGGGCCGAACGGGCCAAGCCCAAGGTAAGAACCCTAACACCGAAATTCCAAAATTTTGAAATAGAATAATTAGATCTTTGGGAAGTTTTGGAATTGAAACCGGTTGTTCTTGATTTACAGAAAATGGATGTTACAAAACCTACCCACCTTAAAAAGAATCTCGACCCCGAGATTCGAGCTAATCGAAAACAGATAGGGGTAGTCTAGCTTCAAGCGGTTCTTGGCGCTCCCAAGTAGCTTCTCGCTCAATGGTTGCTCCATTGGACCTTGCAAAGACAGATGACTTGACGTCTTGTTTGCTTCTCCACAACGTTAAGGATCTTGATTGGGTGCTCTGAATATGACAAGTCCTTCTGGAGTGTGATGGCTTCGACTGGGGCTTGTTCTTCAGGCACTCAGAGACACTTCTTGAGCTAAGAGACGTGGAACACGTTAGGACGCCCTGATGCAGACTTTCTCGTAATTCGGTGGTAGGCCACTTCTCCACGCTTGGCGGTGATTGGATATGGGCCTATGTACCTTGGTGCAAGCTTGCCTTTAACTTTAAATCTCCGCATTCCTCGAAGAGGTGATACTTTAAGGTACACATGATCTCCAACTTCAAAGGTTAATTCTCTGCGACGATTATCGGCATAACTCTTACATGCAGGTAGGCAATTTGCAAACGATCTCGATCGATCAACAACTTTCTATTCTGCCTGCTTGAGGGCATCTGGCCCAAAGATATACCCTTCTCCTGATTCTGACCAATGCAGAGGGGTTCTGCATTTTCTTCCATGGAGTGCCTCAAATGGGGTCATTTTCAGACTTGACTAGTAACTATTGTTGTAGGAAAACTCGCATAGGGTAGGCATCTTTCCCAATCCACAAAGAAACTCTAAGGCACAGTGCTCTGAGCATATCTTCTAAAATCGATTTACCCTTTCATCATCCATCATGCGAGGATGATATGCGATCTTGAAGTTTAGATGGGTTCCAAGTCGTCATGCAAACTAGCCCGAAATGTGAGGTAAATTGAGATCCTCGATCCGAGACTATTTTTTGGGGACTCCATGCGGACATACAATACGAGACATATACAACTCACCAATCACACCCTTAATGCGTAGTCTTCACGAGGATAAAGTGGGCGACTTTCGTCAATCATTCAACTATAACCCATATGGAATCATATCCATACTTGGTCTGGGTAACCCAATGATGAAATCCATTCCAATCTCTTCCACTTCCATTGAGGGATTTGTAGTGGTGAAGCAATCCTGCGAGTCTTTGGTGCTCGACTTTGATCCGCTGGCACACATCACAACAAGCTACAAACCGGTGATGTCTCTCTTCATTCTCGGCCACCAAGATAACATCTTCGTGTCTTGATACATCTTGGTGCTACTTGGATGTAGGGTATGTTGAACTATGGGCTTCTTTCAAGATGTCGGATCTTTAAGCTCCTTCCGTGGGGAACAAATAGGTGGTTCCCATACCATAGGATTCCTTGTTGGTCTTCTACCATCTTCTTAGGGCTTTCCCTTTGGCCATGAGGTTTTTAAATTTCGACTGACTCGGTGATGTCCTTCTTAGGCGGTCTTGATCTCGCTCTTCTAAGGTTGGTGAACTTCCATTGTTGCTATGGTGCCGTGCTCTTCTATCTCGAGGTTAAGCGCTTCTAATTCCTTATAGAGCTCAGATTGCGATTCTTGAATCATGACATTATTGCAATAGGCCTTGTAGCTTAATGCATCGGCTACTACATTAGCCTTCCCAGGATGATAGTGTACATCCAAGTCATAATCTTTGATCAATTCCAGCCATCTTCTCTGACGGAGATTGAGATCGGTTTGAGTGAAGAAGTACTAAGACTCTTGTGATCTGTGAAGATGTTGCAATGATTTCTGATCAGGTAGTGGCGCCAAATCTTGGGGCATGCACCCGCGCTAACTCTAAATTATGGGTTGGAAAGTTATCTTCATGAGGACGGAGTTGTCTGGATGCATAGGCTACAACTTTCTCTCTTGCATGAGCACGCATCCAAGTCCTTGGCGTGAAGCATCGCAATAGACTTCAAAGTCTTTGTGCATGTCCGGCAAGACTAACACTGGTGCAGTGGTTAGCCTCTTCTTTAACTCTGGAAGCTCTTCTCACAAGCTTGTCACTCATATTTCTTTTCCTTCTTGAGCAGTGGGTCATGGTCCGATAGTTTTGAGAACCCTTCTATGAAGCGTCGGTAGTATCTGGCCAATCTGAGAAAACTACGCACCTCAGTCACAGAAGTTGGTTGTTTCCATTCCAAAATATCTTTTACCTTTGATGGGTCTACTGTAACTCCTCTTGCGGTTACAATATGTCCGAGAAAGCTGACCTCCTGGAGCCAAAACTCCCACTTGCTGTATTTGGCATATAGCTGATGCTCTTTGAGCTTCTCGAGGACCAATCTCAGATGTTCAGCAAGATCCTCATTGGTCTTGGAGTATATCAAAATGTCATCTATGAATACGACAACAAATTTATTCAAGTACTCCATGAATAACTTATTCATGAAATTCATGAAATAGGTCGATTAGTCAAATCAAAAGACATGATTGTATCAAACAAGCGTCTAGGTGGTAAAAGCCGCTTTTGGGATATCCTCGGCCCTAATCTTAAGCTGATGGTATCCTGATCTTAGGTCGATCTTTGAGAACACAGCTGCTCCTGTCAGCTGGTCAAACAGGTCATCAATGCGGGGCAAAAGGTACTTATTCTTGAAGGTCACTTCATTGAGGGCTCTATTGTCCACACAGCTTGGCGCCGTCCTTCTTCTTTACAAAAGTACAGCGAACCCTGGGAGATGAGCTAGGTCCGATGAATCCCTTGTCTTGCGTCCTTCCATCGTGCCTTGATCTCTTCAAGCTCTTTGGCCTAGATGGTCTCTTAGCATCCGAGGCGGTTCTGGTTTTAAGTTGATCACAACTAGACATCTCAGTGGCATGCCGTGCAATTCTTCCGAAAAACTTCCGCAATTCGACTACCTGTTGCTTCTAGGCTATTTTCTCAAGATTATGGATCACATGATCCAAACCGATGAGCGGTCCACATTAACCTTTATCGTGGTTCCGTGGTCTTTGGTGAGCACCACCTTCTGCTGGCACAATCTAGCATTCATTGGTATCCGCCAACCAATCCATCTCTAGGATGATGTCTGCAGCTTGGCTTGCAAGATTTGGAGGCTTGTTAGAAATCAAGGTTTCCTTAGCAATCTTTACTCTGGATTTACCGATGCAAAGAATAAGGGTCTTCGGGTAAACAGTACCACGATTTTCTTGAACTTAAGGGTTGGCAAAATAGCCTAACAACAAGCTTCTTTGACACAAAGGAGAGCAAAGTTCCAAAGATAACATCTGTATGCAGATTTAGCATGAAACATACTCATTACATACTCGAGCTGTTTAGTTACCCACCTTAAAAGAAGGGTGCTCAATACTAGTCGTCTTTACTAACTTCATCCATGAAGAACTTTACTGGCGGTCACGAAACTTGTCCTTTACCATTCACCGCTTTTGGTTTTGACTTGGCAAGGAAGCGGCTCAGGGCCTGCGAAATCTAATGACTTTGCTTGAAGTCGACGTCCGCCTTGAGTCGCTGTGGCTCTGAGTTGGACTCGGAAGTGTTATGCGGCTGAGGGCACCGGGTCTGGCAGTGTCCTTTTCACCACACTTGAAGTAGTGAAGGTGAGCTATTGGGTTGAATGTCATGCGGTCGGGAAGGCGAGAAGGTTCTCACTTCTTCCCATATCTACCGAGGTACTCGCACTTTGGCACAACCCGCTATTCTCTTTCAAGGTCGATGGTGGTTATCCTTGCTATCTTTATTTTCGACAGTCTCGAGCGACTTGAAGACTTGTCCTTTGCACTTTACGCCTTTGGTAAGCAATGGCTCGTGGAAGCAGCCCTTGGGGCAAAGGGTCTTGTCCTTCACAAAGAAAGCACGTGACTTTAAGCATCCGGCAATCACTTGGCTGGTGATCCTCATCACAGTTGGGGCAGTTGGAACATTGATCTGCCTGATATCCTTTTTCTCCACAACGTGTGCAGGCTATCTAGTTCACTGGGCAATCTTCCGATTGATGGTGTTCCTCACAACGGGGACAATAGGGCACTGGGCACGAGTAGCAATAGTGTCCAAATTGTCCACATGTGAAGCATACTCCTCTTGTATCTTGTCTCAACGGAGGACATAATTGGGCGACATGTCCCGACTTGCCACATTCAGAGCATGAAGCATTTGGCGGGGCTTCTGGGTCTGGTAGTAGAACTTCGGCAGGTGCAACTTGCTTCTTGCTAGGGTTCCTCACGAATTCTTCACTGCCAGGGTTGAGGTTGATGGCGATGACATTCTTCGCTGGTTCTTCATGATTCCATTGGGGACATCTGCCATGCGGTGTCCTAGGTTGCCGCAATAGTGACACTTGATGACTTGGTCTTGCTTTCTTTGGGGGCATCTGCTGGCGGTGTCCGGATTCTTGCAATGGAAGCAGATGTTATCCTTCGTGGGTCTTCCTCCGTGTAACTGCAGTACCATCGCCCTTGAGTGATTCTTGAGGTTGTGGACGTGGCGTGTTCGCATGCTTTGTCGCCTTCGCACCACTTGCATGAAGCTTTTCTGGGGCATCTACTAGCATAGTGCCCTTTTCTCCCATGAAGCAATGAAAGCTAGCCGTGGGTTTGATTGTTCAAGTCATTCGCCCAAATGAACTACTCCCATTGGAAAGCGAAGTTGGAGTTGGAGCCACAGGATGACTTCTTTCTTTGCAACGACACCACTTCCTTTGGTCTGTGTTTTTGGTGCCATCCGATAGAACAACGAGGTTAGGCTAGGAGGATTTATATGAGGGTTTATCGCCTCTAAGGCACACAGTAAGAAACTCAAAATCAAACGAGAAAACGATCAACATACAATACAAAGCCTAGAACAGTGCATTATATTAAGGTGTCGGATCCGGATTCCTCCATCCGATTCCTCTCAGAAATCACTGCGCTATTCCTGGATCGGAGATAGCACTTCACGGTGCACAATGTCAATCAAACCATACATGGTGTAAAATCATTTCATTCATTAATTTACACATCGAAGTTTACATAGACCGCTTCGGGTCAATTTTTACAATAAGAGCCGAACCGGCCAAATGAATACATTACAAAAGACAGCGGAAGCAACAACGGAAGCAAAAGGGTGATGGCACATCTTATCGCAGTAAGTGATCGGGAACCGTTTACGCTCGATATTATCCAAAACGTTGGACAATATAGGAGGCACACAAGAACCAACGGAGTCAGCTAGGCTGGGGTGAGACTAGAACAACTAAGGACTAAACTACGCTTCAGCGATTCCTGGGTCTTCAGACTTCTGGATCCTTGTTGCAGTCGACAACTCCAGGGTTCCTGTTTCTGAGGGTTTGGGGAAAGAGCGAGGATGAGCACAACTACCGTGCTCGCGAGCCAACACAACAAATACGGTAATATACATGCAAGGTGTAACAAGAATGGCTCGGGTTCTTTTATTTGCGTAAAGCAGCATTTATAAATACAGATATTAGAAAATCCTATCACGTAGTATTTTAACCAAATTGTATTTTTAAATAGATTAATTGTGCAATAATTAATAAAAGCATAGGCTACCTCCACCTTCATGCTTATCTTTTTATGGTGGTTACACCCACCTATTATCCACACTAGGTAAGATTACCCAGGGAAATCCAAACAAGGGCTAGAGGAGCCCTGCACATTTTTATTCCACCCACAAAGGTCTTTGAAATAGAACTAGATCTTGTAAGTTCCTATGCCCGTCTGTGACCATGGGCACAGCTGTTCGAACAGTTTTATTCTCTGCAGAGATTGTACATCTTTACCCACAAGAGGCAATCATCTTGATGTGTACACACGCTTCCTTAGACATGTGAATCAAAGGAGATTACCACAAGGCCTTTACAATGCATCCTCAAGATTTGTTACACCCACGAGGTTTCGCTGAGAGTGGTTACGCTCTCGCACCCGGCCGACCATGCCCCCAAACCCCCTTGCGCTAAAAACTCCCCAACCCATAGGCTCTGAGGCCTACAAATTGCATGGACATCTATCCGTGCAACTCTGCATCGATGGACACAAATTATTTAGCCAGTCGACACCATTATAGACTTGTGATTGTACTATTTTACAATAGGAGATCATCACAGGATTCACTCCTTAAGATCATCTGAGCGGTTCAAACCACATACCAATCATTCTCGTGCTCGACGGCACCCTCCACCATTCCATCCGCCCAGACGAGGTAAGAGCAGTTTTCAGGGTTTTGAGGAGAGTAAAACGAATTATCTCAACCAATTCAGTCATTTACCCACAATGACTACCCAAAACCATTTTTATGTTTAAAGAATGATGATTGTGGTAGTTAATACCCCGGTACTCAAGTAAGGCTAGCATGGCACTTGAGTACAGACTATAACTAGTAAGTTACCATATAATTACTAGGGTAACAAGGATCAGGGAATTCAATTATCAAGGACAAGGTATAATAATTACTTAATAATCAAATTGGCATTTAGCTACCCTAAGACTATTTAACCTACATTTGCATAAAAATTAAAGCATGCAGTTTGCGATTTTAAAAGAACATAATTTTGCATAAAATGTAGGTTCAACATGATCAAAGTGTTGACTCGCCTGGGTCAAAGGCTAGGGGGTCTTGGAAGTCTTGAGTGGCCTGGGAGGGAACCTCCTACTTCTTGAACTCTACTAAATCGATCACACCAGAAATAAAGAAAACAAGAAAGCATACCAAATAAATACCAAAACATAGAACAAATAAACTTTAGAATTTACCAAACCAGTACCAAAATAAAGGTCTTGATTTTACAAATTTTTGGGCACAAGTTTCATAACTTTCAGAGTTATAATGAAAACAACTTGCCAGCCACACGGGTGACTGCGGGTGGGGCCTGTTGGAAATATGCCCTAGAGGCAATCACAGAGATGATTATATTTCTTTATGTTCACGATATTGGATAATATGCTATCATGTTCCTTGAATGAATCATCAGTTATAGATCAATGAGTATGTGACTTGTTGGTGAAACTTATTAACTTATATGATATCATTCTAAATGTATCCCTGGTCGAATGTCACTGGTCGGAACAACCGTGACTCTACGACCAGTACATGTATTGATTGATGGCCATGTTTCACCGGTCATAGATATAGAGATATCGAATCAGTAATGTGAGCACATGTTAAAGAACATGGAGCTGGATAGACCCATCATTGAGATACTATTGAGATTGTTATGAATCTATGTGTCATTAGTTGGTCTCAAGTAATAATGATGTACAATCCTTAGACCTGAGAACAACATGGTTCCCTACATGTGTAATAGCACCCTTAGGGGTTACCAAACGCTACTCCGTAACTGGGTAGTTATAAAGGTAGCTTTCGGGTATGCTATGAAACATGCGGAGGGATGTGACTGGTCGAGGTGGGATTTGCCCCTCCTTGCATAACAGGAGAGATGTCTCTAGGCCCCTCGTGGTGATCGAATAAAGAAAGTGCATGGCCATGCCACTAGTGGTCGAAGTGTCGACCACATGAAGTTATCCGACACTCGATCTAGAAAGTATTGAACCGTCTATGGATGACACCATATCTCACCTGGAGTTCAACCAGACATCGTGAGGCAAAGGAAGAATGCATGAGTAGGTCACTTAGTTCGATCTGTTACGGACTGGTCGTATGGAGATACGATCCGTCAGATCGATCGAACGTAATCGCTGCATCGCTCAGATAGAGATATGAACTGATCGTAAGTGATGAGGACCTGATCATAGATCATATTACGTTAAGGTTCGTCCGATATATTCTTTGTGTACTTGGGAATCGTTATGTGCTGCTAGGTGCCGCTGACGACTAGTGGTCGGAAAAGAGTTTCCGAGTCACAACCAATCTCACAAGAACCTGTAGGGTCACACACTTAAGGGGCTGGGGATATGATTTGGATAGTGATCCGAATTCGTATAGGATATAAGTTCCTAATGGGCCTCGAGTAAGAGACCCATCATGGATGCTTATATAAAGAGAGGCGGTGGCATAGGGTGAAGAACGGTTTTTGGAAGAACTCCTGAAACCCTAATAGCCATGCCATCCTCAACTACGTTGCCGGTGCTAGCACACTAGTGCGTGGTGTTCCTACCCTGTATGTGTGGATACCTCAGAGGTGCTGTTGCGAAGCATCAGCACTAGGACGATCCGCAACTCGTGACGATCACCGGAGCAGGAGGAGAACATACGAGGCGAGTCTGACTACTCGGAGGAGCAGACGCGAAGCGAGTACGACTACTCGGAGGAGCAGTCACGCGGCGAGTACGACTACTACCGCATCTATTCACTACATCGACTCTACTTCCGCTACGAGTCGGCGCATCTAGCGGTAATATCGTGATCTATTACTTGCGGAGGTTCCTTGGTTGCGCGGTAAATTTTTATTTTGTGCTATCGTAGCGCCTACCCGTAACCTTTCAAGGCCCACCCGTCAGCGTCAGCGCGCGCGGGGATAAGGCGTGGCGACGCGTTCAATCCGAACGCGTCGCCTCATCTTCTCCGTCGCGCGAAGGAGACGAGGGGGCGGCGGGGAAAACGGGGGAGAGAGGGAGAGAACAAGGGAGAGGGCGGGGAGAAAGAGGGAGCGGGAGCGGGAGCGCACGGCGGCGGCGGAGGGAGAGGGGGAAGGGAGCAGCGGATCGGGCCGGAAGCAAGGAAGGAGCCGAGGCGGCGGTGACCAGAGACGAAGGCGACGGGGACGAGCGGAGGAGGAAAGGCGACGGCGGCCGGAGGCAAAGAAGGAGGTGGCGGTTCGGTGGGGGAAGATGAAGAGGCGAGGCGGAGAAGATGAAGGGGCGGGCGGCTTAAATAGCGGCGGGGGAGAGATGAGCGGAGGAGGTGGCCTCGGGGGGAAGAGCCGGATGGCGGAGCTACAGGGGATGGGCACGGCAGGGCATGGGCACGCGGCAGGGGATGGGCGCGCGGGCGGAGAAACCGAGGGCGGTGGCAAAGCCGAAAGTGGCGGTCATGCCAGAGAGAGAAGGAGAGAGGAGGGGTGCGAGCTGGCACGCAATGCGGGGTGAGGCGACCGAGGAGGGCGACACCGAGGTGCGGGGCGGCAACCGATGCAAGGCCAGGCACCATGCGCCGCAGGAGATGGGCGCACGGCGGGCGGCGGAGCGAGGCGAGGCGCGGCGACCGAGGCCGCCGAGCCGGCAGAGCACGACCGCAGGGAATGGGTGCGCGGGCGGGAGGACCGGAGCACGGCGCGGGGAGTGGCCGGGCCGGAGGAAGACCGGGCCAAGCCCAAGGTAAGAACCCTAACACCGAAATTCCAAATTTTTGAAATAGTATAATTAGATCTTTGGGTAGTTTTGAAATTGAAACCGGTTGTTCTTGATTTACAGAAAATGGATGTTACAGACCAGGAACGGCGCAAGACACTAACAAAGTAACAAACTCACTGCATTATTCACTTCAAATTATAGAATAGAGTAAGTACGGGGGAGCCGCCGGCCACGACTCCGTGGTCCCTCCGCCGGTCCCTCTCCACTCTTCTTCTGCGTTCTCGCCACTCAGTGTACAGAGACTTAATGATTTTTTTTCAAAAGTAACTTTAGTTTTCTTTAATTTATTTTGTTTTTCTTCGTAGATTAAAATCTTCTAGTTTTGTTCTTATCTGACGAGTTCTTAGCCGGATTTTATTTACTCATTGTGGGTTTCATGAGATCAACTCAAATGGACGACGAATGCGACGCCTACGTCGGAAATCAACACCGGGTTGAGAAGGGTTCAAATAGATCACCTCTGATTTTCTACTGACGAACGACACTGCTACTGAGGTGTAGGTCCTACACATCAATGGAGACCATCGACAATCTACTTCCAATGACGTGTTTGTCTTCAATCAAGACACTACTGCAAGATACGAAGTCGATAGCGAGGAAGATAAAGAAGTCCAACATATTCATAGACCCAAGGACTTGATTGTGACATGTTGTTCATCTACAATTTTCAATGTATAATTCAGAGGAATTTTTTTTAAAAAAAAATAAAGAATAGAGTATAAAATTGTATCTATGCTTCTCGAAAACAATTGCACTAATCTCTACTACTTAAAAATTAGAGTTGATTGCCGTCCGTCCTCCCCACCGTCCCACCCCTATCCCTATGATGAGAACGATGGGTGTTCCGAACTTCCGATAGGATGATACATCGATTTGTGGAGGTACAACTTTGACTAAGCAGGTTTCTAACCGATCACGACCAGAACACTAAGCAATCACTAAATCACACTCCAAGTCATTATCAACCGTGCTAAGAACGCGGTTGATCTGAACATGAGGTTCAATTCCCGCGAGCAATTGAAGAACACGCAAGAACAAGATAATAAGTCATCTGAAATTGCAAATATGATTGAAAATACTCAATAAGGTGTGATTCTGAAATGGTATTATGGTTGGTCTAATCGAAAAAGCCAATACACGAAATTGCAATGCAGCTAACTTTTAACTAAACAAAATCCAACCAGTTCTAAGGGTGGCGGCCACTATGTAAAGGAGGAAGAGAGAGGGCAGTGGTACTGTTCATGTATAAACAGTAACCGCGTGAATGGTACAGGCTTAGGGGTTCTATTCGAATTACAAGGTCCACGACCCAAATAGGTGACACAATATCTTCTTTTGATGGTGCCACAGTGCTCTGAAAGAATTTGGAGGTGGGGTCAGATCCGTTGGAAAGGCCTCGTCGTAATATTTCCATCAAGTACTCGTGGACTTCAAACAGATTCTGTATGTGAAAGTTATGCATGTTTGAAGTCGGTACTGTCTCCGAAGGCCGAATTGGATTGCAGAACGTGTCCAGCTTGAACTCTTGCAAAACAGCCACTCTCTGTCTTTTATTCCTAAAAATAACAACATATTTATTAGGCAATATTATATAGTTCATGTAATATAAAGGCACTCCTAAAAACGAGCTCACCTGATAATTTAAGTGAAGAGTACAAACTCTTGTAATTGAAATAACAAGTATAGCAAATATAGTTGTATCCATAGGGGTCATGTCCTCATCATCCTATCTACTGACATGTGGGTCATGTTATCATCAAACTATATCCTCGCATCGTTTGCTCCCTACTCCTTTTCTCCCAGCATCGCCTGCGCTTTCTTCTCCTCTCCGCCCTCGTCACCCCCTACTCTTCTGCTCTACACCGCACACCTCCGCCTCCTCCCCCGTCACCGTAACCATTTGTCGGATCTGGACAGGCCTCCTTCCTCCTCTCCTCCCCTATTCTTCTACTCTGCATGTCTTGACTGATTGAGATATATTATATCTACTTTAATTGGTAAACTATTATATTCATGAAATGTTTTGTAGCAAAGCATGAACACTTAACTGGTAACGTCTTAAAAGGCTTGTGGTTACTAGCAGGGTTACTAGCAGGTTGCAGACTAACCAATCCCTCTAAGGCTCTAACCAAATCTTCATTAATTTGCTTCAAACTCTATGCGGTTTCTTTTACTCGAGAGGCATCTATGCCTCCTTCATGTGATACTAAAACAAGAGAAGCATGGACGCTAAAAGTCCAAAACTAAACGAATGAACTCCTTCGGTCATGCATGCACCACCCAAGAAACACCAAGGCAATGAACCAACTAGAAACCAAGAATTGAACCTGGGGGAGGCTGTGGTCGCCGCCGACGATGTTGAAGATGGAGTGGCCGGCGTGTGTGTCAGAGCCACCGTAGCCGCAGTGGTCGGGGGAGGCGAGGGCGTCCATCTGGTGGCGCCACGAGAAGCAGAGCTTCGGGAAGCCGTTGATTGATGGATGAGGAGCACTAGCAGTGCGACCGCGGAGCTCTACTCGGCGACGCCGCCGTTGGCTTTAATGCAGAGGGACCCTCGTGAAAAAGAACCTTCACGACACAATAGTTCCTATCAATCTGAGCTGATCGAACGGTTTACGATTGCAAATTTTATTCGCGATCCAGACCTGAGAGGGTGTAAACGGGTAATATAGAATAGTACAAGGGACCTTAGTGAAAACGTAACTCCAGCTCACATGAATAGCCCCTCAATCTGAATCGAATCTGAGAGGGTATAAACGGATTATAGAGAATAGTCGTAGCCGGGTGCGCCGTCCCCTCGGCGTAGCTCCACCTCCATCACCGACCACCTCCGGGTGCCTCGCGTCCATTCTTTCGGCTGCCAACTTGCATGGCGATGTAAAGGGCCAAGGAGCTCCAATGCTCCATGCATGGGATCGATCTTTGGTTTCAAGGAGGGAGACAAGAGCGGAGGAGATCACTCATCAGACTGCTCCTTCCAATCCTCAGTTCAGTTCCATGGTGAGAAACGAACAGTGGTGAAGGCAATTAATACATTAATTATTTCTCGTGATGTTCTTGTTTGTTTTACTTTCTAGAGAGAGAGAAAAAAGATGTTCTTGTTTGGTTGCTTAACATTGTCAGAATCTGCATGCCATGAGGTAGATTTAGAAGCTTGTTTATCTTGTGTACTAATACCATACATGCTGATTTTAATTCCATTTAACATTGAGATCATTAACAATCAAGGCAGTAGCTTCGAGGATGATAAGTTTCAATACACTGACAACGGTTTTTTTTTTTTTGGAATACACTGACAATAGTTAAGAGCTAAATTGTTGGATGCAGAATTGCAGATGCCAATAACTATTCAGTTTCAGTCTACTGACAGCACACAGCTGATCATAATCTCAAGCCAACAAACACTTCGGCTCCAATGAATATGACTGATGACTCCGCCCACCAGTGGCAATAATTTCTGATTTCGCTTGCATGATTTCTCACCTGGAAACATGCACTTTCATACTTTAGGAAATAACTGCTTCCAAGTCTTCAGAACCATGGCCAGTATAGCTCTATGCACGTCAGTTCTGGCAAATTCCACTCCGCGGGGTAGAGCACAACATCATGTCCACTTGAAAAACTAACAACCTACATCGAGCATCTAGGGATCTCATGCAAAAGGAAGATGATGGCATTTTTTTTTATAAAAGCTTGAACACTGAACAGCATGTCAAGACTATAAATATATAGGGATTACTCTTCACTTTCCAAGTTTAATCAGTCCTTGCAATGCGACAAAAAGCTGTGTTTGATGGCAGCAGGCAATTTTGATGCATTTAAAAATTTAAATGAATGAACTCTGCACAACTATGGAGTAATATTAAAATATTATATGGATATGCCTGAGTTATCATTAGTTTCATTCCTGCAGGCTAACAGACTAGAGAAAAATGGTAAGATGCAACAACTTAATGATAATTCTTGCAGGATTCTTCCTAAACCCAAAGTGGTCTATTCCAATGGAATAGAGGACATTCTTAAGGACAGCTGCAACATCACAGCGAGCAAATGCCCTTTGGGCTGTTCCAGGCTCCTGAGATTTGAAATAAGATGTTCCTGTTTCGACATCTACACTACTACAAGCTGTAGCTACATCCTACACTCGCTTTGGTTGGTGGCACACTGGACCTGAAAATGCAATTTTGGAGCAAAGAAGGCCAATTAACTTGGAGTTTATGAACAAATTGTATTACTTAACACTTCGGTCCTAATGTTTTTACGAAAGAAGAAAAAAGAAGACAATGCATGTGCTGCTTCAATTTTGAGCAGAAGTTAGGCCAGATCATGGTTCATACTTAAAAATGTCACAAAATTTTTTTTCTCAGCAAGTCCAAGCTTAGTGATTATGAGGAGTCCAGTGAACATTTGTACTTTTATTTATACTATTAACAATCAGATGTAGGCACAATATATACCGCGAACAAATTTAGACAAGAGAAAATCTATTCACATCCTCTACTATGTTTGTTGAAATGCTGTGCAAAAGAAGTTTGCTGTCTTTTTTCATTGCATCCCATTAATAGTATGGCTGCCTAATTCTACCAGGATTGGTACAAAACAAGCAAGGTCAGAACAACCTTGTATATCATTATCACCAAGACACTAACCAACTGACTGCATTTTTTTTGGACAATAGGTTTTGTCACAGAACAAAGTACAATGAGACTGAGGAATACCATTTTTACAGATAAGTGCACCAAAAGGTAATTGATTAAAATGAACTACAACACCCTAAAGCATCAATCACAAGTAAACCAGAAGGTCACAAATCAAATCAGGTCACTGAAACTACAGAAATTAAATTGTCGTCGTTACTCCATCTTGACTCCCTCTGTTTCTACTGTGACTTAGCTCTTGAACTTTTCTCTTGATCTTGCCGATGACAATGTCAAGTTTCCGATGATCCCTCCTTCAAAGATGGCCTCCATTGCTGCAAAAAGAACATTATTTTGTCTATAGAATCTAAAGGATGAGCAATTAATTTCCCCTCAATAGCCATATGTTGCGAACCAGAGCACCGCAGCCAAACCAAACCATTGCAAGGCTCTATCTTTTGCACTCGCTTTGTCAACAAAATCCGAAATAAGATTTGAGAAAGAAGAAGGGGAATAGACCCACCCAAAAACCTCTTCGATGACAGCCCAAATAAACACAGGTATGAAGCAATGGAAAAGGATATGATCAGTTGTTTCAACATTACTACATAATGAGCACCTTTCACTACCAGGCCAATGTCTTTTTTTCAATTGCTCCACAGATTGAATTTTACCTTGCATGGCTTGCCATTAGAATACTTCCCCCAAAGCATTCTGGCGTGAATCACTCCCCCCAAAGCACAATGTTCTGTAAAGGATCTTGTTGCGTAGACTGCCTTTCTTCTCTAGGGCCCATTTAATTTCGTTCAGGTTTGGCCATTAGAGAGTACCAATCCTGCAACTCTTAACTCCTCAAAGTAACTCACTGCATTTCACCACAAAGGATACTGGTATCTATCTGTTTCTCTCGTAAACAACCGCACAGATAGATCTTAAAAGGCTCCTAGCAGGGTGCAGACGAACCCCTCAAATCGAATCTTCATTTGCTTCAAGATCTATTATCAGGACTTGCCTATGCGGATACTGTCCTATGATAGAAAAAACAAAGAATTGAACGGCACGTCAGGAAAAAGGCTGCACCTTGGGGAGTCTGAGGTCGCCGACGACGTAGAAGATGGAGGTGGGCGGTGGGGTCGGCAGGTGCGTGGGAGTCACCTAGCCGCGGTGGTCGGGGGCGGCGAGGGCGGCTATCTGGTGCCGCCAAGAGAGGCAGGGCTCCGGGAAGCCACGGGTGAGGAGCATCGGCGGCGCGCCGCCGTTGGCACTAGTTCAAAGAAGTCCTACCGTAGAGCCCAACTGCCCAACACCATGTCCAAACTATACTCAACATCTCAGGATCTCATTGGAAAAGCTAGACGATGTCACGACTCACGATGGCATTGTTCATACACGCTTCAACAATCGTGTCAAGACTGTAACTCTGTTATTATACGTGCTGTCTTCCTGTATACCATTTTAAGTGTACTGGTTGACAATTACAGTGTGGTGACTGGTGATCTGATGGATGATGACGTGGACGCCATCAAGGGTTATGATCCAACTTGATGAGCTCGAATCAACACCGAGTACATAGCTATATTGCCAATTCCAGACCGAATACAAGTACTTGGGATACAAATCGGGAGAAATCGGAAGCAAGGACTGGGAAGGAGAGGAGAATTAGATAGGGAAATCAGAGAAAGTTGGGAGGGGAAGGAACCGAGTTTTGGGAGGAAGAGAGCCGAGCTTAAGACTTCTGTTTAATCTTCGATGCCTCTTGTAATGCTGCCGCTCCTAAATCGAATGGGCCAAGCGCTTGCTAGGCCTTGCAGCCACGTCCGTGACATCGAGCCACCACGGCAGCAACGCAGCAAACAGAATTCCTCCTTTGGCGTTTGACGTTACAGAACTTACAGTGCATCTGTACATGGGAATACAGTCAGACCTGTCACACTGTTAATTACGTTCGGGTCATATAGGTTGAGATAACGGTAGTCGTATTGCTGACTCGTAGATCAATTTATATATGAGTAATTACACAAACACTAAGAGACATAATGAACCAGAGTATAGAGAAGATCTCATATCTTAATTCATCTATATGTATCATGTACATAGGAGATCATCATATTTATAACTCATAGGAGTGAAAGTGCTCCAGTGCGATTTAGTCTTTTGCTCATACAATTAGGTTTCGTAATACTCCCCCTTGAGTAATAGATAACGATATACATATGTCTCATCAAAAATTTCTTCTAAGAACCCATTGGAAAGAATGAATAGGGGAAAAAATACATTACATTCGTAAGTTAAGCTCATCATATGAAGGATCAATGTCATTAAAGGATTGTACCTTATCTCCTTTTGCCATGAGGCATGTAGGAGACGAGAAAAGTGATGGAGCCTCCTTGATGGCGATGCTGACAAGTCCCTTCTTCTTGGGGAACTCATCCTCATCGGAGTCGGGGTCTGTGTACTCTTCATCGGAGTTCCACTCTCTAATATGAGCTTCATTCTGGCCATCATTGTGAAGCTTCTTGAAATGTTTCTTTTTGCAATTGAATTCCTTATTCTTAGATGACTTGCCCTTGTCATCCTTCTTGTTGGGGCAATGAGAGGCAATATACCCTTTCTCATCGCACTCATAGCAACGGATGTTGCTATAGCGCTTGTTGTCATTGTAGGAGCGCTCATTCTTGCCTTTTTTTTCATGAGTAGCGCTTCGGTATAGGCGCATTTTCATGAATTTATTCATTCTTCTCACGAGGAGAGCCAATTCCTCCTCGGAATCATCTTCATCATCTCCGGACTCCTCACTTGACACCGCTTTGGCTTTGAAGGCGATGACTTTCTTGCCCTTTGAGGTGGATTGCTCCAGAAACTCCTCCTTGTCCTTCTTGTACAATTCATTGGTTATGAGGTTGCCCAAGAGTTGTGTTGGCGTCATCCTTGTCAGCTCGGGAGAGTTGAGAAAGAGTGTCACCAAGGTCTCATATTTATCTAGCAAGGCCCTAATCATTTTTCTCACAATATCAACATCGGTTAGTGACGTATCTAGGCCTTTGAGTTCATTTACAATGTTGTTGAGGTGAGAGTATATTTCATTTATATCCACATGAGGTAACATTATAAATATCTCATACTTAATCCGGAACCTATGCAATTTGGCCTCTTTGACTGTGGATGTTCTCTCATGGATTTCCGAGATGGTAGTCCAAATATCATGAGCGGTTTACAAATTGCTCACTCTATTGAACTCATCCGCGTTCAAAGCTCCAAAGAGAGAATTCAATGCTTGAGCATCTAAATAAGCATTATGTCCCTCAGGTTCCGTGGGATGTAGTGGATCAAGAGGCATAACATAACCCTCATTTACGATTTTTTTTTTATATGCTCGGACTCATAGCCTTTAAATAAATAGACATCCTAATTTTAAAATATGCATAATTTGAGTCATCAAATAGAGGTGCCTTTCCTATTGAAATTCTCTCATTAGCCATCATTTTCTCTCTTAGACGGTTAATTCCAAATCAATGAGAGACCAAGCTTTGATACTGCTTGCAGGATCAAGGACAACCGACTAGAGGGGGTGAATAAAATATTTTTAAAATACTTCAACTAATTACAAATTTTATCACAATTATGAACTAGATAAAACTAGATATAATTCTAGCTAGTCAATTCTACACAAGTAAAATACTATAATTGTAAATGCGAAAGAGTAAAGACAATAAATTGAACCACAATAGAGACAATGAAGTTTTCCCTGTGGTATCGAAGACTTGCCGGTTTTAACTATTTCGTGTTGAGGAAGCTTGAACAAATCAAGCTGGCTCCACGAATTAAGCCTCACCCTCGATCAGTATAGTTGCTCTTCCTCCGCTCCGGAGTTAGTGAGCACCACACTAATCACAACCCTTACCGGGTCACTTCACAAGCTTCTTGAAGTGATCACCGCGCAGCTTCTCTAAGCTGTCTAGGTGCCGGTAAGCACCAAGAGTAATAAATCACAACACTTGCTTGAAGACTATCAAATATCAAAAGATCAACTAATGAATGCTATGCACTTGACTAGCTCTCAACTACCTCAAAGAGTGAATTGAATGCAAATAAGTAGAAAAGAGAGCACCAAAGCCTCGAGAGTATTCAATATGGCCAAAGGTTCCTGCCTTGGTGCGGGTGGGGTGTATTTATAATCCTCAACCACAAAACTAGCCGTTACGACCGTATTCCTGAAAAAATCAGGATTTGCGATAGTACCACGATTGAAAACCCGATACTACCGATCTTTAGCTCAACGGTCGGAATAGTAGCATTTAATGCTCTGAACTAGCCGTTACACATAAAGTTGCAGTATTACCGCCAACTAAATATCGGTACTACTGCATTGCGGTCGTACCACTCGGCTAGAATAGAGCTACCGTTTTCCAGAGCTCAAGAATTCTCAACAACACCTTATCTGGAAAACTCATACCGCCAAGTAAACTTCGGTACTAACGCGCTCCGGTAGTACCACTCAGGGATTTGCGGTCATACCGATCCAAGGGAGATCAAAACTCCCAAAAACACGCTCTCTGTTATATATGTACTGCAATGTATTTTTCGGTACTACCGACCTGCGGTAGTACCACAACTAAAATGCGGTTGTTCTGTTTTTTAGAGAGTAGCAATCCACTCAAAAAAACGCTTTCTGAAAAATACGTACCACCATATAGATATCGGTACTACCGACTTGCAGTAGTACCGCTTACCAACAGTGGTCATACTGATTTTCAAAATATTTTTCTAGAAGCTTAAATAAAGATAATGCATGAACCCTAATTGATCATAATGGCACAAAAATAGTTCCTCGGGCTACTAGCCATGATTCCTCTTTATAGTACGGTATTTATCCTATAAATCCGATCTTTTCTCCAAACACCGAGATCAGTAAAAACTACAAAAGGGTCCTTAAGCTATATAATAACTTTGTCTTGATCCATGCTGATCTTTCACCATATTCATATTGCCAATGACCTTATCATCAAATAATCATCGAACTTTAACCTATAACACAACTTAGCACACATGTTAGTCTTTTAACATAATGTTGCCATTAATTATCAAAACCAGCTATGAGGGTCTACATACTTTCAGCGGTGCAACCGGAAACGAGACCTTGGGGCTCGGATGAGGAGGATTGGGCAGAATTTTTGACATGGGTGGTGAGCTTAAATAGGGCTGGGATGGGAGGATTTGGGTGAAGCACGGTGTCGACGATCAAATCACTGAACTTACAAATATATTAAAAAGCAGAGGAAAAATAACACATATCTCCTGGAAAGGAATGTGGTTGCTCTTTATTACTATGAACTGGCTATTACAAGGAGTGCCTGTTGTTGGACCGAAAAGGCGACTAGAGGGGGGTGAATAGGAGCATGCTCACTTTTTCACAAATTATGAATTCAACACAATTTCACTCCAATAGCTATAAGGAAGCTATGAAGATCAATATACCAGTACAGCGGAAGACTAGTATTGAATCCAATTTACCCCCTAAATAATACGATAAAAATCAACACAAGCTAAAGCACAAATCAGTACGGGCGGTCTGACCGATGTGTAAGTGGCGGTCGGACCGCTGACCAAATCGGTCGGACCGGTGCCCTCGGGCGGTCTGGCCGCCAGGCTCCAGAACAACAAGAACAACCCCGATGACGAAGTTGCAAATAGATCTAACTTTTGATTCTCAACTCCAAACTTCACGAAACTTGGTATACACATTCTCTATGATATTAAGGACATATTCCAATCAACAATTATGATAATTCTTGGACAAACAATGATCCTTTACGATCTGATTGGAGAATGGTCTAAAACCGAGCAAAAGTGAAAACTAGATCCAATCGCTTGCTCGTGGGTGATTAATGATCACGAAAATCCTAGATGAGTTCCCACACAACACAGGAAGCTAATCCACGTGACGATATCAAGCAAAAACTCATGGATCAATGAAAGACCTAAAATCACGAAATTGAAAGCAAGAATGAAAAGAGACTTATCTCAAGCAAACCTTGCATAGATTAAAACGTGATTGATGCTAGATTACACCCACTCCATCAAGGATCAGTGGTCAATCCAAGAGCATGAAAATCCAATCAAACCTTCAAGAACCCTAGCCTCCACGCCTAGCTCTCCCTAAACAAAATTAGGGTTTTCTAATATAAAGAGGGTTAAGGGGTGGTGCAGCCACCACCCTCTCCTATTTATAGTGGAGGCTTAGACCTTCTAGAAGTTTGATCCTATTGGGCTAACGTTAAGGCCCACTAACAAACGGGTCACACACGCACGCTTCGCAAAGCGCCGTCTTTAACCTTTTGACCTAAACAGCTTCACCTAGCGCCATCTTGCGTCTCGAATTTGCTAATAGGTCACCCTTGTCCATCTTGCGTCACGCTTGAGTCATTGACCTCACCCGGCATCGTCGATCGTTCTGGACCACAGCTCTCCAAGCCTAGTCCCAATCATCCTCGCCGTTGACCGTCGTTGACCACCAAGCAACCTACACAACCATAGATAAGTAAACTGATTTTGGGAACAAGTTCTTCACAACTTGACCCATGTTAGTCAAAACATGCATCATGCAATACATATACCCTGAAACTCATGACTTTGACCTAACCAACGAACAACGCCGCCACGAAGGCCGGCGTTCAAGTGATAACCGGTCTGACCGCCCCTCAGGGCCGGTCGGACCTCCAGCCTTGCCGGTCCGACCGCCAGTTATAGGCCGGTCCGACCGCCCAAAAGGACTTAGCCGAATTTCAAGCCCTGAAATTCCGAAACCTTCTGTAAATTTAAAACGAATAGAACTTTTGACTGGAGATTCCAAAAAATTATGAGACCAAGTGCAATAGAATCCCCGCTCTTGCCTACACCCTCTATTTTTGGCCTAACTCATTTTGACACTTTTTGGTCACGGCCGGTCCGACCGCCGCTCATGGTCGGTCAGACCGCCTGTCACCTGACAGTTCTGAAACTTTGTCGAAAACACGTGAAACAACAAACCGTTAACGCCATTGCCAATTGTCACATCATCCTATGATCTGGAGCATATTCCCATGATATCCACACCGTTAATCTGAACAAAGAAGCTAATCCTAGTAACACTGGAGCGTAATGCCTGCTATGATGTTGTAAACTAATCGAATGGTGGTTTTCTGAAGTGCCTTCCAATCGATCTCTCCCCTGATCCCCCCTCTCCACCTTCCGCGATCCTCCTTATGTAGTTGATAAAGCGTTGGTAGTTATCCCTTGGAGAGACGCCTGTTGGGAAGTGACGCGTCTGGTCGGAAAGAGACGTTAGTTGACAATGTATCAACTGATGTGCGGTTATATGTCAGTGAGTCATTTAACCGTACTCCAGTGTCTTAGAGTTATGTAACGTCGTGTGGTATGGAATATACAACACATGTTCCTTTCGTCACACGGTAAAGGTTATACCTGGACTCAGACCCAGATACCAGTTCAAAGCCTTATGAGCATTCGACTGGTCGGAGACTAGGTTAGGAACCTTTTTCGACCAGAGTATATATTATGTAACCTCTGCAATCCTTACGACCAGTGAGGTTGTTAGCCTTAGGGGTTACGACCATGAAGACGTATGGTCTTTTCTATCTATTAAATAATATAGAGAGGTTTCAATCCTCGTCAGCTAGCCCCTGAACTTTAAATGAATTGGTCGTGTGGATGCTTTCTTCCGATGAAGTCGTATCGGGCAGACCCCTCATTAAATGTCGTGATACTCGAGGTGGTCTGTATTCATTTTTAAAGTTGAGAAATTGCATTGGAAGTTGAAAAAGCTTCTTTGTCCGCTGGTTAAAAAGATTTTTGTCCATTGGACTTCTCCTAAGCGATTCTGATGTTGTGGCTATAAAAACCCCTTAGCACTGGTGTTAGGGCTTCTACGCCTTCTGCTTTCCTCTTCATCTTCCAAAAGATCATCTCTGATCACTTTTGAATTCTTCACCCGAAAGAAATCACTATTTTAGATCTCATCACCAACTGATCGATTTCCGATCTGAGTGAGAAGAAACTGGAAAGTTTGGAGAAGGTTGGATTACTACCCGACAGAAGTCTGATCCCATGGAGATCAGCAATCGGGGAGCATTCTCCAAGCGGTGAAGATGGAGAAATTCTGGTATTCCTCGCATACATCGAATGCGGCTTTCGACTCAGGGCCACTCCTTTCTTTCCCAAGTTTTGGAGTATTATGGAGTGGAATCATTAATCCGCCCCTAACGCCATAGCCAACCTCAAAGATATTCGCTTCACATCTGCGAAGCGTACTTGGGAATTCCAGTAACTCTGGATCTCTTCAAGTACTACTACAGACTGGCGAATGCGAAGAAGACGACCGGTACACCTAGAGAGTGTACTTTGCGCCTCCATGACAGGAAGGCCAATGAGTACATTTCTATGTACTCCAAATCTTCATGGTCGTCATGGAAGAAGAGTTAGTTTTATACGAAGATTACGCGGGACGATGGCCTTTATTACAGCAGTAAGAAGGCTGTCGAGAACCTGCAATGGCGTTCCTCCTCGAAGAAGGAGGGAAAAATAGGGAGATAGGTTGAAATCATCCATCTCCTGAGTGTTAGAGGTTTAACCTCCTGGCACGTGGTGAGGGACTTTTCCATGCGGAGGATTAGTCCTTTGAAGGCCAGAGCCCATTCGATGCTCTGGTATATTGGTCGTGATGATGCGACCAGGGACTCTAGGGAAGGTAAATCCCAGTAGAATCTGACCAGTTTATCTTTCTGGTTAATCGCTTTAATAACACTAAGACCTCTCTTTTATTACAGCTTTGTCTCCAGATGGGATCAGAAGTCGGATCAAGATGATCTGCGCTGGAGAGCCTAACGAAAAGGCTAATTTCCCTCTGATCTTAGCTGTTACTACCACCGAAGAGAGGGCTGAAAGACTCCGGGTAAGCATGTCAATTACTTTTCATCTTTATAATTTCTTCCGACCAGTGTTTACCTAAAAATCCTCTACATATGTAGTCGGTTGGTCTGAGAATTGATGAGGCCACTTGTAGGACCGGAAAGGCGACTAGGGGGGGGTGAATAGGCGCTTTCAAAACTTTCTCGCCTAAATCAAAACCAACACGTACTTTACTCCTTTAGCTATGAGAGCTAAGAAGTTCAGTGAGCACAAAGGAGAAAAGAACTCAAAGTTCTTCATTTGGACACGGCGGTCCGACCGCTACCACGGCGGTCGGACCGACGGTCAAGGAGCGGTCGACCGGCAACTAACCAAATGGCGGACCGGGGATACGGTTCGACCCGCCAACCCAGTGATGCGAATACACGCGGTCGAACCGCCGTTGTAAGGCCGGTCGGACCGGTAGAGTCCAGTACTGAAAAACTCCACCCAAATCCAAAACGAAATTTGATCCAACTTTTGATTCAACCAATAAAACTTGACCAAATTTCTAGCACACCTCCCTAATGATATTAGAGACCTATTTCTAGCGACGATCCGTCGATCCACTTCGCAGAATCGATCTCTCGAGATTTTAACAAAGAGGTGCTCAAACCCTAGAAATGAGAAAAACTTGATTCAAGACTTGCTTGTGGGGGTTTGATGATCTAGATGACTCTAGGAGTAATCCCACACATCAAAGCAAGGTAAAGTAGGCCAAGAGACCAAGCATGAACCTTTGAATCAAGGAAGCACCAAAACATCCAAAAGAGAGAAGAACACAAAGGAGCAATTGATCTTTCAATTAAGCATCACAAGATTGTTCATCCACAATAGATGCTTACAAAGCCTCTCCACCAAGGAGGGCAAGAGCTCAACAAGGAGCACACTCCAAACCCTAGTTTTCCTCTCCTCTCCTCCAAACCCTAGAAAAAGGAAGAAGGGGGCTAAATGAATGCTTGCTTTTGTTTTCCACCTCTCCCCTTCCTATTTATACTAGAGAGCTAGGGTTTCCCTTTTTGGGTCTCTTACACATGGGACCCACACACAAATAACTCTTGAAGCAATCGCTGCTTCACCACGTGTAGGTTGATCACGGTTCTCATTGACGCCAAGCCTCTCTTGTCCGAATCCCATCGGAACCTCCCGAGACTCGCACCGATATCCGCACCGCCGATCCAACCAAATTATTTCAACCACCCGTTCGATCCATCTTGTCCATTCTGCACCATGCTTGAGTCACACAACCTCACCCGGTATCCCTGATCGTTCTGGACCTCGGCTCTCCAAGCGTAGTCCCGATCCACTCACCGCTGACGCCGTTGACTGCAAGCCATCCGCACACAAATAGACAAACAAACCGCTTCCGGAACAAGTTCTTCACAACTTGACCCACGCCGCCTCCGCAATGCGATATACATCAATAAAGCATTGAAGTTCAGAGAATCACACACTCAAGATCAACTCAATGCAACACTTGGCTTTCCTCCAGTAGTCGCCGGTCCGATCGCCCACGTACGGTCCGACCGATTTCATCGGCTTGATCGGACCGCTCAACGGCAGGTCGGACCGGTCCAAAGGACTTAGCCAAAATTCAAGCGAGAAATTCCGAAACCTTCTGGAAATTTCAATCGAATAGAACTTTTGACTGGGAGCTCTAAAAATGATGGGACCACATCCAGGAGACTCCCCTCACTTGCCTACACAACCTATTTTTGGCCCAGCTCCAAAAACCTAACTTTAAAATAGCGGTCGGACCGCCACCATGGCCGGTCGGATCGCTCCACGCGCGGTCCGACCGCCAAGACAACCGGTCGATCGCCAAAGGGCTTTGACGACCTTGGAGCAAACCCGAAAACGCGAGATTTTGCAAACCAATAACGCCATTGCCAATTGACTCATCATCCTGAGATCGTGCACATATCCTCACGATATCCACAATCTCCCCCTTGATGAACACATTGGCAATTTTCAAGAAAATGTGGTTTTTCAAAATGAAAAGTAAAAATACGCCGTTTTCGCATAAAGGCACAACTTGATCCATAAGCAACAAAAGCCTAGGAACCACCAAGTGGCTTGAATAGTGTAAGCAAGTGAGATAAGGCATTGAAAGCACAAAAGAATTCAAATTCCAGAAAGTAGCCAAAAATCTCACTTAGGTCCAAATGAAAGGCACATTGTTCTATTTGACCTTTGATCATTGTGAGTATTCTTCAATTTCAAATCAAATCAGGAAAAGGCAATAAACCCAGAAGCTCAACTCACCAAGATCACAAATTTTCAAAAGGTTCACAAAAGTTTTGTTTTTTTTTTGTGTTCTTTATATATGAAACCAATCTTTATGTATGAAACCAAAAGCTCCAAGATGCATTTTCTTCACAATCTTTCTCCCCCTTTGACAATGAATTCATCAAGATGCATGAAAAAGAAAGAGCATGAAGGAATGACTTTATTTTTGAGCTTTAGTAAAAAGGAGCAATGACCATTATACATGAAGACAGTACAAGTATTATACCAAGCCATATAAGGAGAAGACGCTATATTCAATCATGGCAAAACGTGTACTGCAAAGCTAAAACCAAGATAGCAGAAATCTGAGATTAACAGAATTGCAATCATGACAAGTTGCTCAAAATCATAGATTCACTCAAAGCAACCAAAGATGAATCAAGCCATGTCTATAAGTAAAAAGAGACTCAAAACAAGAGTTGAGGCATTTTGAGCATTAAGAAAATTCTTTTGAAGCAAAGCTCAAGCACATAGCCCTTTTTGAGCAAAATCTCTTTTTCTTTCTCTCCCTTTTTGCTGTGCTAGATCTCAAGCCTTGCCGCGACCATCTCAAGCGATAAGCTTAAAAGAATGATCTAGGTCATCCAAAACTCCCCCTGAGTTCATGCCTAGTGCAATGGCAAGCCGTCTCATGAAAGAGGATTGGTGAGATCAGTTTTTTCGCACAGAAATTTTTCTTTTTCTTTTGCTTGACTTAAGAAGGTAAAAAGCTCATTTTCCATCTCAAAATAAGTTCAAGACTCAATTCAACTTGTAAGACATGGCGAGAATCATAAGCGGATCACTAGAGCAAAACTAGTCACAAGATCCAACAAGACATGATTTGATTCAGATTTCTCAAGAATATAAAGCTAGCAAGGCAAAAGCTGAGCCAAACACGAAGAGCCATAAAAGAGGTCTAGCAGCTATCACTCGATATGACAAGGTATAAAATATGAAAACAAGTCATACAGGATAATAATCAAAGCTCCATTAGTTTTAATATACAATGCAAGACAAATGAAATGAAACATGCATTATGATACAATGAATGCAAGCGAGCCACTTCCCCTCAAAACAGCCCAATAGGACTAATAACCCTAACTCTCCTCGCAGCAAAGAAACGCGAAGAGTCAAGAGCCTTAGTGAAAATATCCGCAAGTCGTTGCTCGACTCTACAAAGTGAAGCACAACATCACCTTTCTCAACATGGTCTCTCGTAAAATGAAATCGAATGTCAATGTGTTTAGTCCCGGAATGTTGCACTGGGTTTTGGCAATATTAATTGCGTATGTTGTCACGTAAAAGAGGAACACTTCCCAAAGACAACCCATAGTCCCGCAGCGTGGATAAAATCCAAAGAACTCGAGAGCAACCATCAAGCATTTACATACTCATACTCACCAGATCAGGCAATGTAAGACTGCTTCTAGAAGACCAAGAAACAAGAGATGTGCCCAAGAAATGACAAGTGCCAAGTACTCTTCCTATCAACTCTACACCGCAAATCAAGATCGTAAAATGCTCGAATTGAAAGAGCCAAGAAGAAGAATACGAGTCCAAAATCAAGCGTATCTTGAAGATACCAAGATGCGCGCATGACTTGACGATGAGAAGCACGAGGAAGCTCGAAATCGAGCGCACGGACATACGGCGAATTGTATGTCCTACTCGACAGTAAAGATAGAGGAGGGAGCCAATCATATCAAGGTACTCATTCGGTCCACGGACTCTCCATCCTCATCGTGGTCCAAAGACGGTGGTTGTTGCAATGGGAGTAGACATTGGCCTCTCGCTTCCCATATTGAAGCGCCAAGAAGGTCCTTTGTATACTTACTCGTGGACGAAGGTGCCTTCTTTCGCTTGCTTGATTTGAAGACCAAGGAAGAATGTCGACTCTCCATCATGCTCATCTCGAATTCACCGCTCATAGAATCAAAATCTAGACACCAAAGCATGAGAGGAACCACCAAAATAATATCATCCACATATATTTGAACCAACAAGAAATCACCGCCATGCCCGAGAGTGAACAAGGTTTTATCAACCATTCCCATTTTGAAATCATTTTCAAGCAAGAAACTCTTAAGTGTCATACCAAGCTC
This sequence comes from Hsuehochloa calcarea, assembly GCA_036346395.1. Classification (NCBI taxonomy): domain Eukaryota; kingdom Viridiplantae; phylum Streptophyta; class Magnoliopsida; order Poales; family Poaceae; genus Hsuehochloa; species Hsuehochloa calcarea. The sequence continues at coordinate 12,032,713 of CM070610.1, read as the reverse complement.
TAGGAGCTTGTTTCAATCCATACAGGCTTTAGAGAGTTTAAAAACATGGTTTGGGAATTTTGATTTTCAAACCCGTGAGGTTGCTTGACAAAGACCTCTTCTTCTATGAAGCCATTCAAGAAGGCACTTTTAACATCCATTTGAAAAAGCTTGAAACCCTTGGATGTTGCAAATGCTAAAAGAATGCGAATGGCTTCCAATCTAGCTATTTGGAGCAAAGGTCTCCTCAAAGTCTAAGCCCTCTACTGAATAACCTTGAGCAACAAGTCTAGCTTTATTGCGAACAACCAATCCATCCTCACTTTGCTTATTTTTAAACACCCATTTTGTTCCAATAACATGAGAATCAGAAGGTCGCTCAACTAAAAACCAGACTTTGTTTCTTTCAAAATTTTCAAGCTCTTCATGCATGGCATTGACCCAAGAGGCATCAGATAAAGCATGGGTGATATCTCGGGGTTCAAAAGAAGCAACAAAAGCATAATGTGCATGGGAATCAGGAGATATAAACCTGGAGCGAGTGACTCGCTCTTGAAGATCCCCAATCATCTGCTCAGGTGGATGTTGTCGCTGTATGCGAAGTGGTGCTCTGGTGCGACGTGGCCTCTACCTCATGAGTTGTGGAGGTAGGAACAGAGCCACTCGGATCGTCGGTGGGGATAGGAGGCGGCCGCTCACCGACATCAAGTAGTAGTAGCAGCTCTCCACCCTCTCGAGGTAGCAGGAGGATGGTTTGGGTCTTCATCCTCGTAATCATCATCGACGAAGATGCTTTCTTGAGTTTCGTAAACCTGTACCAAGCATCGGGTCTAGTACTGTGACTAGCCTCATCAAAAGTGACTTCGCAAGTCTCAACAATTTTGTTAGTATCAACATTAAAAACACGATAGCCACGAGAATGAGCAGATATCCAAGAAATATGCCATCAAAACATCTAGACTCAAATTTATCAAGATTGCCATGTTTAAGAATGAAGCACTTGCAACCAAAAATCTTGAAATGAGAGACCTTTGGAGAATGACCAAATCTAAGCTCATAAGAAGTCTTCCCAACCACAGATCTCAAGAAAACCCTATTGGAGATATAACAAGCGGAGAGATCGCCTCACCCAAAATCTCCTAGGAGTAGAATGCTCATCTAGCATGGTCCGAGCCATCTCTACAAGGGTTCTGTTCTTCCTTTCTACAACACCATTCTCACGAGGAACTCTAGGAGAAGAAAATCGATGCTCAATTCCCTATCAGTAGAAGGTAGAAAAAGAAGAGTTCTTGAACTCGTCCCATTATCACTCCTAATGGCTCTCAAAGCTCCAGTAAATCAACAAAGAATTCTAAGGACCAAATCTTTAAAGAATCCAAATGCTTCATCCTTAGAAGTAAGAAAATAAACCCATGAATACCGGAGTAATCATCCACAACCACCAAAGACATACCATTTCCCACCAAATGATTGAACTCTAGAAGGACCAATCAGATCTAAGTGAAGAAGTGTCACCCGTCCATCACCATTACCAAAGTAAGAGGTGGGTGGGAAGCGCACACCATCTTACCATGTCTACAGGTGAGCACACAAGATCTCTGACACCTTCACCTAGGCAAACCTCTAATCAAGTCCTTGCAACCGACTCTAGACAAATGATCAAAACCTATATGCCCAAGTCTACGATGCCACAAAACAAGGTCATGAGAATCGGAGGCTACAAGACACCTAGGACTAGAAGCGTAAGAAATGTGAAATTTGCACAGTAAAATCTTCTCAAACTGGAGATCTCAAAACAAGCTCACCCGAGGAATCTAGAACTCTGCACTCACCTCTCTTAAACCTCACTTCTAGACCCTCATCAAGCACCGAGACACGATAGAAGATTATACCTCACTTACTCACCAAAGCGACGCCTTTTAGCATGAACTTGTCATTGACGCAAGACAAAGCCCTTTGCAATCCACGGTCCCGAGAAGCATCCCCAAATGTAATCAATTCATTGCGGATGCACGTGAGGAGGAGAACCATCTAGAATCTCCGTCATATGTCGAGAACACCCGAGTCAACAAGCCACTTGTCCTCCTTCCTCGCACGACGGACCTAAAAGGCACAATCGAAAACATCCGTGCCTCGATCAAGTTAGTGATAAATGAACGAGGAATCCAGTACTGGAGAAGCACGATGTCGGGGAACACGCAGAGAAATAGCTGAAACATGATCAGAATAAAATCATAAGAATGCACATGAGAACCACCTAGACCTCTCCGAAACGATCTACCAAAAGATCGATACTCCCCTGCCTAGGTGCTACCCGGTGTCTCTCCTCACGATGTCCTAATCCAACATGCTGCCTAGACCCACCAAAAGAGTCTACAAAGTTCTCTACAAATCTAGGCCTATGTGTGGTACGATAAACAGGCTGCCTAGCTCTAGAGACTACATCTGGAGAAGGGACTCCTCTAATGGATCTTAGGACGCCATCCTCTCTTTTCTCTCAAGTTTTGCTCTCCTAAGGTAACTCAACAAGATGGCCTTCTTTCTTGCAGAAGGTGCAATGGTACTGGACCTTTTGAGGGGTCTGTACAGCATGAGTGAAAGCACCTTTCTTGCCAGAAAGAGTTTGAGCAAAACCACCGGATTTGAAAACAACCCCGGATGGCTTAGGAGGTTCTAGCTCAAACAAACCATTCTTCACAACTCTAGCAATCTTAGGTGGGTTTTTCTTGGAATGCTCTAGGGGGTTGAAACCTAGACCACTATTTTTCACGCTCACCTTGGATTGATCAAGAATCATGTTGAGTTTCTTTTCCCACTTGAAAATTTCTCAAGAGTCACCTTGAGGTAATCATTCTCTTTCACTAACTCCTCACATCTAGCACACTTGCTAGACTTGATTACCTCATTGCGCTTACTCTTAAGAAGGGCCACTTCCACTTTGAAGGCCTCACAAGACACACAATAGGATTCTGAATCCTACTCAACGCTCCTTAAACTTGACTCTAAACGCCTCTTGTATCGACTAACCATGGTTTCAACTTCAAGATTCAAAACACAAGAGTTAGAATCAATAACCTTTTAGAAGCAAGAAAAGACATGGATCTTTCAATTTTAGCCTTTTCTTCCGTGGTCTTGTTTAAGGCTTCAATCTCAATTGTAAGCTTGGGACAATTTTCACAAGATGCAACTCTAGAGTAAATCAATGTTTCGCCATCTCTTGCATCTTAATCCTATTATCCTTACAATGAGAGCATGTGTGACTAGCATCAAACTTTTGCAATTCTTTTAAGGAACTATCCAATTTTAATTCTAGCAAAGCACAATTAGAGCAAGTTAAAGGATAGCTTCCATGGCGGTCACATCAAGAGGAATGACATCTAAACAAGCGATCTAGACTTGAAAGATTCTAGTTCATCGAGAGCATCTTTTAGTTGATTTGTGACAGAGGAATGAGCAGATTTCAAGCTTGTCAAATCTTTAAGCAAGCTAGTGCAGAATCACAAATATCGCAGGATTGATAGATTTAAGCCTAACAACTTCAAGATTCAAATTATCAATCATAATGTCCTCGCTTCCTAATCATTTTTACTTGCTTATTCAATTTCATTCAAAAAGCACCAAAGCCCTTTTCATCTCAAAGAATAGAAGGGCATACCTCATCGGGATCACTAAAAGGATCCTCATCTTTGGAGGAATCGTCGTGGTTGTTCTTGGCCATGAAACACATGCCGTGAAGTCATGCGCCTTCTTCTTGCCACGAGAATCACTCTCGTCGTCCTCCGCTTCCGAATCCACATCGCTCATATTAACATTCTCAAGAGCGGCAGGACCCTACCGACAAACTTCCGATAGTTTGTCTTCTTGGGTTTTGCATCCTCTCTCGGGATGTCTTCTTGTCTCCTTCTCCTCCTTGCCCTTTAGCCTGGGCACTTGGAGCGAATGTGGTTTGGCTCACCACATTCAAGCACGTGATAGGTCCACTCCTCCTCCTATTTCTCACCTTGTTGTACGCTCTTGTGAATTTGGTGGAAAGGAGGGCTAAGTCATCCTCGGGCAATTTCTCAAGTTGCTCATCACTCAAAGAATGTAAAGCGATAATGAAAAGCCGATGAGCTACAATCAAGAGAATCGGAAGAGCAACCATTGGATTTGTCGACCACCAAAGCCATCGACTGTGTCTTGGGAGAGGCGAGATAAAATCAATCTCATGCGTCTTCAACCTCGAGTAGAGCTTATCCATGGTAAGCTCACTCATGACAATGTTGTCATTGATGGAAGTGATCTTCATACCCTGACCTTCACATCAAGAGCACCTGTAAGTCGCGGCATTTTCGCACTCGAGAAAATATCAAGTCAACAAATACGGAGATCATGAAGAATTTTAGAGAATCTTCCCCACACTCATCCAAAGACTCACCGTGCCTTTGTTCGATCTTCGAGTAAACCTTTTGAGCCGGTTCTGCCTCACTTCCTTGATCGCAGATGGACCCTTCGTGATAATCACAAAGTGTCCGCGGATCTCATGAGCAGACCGCAAGTGAGCAACACGCTCAAACTCGGATCGACTAAGGCCTTGGATCAAATAATTCCGAGCCTTGTTTGTTGGCCTCCACATCCGGAGTGATCGATCGTCATCTACCGGCACGACATAAGGGTTTTTCACCTTTAGCCAAATAGCGTGCCCTTGAGCCTCGATATACGCTTGCATACGAGCCTTCCAAAGATGCAAAGTCAACTCCTCAAAAATGTGTGGCTTGGTTGAGTACTTGTCACGCCATGGCTCCAAAGACCGGTTAAGATCTATAGAAGAGAGCTAACCGCTCGATACCACTTGTAGGACCGGAAAGGCGACTAGGGGGTGAATAGGCGCTTTCAAAACTTTCTCGCCTAAATCAAAACCAACACGTACTTTACTCCTTTAGCTATGAGAGCTAAGAAGTTCAAAGAGCACAAAAGGAGAAAAGAACTCAAAGTTCTTCATCGACACGGCGGTCCGACCGGCTACCACGCAAGGGCTCGGACCGACGGTCAAGGAGCGGTCCGACCAAGCAACTAACCAATGGCCGGACCGGTGGACGGCGGTTCGACCCGCCAACCCAGTGGCTCGAATACAGGCGGTCGAACCGCCGTTGTAAGGTCGGCCGGACCGGTAGAGTCCAAGATCAAAAACTCCACCCAAATCCAAAACGAAATTTGATCCAACTTTTGATTCAACCAATAAAACTTGACCAAATTTCTAGCACACCTCCCTAATGATATTAGAGACCTATTTCTAGCGACGATCCGCCGATCCACTTCAGAATCGATCTCTCGAGATTTTAACAAAGAGGTGCTCAAACCCTAGAAATGAGAAAACTTGATTCAAGACTTGCTTGTGGGGTTTGATGATCTAGATGACTCTAGGAGTAATCCCACACATCAAAGCAAGGTAAAGTAGGCCAAGAGACCAAGCATGAACCTTTGAATCAAGGAAGCACCAAAAACATCCAAAAGAGAGAAGAACACAAAGGGAGCAATTGATCTTTCAATTAAGCATCACAAGATTGTTCATCCACAATAGATGCTTACAAAGCCTCTCCACCAAGGAGGGCAAGAGCTCAACAAGGAGCACACTCCAAACCCTAGTTTTCCTCTCCTCTCCTCCAAACCCTAGAAAAAGGAAGAAGGGGGCTAAATGAATGCTTGCTTTTTTTTTCCACCTCTCCCTTCCTATTTATACTAGAGAGCTAGGGTTTCCTTTGGGTCTCTTACACATGGGACCCACACACAAATAACTCTTGAAGCAATCGCCTGCTTCACCACGTGTAGGTTGATCAGCGGTTCTCATTGACGCCAAGCCTCTCTTGTCCGAATCCCATCGGAACCTCCCAGAGACTCGCACCGATATCTGCACCGCCTGATCCAACCAAATTGCTTCAACCACCGCTCGATCCATCTTGTCCATTCGCACCATGCTTGAGTCACACAACCTCACCCAGATCCCCGATCGCTCGACCTCGGCTCTCCAAGCGTAGTCCCGATCCACTCACCGCTGACGCGTCGTTGACTCGCAAGCCATCCGCATGAAGAATAGACAAACAAACCGCTTCCGAACAAGTTCTTCACAACTTGACCCACGCCGGCCTCCGCAATGCGATATACATCAATAAAGCATTGAAGTTCATAGAATCACACACTCAAGATCAACTCAATGCAACACTTGGCTTTCCTCCAGTGATCGCGGTCCATCACCCACGTGGCGGTCCGACCGATTTCATGCGGCGGACCGCTCCCACAACGGCGGCGGACGGTCCAAAGGACTTAGCCAAAATTCAAGCGAGAATTCGAAACCTTCGGAAATTTCAATCGAATAGAACTTTTGATCGAGCTCTAAAATGATGGGACCACATCCAGAGACTCCTCACTTGCCTACACAACCTATTTTTGGCCCACTCAAAAACCTAACTTTTAAAATACGGTCGGACCGCCACCATGGCCGGCCGGATCGCTCCAACGATCGGCCCGACCGCTCGAGACAACCGGCCAGACCGCCAAAGGGCCTCGACTTTGGAGCAAACCCGAAACGCGAGATTTTGCAAACCAATAACGCCATTGCCAATTGACTCATCATCCTGAGATCGTGCACATATCCTCACGATATCCACACCACTGAAACATGTGAGCCAATTGATGAACCGACCATTCTTACGATCACTAAGGATCGTGATCGTGTAGAGGTAGGTAACCGAAGGAAGTACTTTTCGTTTAGATGAAAAAATATGTTCATCACCTGACTAACTTTGTTTGTTAATCAAGGCGGTAATCGTTGAGTCTCATACAGTTGCTCAAGAATTGCCAACGGCTGTTGAGACAACTGCTTTGGTGACCAACGAATCTACACCTTCTGATCCAACGGTCAGGAATTCTACTCTTGACCGGTTGGTCAAAAGTATTACTTCTGACCCTCTATTGGAGGGTGTAGAGTGATGAGACCATAACCCCTATGGATACAACCATATTTGCTATACTTGTTGCTCCAATTACAAGAGCTCGTACACTTCACTTAGATTATCAGGTGAGCTCATTTTTACGAATACTTTTATATTACATGAACTATATGATATTGCGTAATAAATGTGTTGTTATTTTCATTAATAAAAGACAGAGAGTGGTAGATTTGCACGAGTTTGAGCTGGACCTATTTTGGAATCCAATTCGGCCTCCGGAGACAGTACCGACTTCAAACGTGCATAACTTTCACATACGGAGTCCGTTGGAGGTCCACCAGTACTTGATGGAAATATTATCTCGTCATATTTCCAACGGATATAGCCCCACCTTCAAATTCCTTTTGTACAGGTCAGAATCGCTGAAACAATCCAGTATGGTGACAGCCCAACAGACCCGTAGTAAAAAGGCCATAACTTTTGCAAACGGAGTCCGATTCGGATGTTCTTGGGCTTGTTGGAAAGCTTATTCCGAGAAATAACCAATGGATCTGGCCTCACCTCTAAATTCAATCTGTAAACTTCAAAATAATCAAAAAAAGATGCTACATTACCAATTTGAGCCGATTTGGGGTTTTGTAATCATATTCAACTTGGCCCATATGCCGGCGGCCCACCTGGAGTGTGGTACTGTTCATGTGAACAGTAACCTACGAGTTTTAGTCCCACCTTGTTGTTCTTTTAGATTTGTGTTTCCTCGTCCCCTATTTAAGGAGGACGCACCCCCTCTAGTTTCCTTGGATTTTGTTGAGTTAAAGTTTAGCCCTTCTGCAAACTATTGTTCTTTAGTTGTGTCGAATGACCACCTGTTAAGACATCCTTCGGAATCCCACCTGATCAAATTTCATAAATATTTGCAATACATCAGATTCTGTTTTATCTTGTTCTTGTGTGTTCTTCGATTGCATGCAGCAATAGACCTTCGTGGTCAGGTTGATCGTGCTTCCAGCAGGTCAATAATATCTCGGAGTTGGTTCAACGATTGCTAAGGCACAAGCGTCGTCGTACGATTGTAGTCGGATCGCGAGAGTCGCCTCCACCAAAATTGATATTTATCAATCTCATCGAAAGATCAGGTACACCGTCCTCATCAAGAGGTATCAGAGCTACAGTTTATCGGTGAGAGTTTCCAGTTTTCTAGTAGTAGATTCATTTTTCATACCTAGAGTCCAGAAAATTGCCTAATTTTTTTTCGCATCATCCATACCGAGCCCGTTGAACAGTCGCAATTTTTTCTTTTCAGTTTGCTTGTTGAATCTTTGGTTGCATTGTCGTGTCTAGTTGCTGATCTTTAGTTCCAGTTATTGTCTAGTTGGTCGTTGTCTAGATTGCTTCTCGTGTCTTCCTTCGCGTCGCTTAATCGTTTGTTTAGGGTTCTTAGTTTTTTGCATCTAAAACAGAAAAATTCGTGGATTAGAACTCCTCTAATTTGCACCAAAAAAAAGAGAGAACACTTTGCTCTTATTTACGACTTCTGGAAAACCCTAGGGCCGGAAAATAGTAGAAGGAGAAAGAGGCAACCGCAAGAACAAAACCCGCGGTAGAGAAAAAAATATAAAAAAAAGAAGAGTGTCCACCTTTCCAAAAATTGAAAAGCATTCAAAATTTATCCAAATCTATTAAAAATTGGTAGAGTCCTTATACATATAGCCACAAGCTTGCACAAAAAATTTCAGCAAGTTTGGCCCATGGAATCAAAAGATATAGCAGTTTCAAGATTGAACCCGACTCGATTTCCAGTCCGAGTACGATTCCGTTTCCGAGAGACTTTCAATAAATCAGGATAACTTTTGCATGTTGTGTCCGATTTGGACGTTATTAGACTCGTTGGAAAGCTAACGACGAGACGCATCTTCTTGATCTAAGACACTAGTCACCCTCCAGGGACCCCAAAATCAGCCATCTTCAGCCCTGAATTTGCGTCGTAAGTTTTCGGTTTCTGTTTTTGTCTTTTCTTCCAGTTTTCCCTTCGGAATTTGGGCTTCGCCTCAACAGCAAAGTTGTAGATCTCGTCGAAACCTTTCAAACGAGCATATTTAAGCCATGTAAAAAAAATTCTTGTTTATCTTTTGAGACTAGCTTTTGTATACTGCTTAAACTGGAGGGTTGTTTACATTGCACGTTATTCTGATTTTGTGCTCTACATCGTGCGAACAATCTTGTGCTCCTACAAATAAGTTTGAGTAGTTGGCTAGTGTCTCTCCTAGCACTTGGTGTGAGAATTTTCTTTGCTTACATCAAGTCACATTGATCTTTTCGTGTGCGTTCATACACTTCTCTTGATAGGCTTTGATTAGCTAGCTCTTTCTAGGCTAGGATCAGCAATATTGACTAGTACTTTGAGCAATTTTTCAACTTGCATTTGCTGAATTGATTGTTGCTAATCCTTGCTACCATACTTGAGCCTTCCAAGCTACACATCTTCTACACCGTATAGTCTGACCTTCACCTGGCAATCGTTCCATCCAATCTTCAGAGATATGTTAACACTGCTGGTTGCCGATCACCCCTGCTGCTTGGTAAGAATTGATAAGAATTCAATAAAAGGCTTGAGTGTGAGCGAATTTTGAACCACCACATCCTAGTAGTTGTTAGGGACATATGCTTGGTTTTTACTAACCATGACAGGTTCAGGATCGCATAGTCGGATATTTCGTGAGATCAACAACACCATTGACTCATCTCTTGTGCCTGAACGAGGTAAATTTAAGTATGCATTTCCATCCTTTGCTGGTAATTTTGACCCTAATACTTATTTTGACTGGGAAATAGCATTAGATAAAGAATTTGAATATCATGATTGGTCTGATAGGCAAAAGATTAGAGCTGCCACTAGCGCTTTTGTTGAGTACGCAATACTTTGGTGGAAGTATTTAAATAGACATGGAAAAGTGCCTCAAACTTGGAATGCATTAAATAAACTTTTGAGAGATGAATTCGTTCCTAAATATCATGTTAATTATTTACTAGCTAAATTACAACGTTTAAATCAAGGTAGTAGAACAGTAATGGAATACTATCATGAATTAAAAACTCATTTGTTGTATTGTGGTTTACAGGAACATGCTGAAGCTACAAAAAAATATATTCTTAAGTGGGCTTAATCAAGAAATTCAGGACCTTCTTGTTCATAAAGAATATAATTCTCTCTCTCATTTATTTATACTTGCTTGTAATGTTGAAAGTCAGATTGAGGAGAAATTAAGAATACTTGATGATAGAAAACATGAGAACAAGCCTATATTTGTGTCTTTTTCTATGACTAACAACTTGCAGGAAGTTGAGAACCATGTCGAAGAGGATAATGAGCTGATTGAACAATTAACTCCATTGGTTGAGAAGGAAGATGAGGAGATGGATGCACCTACATCATTTGAGGAGAGCCTAAAAGGTAAATATTATGGTGCTATCATCACGAACGGTGAGTATGCTTGTGAAGAACTACAACTGTCCACTGTTAATGCTATTTTAGAGCAAAAATTAGTGGAAAACAATTCTGATATGCACATATTTCACGTAGAGAATTCAGACTGCATTGATTTTAGTGCACCATGTGATAAACTTGTTGATTTACCTGTTAACTTGAGTGCACCACGTGATAAACTTGTTGATTTACCTGTTGACTTGAGTGCACCATGTGATACACATGATTGAATTACCTACTGTTTTGAGCAATTCATGTGATGAATCAATCACATATAATGATACTGTGGAATTGGTTAGGCATAAACAAGTTTTGACTAAAATTTATCCTGCTGATTCTTTATGTTACATTATGTTGGAGCCACATATGAAATTGCCACATGCTATAGAGAAAGTTTCTGAAATCGCATGTACAATCTCCTTGTCTCGTGTATACACCTCTGGATATAAGTTTAATTTGATTGGAGATTATGGTGTAGACAATCAATTTCTTGTATATCGAATATGTATAACTTGTGATCACATAGATGAATTGAAGCTTACTGTTTTGAACAACAATTCTTGTGTGCCGAATCTTTTTCATTATGAGAGGAAAATAAACTTTAGTGATCATCCAATGCCTATGTGTTCATCTCTTATTACATCATCTAGTATTGACAATATGCATCATGATGTTGAAGTATGGAAAAACTTTCACATCTTTTCACCCTTACTAGATAAATTTGCTAACGCTCAATTGAAATATGATTATATGGATGAACTTTGTTTGATTTCAAAGGTTGTAGATTTGCTCAAATGTGCTACCACTACAAGTTTAGAACTTCAAATATTTCAATTGCATAAATGCTTCACTTACATTTGCAAAACTAGTTGCAATAATTGATGTGTGAGAAATTTTGTTTTGCTCATTAACATATATGATTATTCTTGGGTTAGCAATACAATGAACCTTTATCAATGCTGCTGTTATAAAACATTAATTGTGCAACAACAAAGAACCATTAAAACGGATGACATATACATATACCATGCATACGTCTTGGCTTCTTTGTTACCCTATTTTCAGCTTATCCAAAGCCGAGGACGGCTTTATTTTAAGAAGGGGAGGATGATGAGACCATAACCCCTATGGATACAACCATATTTGCTATACTTGTTGTTCAAACTACAACAGCTCGTACACTTCACTTAGATTACCAAGTGAGCTCGTTTTTAGGAGTACCTTTATATTACATAAACTATATGATATTGCCTAATAAATGTGTTGTTATTTTCAGTAATAAAAGACAGAGAGTGGTAGATTTGCACGAGTTCGAGCTGGACCTATTTTAGAATACAATTCGGCCTCCGGAGACAGTACCGACTTCAAACGTGCATAACTTTCACATATGGAGCCCGTTGGAGATCCACCAGTACTTGATGGAAAGATTCTCTGGTCATCTTTCCAACGGATATAGCCCCACCTTCAAATTCTTTTTGTACAGGTCAGAATCGCCGAAATAATCCAACATGATGATAGCCCAACAGGTCCGTAGTAAAAAGGTCATAACTTTTGCATGTGGTGTCCGATTCGGACGTTCTTGGACTCGTTGGAAAGCTAACGAAGAGACGCATCTTCTTGACCTAACACAATAGTAACCCTCCAGGGACCCCAAAATAGGCCATCTTCAGCCCCGAATTTGCGTCGTAAGTTTTCAGTTTCTGTTTTTGCCTTTTCTTTTAGTTTTTCCTTCAGAATTTGGGCTTCGCCTCAACAGCAAAGTTGTAGATCTCGTCGAAACCTTTCAAACAAGCATATTTACGCCATACAGTTGCTTAAGAATTGCCAGCGGCTGTTGAGACAACTGCTTTGGTGACCAACGAATCTACACCTTCTGATCCAACGGTCAGGGATTCTACTCTCGACCGGTTGGTCAAAAGTATTACTTCTAACCTTCTATTGGAGGGTGCAGAGGGTGCAACCAACCCTACCAGTTCGAAACTGGCGAAATTGGTTGAAAAGAAAAGAAAAGCAAGCGCTACGGACTTCAAGTCGGCGCGTTACAGAGTCAAGATAAATAAGATGACCAGGTATGCTCAAATAAAATAATCATATGAATGCGTACCTTTTATGTTCTCGGTGAACTTGAACTCTGAACTTCCTTTCTTTTGTGTAGATCTGCTAGTGTTCCAGTCGTTTCTGACCAGGTCATTCCAGCAGATCATGTGATCGAGGGCACCTCCGACCAGGGCTTTCCTCAGGTAAGAAACCCTGAGGAGAAAGTGGTTATGGGAGCCCCCGAGCCTGCTTCAGTGCCGAAATCTGGTTTGGATCCTGTGGTGATTGTTACTCCATCAGCGGAAGTAGGCATTCCTGGAGATCCACAACAGACTCCGATCTCTGTAAGCAATCCCTCTCAAACTAACAAGTTTCCTTTCTCTCCTCGATTTATCGAGGAAAAGGAGCTTGATGAAACTTGGGGGAGAATATCAGATCGTCTTGCAAAGGCGAATCATGATAAAAATTTTACCGATTACAATGACGTGACAATTCGAGTAAGTATCTTCAACCATTCTTATAATTCTCTTTGAAGTTTACTAGAAAATTAAAGATGAAATGCAATCTATGTAGCATATGGTTGAAAATTTTGCTGCGATCGGAGGCCTGACCGAGCGAATAAAAATCATGGAGCAAAAACACACTCCGAATTAGAAAGTAAAAAACTTCCCCCTTAACTCTTTCTTCTTCATGTCTCCGTTTTTCTCTTTTAGTTATTATCCTTTATCATATTTGATAGATTTGGAGAAAATAACAAAAGAAGCTATGGCTGAAAAGGCCAGAAGACTAAATCTTGAAGAAGAAAACCAAGCTAAGAACCGGTCGATCGAAGACTTGACGACCAGAAATAAAGAAATCATGAAAAACTCCAAGAAGAAGGCCGAAGGTAACTAGTCGTAAACTTGACTTAATATCTCTTCTAATCTTTCTTGCCTAATGCTTGTTTTGCTTATACAGAACAAAATCAAGCATTAACCAAAGCAAAGAAAGCTTTGGAATTTAAGCAAGACAAGGGGGCAGCACTCATGCTTAATCTCGATTTAAAAATCACAGCACTCAATAAAATGATCTTTGATATGGGATCAGGATCGAACTTGCCCTCCTTGAGTGATCCAATGGAAAAGGTAAATTCTCTTGGCCACCTTTTGGAGGACCTTAAGTATTTGCTCAAGACTACCAGAGAGAATTATGCCCGATCCGTAAAAAGAATGAATTGCTAGTGGAGTTAGTCTTACTTTGGCAAAACTGAAGGCATCCGACCCCTCTATTAATCTTCAAGCTATTGAAGAAGATTTCAACTGCTTGCCTGAGGAGGCGACCAAGTTTCTCAAGGAAATAAAACCTCTTGGAGACAAGGTTGCAGAAGAAATGGAGGTCGGATCTCCATCAAGCAGTGATTAGATGGGCAATCTCTAGTAGTAAAAATATATAAAAAAAGAGTATGCAAAATGTAAAACTTACCTCTCTCTTATCAATGAAATCTTTTGTTCATCCGGTCGACTTATGGATATTCATATATTACCTAGCCCACGACTATTTTATAGTAGAAGAACTTTACTATATAAGCAGTAGGCCAAGAATATAAACTTAAGTCTCATCCATTGTTTGAAAGCATGTACCAATTGTTGAAAAACTAATCGTGATAATACTAGGAAGCCTTTTTTTGGTCAGAACCAGATTTCGACTAGTTGTAAATCTATTTTTCGTAATCAAGGTACTTACTAAGACAATGTATGGTCGTAAGAACAAATGACTTTCCTTGAAAAGAGAAAAATTATAAGCAAAGACATATATAACAAATCATAAGTGGTTCTATTTCTATGCAGTACTCAACGCTGGTCGGAATGAACCACTAAGAAATGAAGATATAAAGTATATTTCATAATACGCGCTCATGCTCTAGTCCGACTGGTAGTGAGGATCGTAGGAAAAGAACCGTCGCTAGGAAGCTCCTTCCAGTGGGCGGAATCACATGCAAAAAAAGAAAAGACTTCGACTAGGAGGTTTTTCGTGTCCCGTCCAGTAACCAAACAAGAGTATAACATAATTTTGAAAATAGAAAAAAATCTTCATAATCTTAAGCATATGAACCGCGTCGACTAGAGTTAGGTACCATCATATAAATAACATCACGTAACATCCCAATTTTCAGAGCTTTAAAAATCTTTTAAATAGTGGTAGTGAGAAAATTCACCATTTGGATTTATTTGAATATCAATTTAAAAAGCTTAATATGGACTTTAAGGACAAATTGATTTAATGTGCTTAATCCCAACATCAACAATTGTCAAAATTATTTTATTTAGATTCTATATGCTTGGATATATTTTATAGAATTTTCTGGAATTTTTCCAAAGTCATTTGCTATTTTCTACTTGCTATTTGTATTTCCTGGATTTATTAAAAAGAAAAATCCATTTTAATCCTCGAATAATCTTGGGCGAAGCCCAACACTATTCCGCGCAATTGACTTTCCTCAAACCAAATTACCAAGGCGCTCGCTCCCACCGTTGGATCGCCATCGCTCGGGCTGCTTCCGCCACACATTTGGCTTTCCTCGCTCTCATTGATCGTGGGCCCGCCGATGCCGCGTCAGCGTCGTCGTCTCCACGGACTCTTCCCCGCGCCCGACTCCGCCCTACGCGCTGCCGCCGCCGTTTTCGCCTCGGATTCACCCTCCTCCGCCTATATAAAGGCACCGACCCCCTCGAATCTAGTCGCCCCGACCTCCTCCACCAAAACCCTAAGGCGCCGCCCCCTGGTTCGTCGCCGTTGCGCCGCATTGCTCGAAGGTTCGCCGCCGGCCGCAACCACTTCGCCGCCAGATTCCGCCGCCTCCAGAACCTCGGCGTCCGTGCCACCACCGCCATTGTGAGCGCAATAGTCTCAGCTCCCTCCCGCCACCGTCTCCTACACCCGAGAGCCTCCCAGTCACCGTGGCCGCGCCATCCGACAACGGAGCTCGCGCGCCGCCGCCTCGCGCCGCCAGAAGCCATCGCGCCCAGCGCCATGCCACCACCACCGAGAGCTGCGATTCTACTCGGCGATCCATTTTGCCCCTCCACCGCCGCCGACTCGCCGCCGATCGCCGGAGAGCCCTCGGTCCCAGAGCACCACCCTTCTACTGCCGTCTGCGCAAGACTGCGTGTACTGACCAGTCGGCGCTGCGCTGGCGTGTCACCAAGCGTGTCACTGCGATCGGCGCCACGCTCCCGGTTTGTCGCGTCGGCTTTCCCTCGGCCGGTGGATTCATCCACCGTGGTTGAGCTAGCGACAGTGGGGCCCACTGTCGAGACGGTTTTTAATTATTTCTTTTTCCTCGGCTGACGCAAGCATTGCGCAATAATCCGAATTTCCTTTATAAAAATAATTCGGGAAATTCAATTAAATCCAAATTAGGGTTTATTTGATTTTCCAATCTTCCAAAGCTCATATCTTTTGCATCCGAACTCCGATTGAGCCCATTCAAATTTGTAAATTCATATAAAATTAAGATCTATTTAATTGAATTTTTGGAGTTGTTTTACCTCTGTATTTATTTTGTTTTGTTTCTTTTATCTCGTTTGCGAGTAGACGTCGATACTTCGGGGAATTTTTCAGAAGAAGGAGCACCTCAAGACCAAGACCAATATCTAGATCTATTCCAAGGCAAGTTATACCTTTGATCATGTTGAACCCAGTTTTCAAAATATTTTGTTTCAATGTATTGCATTCTATTTCAAGTATTTATTTAAATGCTTTTGGGTGTAGTTATTAATCCAAATTGTTATGCCACCTGGTCTATTGTATGCCATGATCTTTTGTCACCCTAGGTTGGTTAATTATTAGTTGGTATTATCGTAGCACCAACGTGGGTTGGTTAGATACGATTAGACTGCTTAGCCATGCCACGAGTCATCATTTCATGTAAGTTGCAATTATAAACCTGACTAAGTGATTATGGAACTGTGTGATGAAACTGTGTGTGCTGTGTGCTATTACTCGTTGATGGCATGTGTTGCACTTAATCAACAGGGTGAGAAAAGATTTAGACTGAGGCAAGTGGTGGATCTGTGTGAATGGTGGAACTGTGTGCTTTAAACTTTGTGATTTGGGTTAAAACTGGAAGTCTTGCCTTGGTCAATTAAGGACTTAACTTTGTGCGCCATTGAATCGAGCCTTCACTGCGACCACATGCCTAGTATGGGCTGGGCCTGACTTAATAAGTTATGGAGTCTTGACATTGACAACTCAGGTTGTATTTAAACTGTGTGATGGGCTGGAGGTGTGATATGTCACATCGCGGGACGGTTCGCTGTATCCCTGTCCAACGATGTGTGTCGATCCAAGGGTCAGTGTACAAATTGACTACAGAAAGCACATCGGAGTGTCATTGTTTGAGATGAAATCTCAAAGGTTTTGTTATGGGCGATCTTGGCTCCACCGATTGTATCGTGTGGGTAAAGTGTACAGCCTCTGCAGAGTTTTATATCAATCTATTCGAATAGCCGTGTCCTCGGTTATGGACATGCTCGGGAATTTCACACGAGGGGTAGATTTTCGTAAAAAATAATTGGGAAGGGTCAGCTGTGTGAAATAACTTGTGCAGCTGTGTGAATAACCTGATTAGGCTGTGTGTCCTTTGTGAAATCAATTGTTAACTTATTATTATTGTCTATTTGTTTTGAATTATGCTTTCAATCTATTATTTGTATTCAATTGCAAATGTTGTATTTCAGCAAAATAACCACAGAAGCCATTCCTTTGGAATAAGCCAGCATCTATAAATTGCATTCTGTGGTATGACTTGCGAGTACGGTGTGTACTCACTCTTGCTAAACAAATCAAGAGAAGTGGATGAGTCGTCGCCTGCTTTTGAAGAAGAGTTCTACGAAGGTTGATCGTTAGGGTCTTGATCCCAGTCAGTTGCCTGTGGTAAATTGATGGGAGCCACTGGAGTTTATTTCGTTTCCGCTGCAGTTTATTTCTTTATTGTCAGCCTTGCATGGCTTAATAAATGTAAAACTCGACCGTAAGGTCCCAACAGTTATTTGTTATTCAAAGTATTCGTTTATTCTTATATTCGTTGTATGGATGTGATATTTCATCGATGTTGACACTGTGTGCACTAGCGTGATCCTGGACTAGTGCAGAATACACAGAGGGTCCAGATTTGCATATTTGGGTCCCGACACATCACTTGCTTCTTTGAGTTTAATTAAATTAAATTTGATGGAAATGAAATGAAATTTAAACGAAAAACTTACGCAGTTGATCAATGTTCCAAGAATTGGACAAAACTCTACCGTCAGACATGGCTAATCGTACCGAGCCTAGTCGGGTGACTTCGACCACAGTGTAAGGACCTTCCCACTTGGAAGAAAGTTTGTTGCGATTTACTTAGCTCTGAATTTTTCTGAGAACCAGATCACCTATAGCTAGGCTGCGAGGCTGAACCTTACGATTGTGGTACCTTCGCATGGCTTGTTGATAGATTGCCGAACGTATCAAGGCTTGGTTCCGTCGTTCTTCAAGGAAATTGACATCGTCGAGTCGTCGTTCCTCCTGATCATTTACATTAAAACAATCAGTACGAGCAGAGCCAATTTTTAATTCCGGAGGAAGCATGGCTTCGGCTCCATAGACTAAAAAGAATAATGTTTCGCCGGTCGCACGACTGGTCGTGGTTTGTAACATCCCAAAGTTCTGTTACCAAAATAAATTTAATAAAGTTATTATTTTATTTGATTTTGTGAAATTTAAAAGAGATCTATTGCTTTTCTTGAATTTCCTAAATTCTAAAAGTTAAAAATAAAATTTATTGAGTTTTCTGCTATTTAATTGGATTTAAATTGAAAAATAAAATTTTAATTAATTTCTAGAATTTCCTGGTATTTAAAAATGCTTTTCCTATATTTCAGAAAATAAATTTAATTACTGTACAAAATAAATATAAATTTATTTTTTAATTATTTTTTTATTAAGTTCAAAATAAATAAAGGAATTTCTCTAAATTGTTCTAGAATTTTTGAACACTGTTTGTTATTTTCTAAAAATCCCTATTTGATTTTTGTATTATCTAGCAATTAAAAATGAATTTCTGTTCGCAAGGAATAGGTAAACTTTTGTTGAAAATATTTTATTTAAGATAAAAATACCCTATTGAACTACTCTAAAAATTTATAGAATTTTTAGACCAATATTACTATTTTTCAAGTTAAAAAAATAATTTTTAGTAATATAAAAATAATTACTGTATAATAATAAAATTATTATTTTTTACTTTTATTATTTTATTTGCGTTCATAATCTGGTTTTTAATACCTGTGATTTGTTTCGGATTTTTCGGAATTTATTTGCTATTTTTCCGGAATTAATTCAGCCCAAAAATCCGGTCATAACTCCGTGAAGCGATTCCGTCAAACCGCTTCTTTCAGGCTTATAAATTGAACTGTAGCCTCCTCCTCATTCCCACATCCTACTCGCCAGATTCGCGAAAAGCCTCCCGAGCTCCTCTCGCTAGCTCTTCTTCTTCAACTCCCACGACAACTCCATGAGCCTCGATCTCCTCATCCGGTGCTCCGTTGTGCGTCAAATTTTACCAGTGAGTTCATCTCAAGATTCTCTACATTTCTATTCAAACCGAATTTTGATTTATCTATTTTTTCACCTCAGCCACAAAAGCACCGACGTCTTCTTCTCCAACTCCGGTGACAACTTCGGCGAGCCCGATCTCCCCATCCGTAGCTCCGTTGTACACCAAATTTTACCGGTGCGTTCCTATAGAGATTATTTACATTTCTATTCAAGCCAAATTTTGATATACATACTGTTTCACGTCGACCACAAAAGCACCGACGGTCTTCTTCTCCAACTCCGGCGAGAACTCCAGCGAGCCCGATCTCCTCCTCCATTGATCCACTGTGTACCAAAATTTATTGGTGAGTTCCTATTGAGATTCTCCATATTTCTATTCAAGTGGAATTTTGATTCCCTAACTTTTTCACCACCGGTCACATCTTCTTCCCAGTCCCATGAGAACTCCGTCGAGCCCGATCTCTTCATCTGTTGGGTAATTATGAGCCCTTTTACCTACATGTTCCTTTCAATATTATCTACCTTTCTATTCAAACAAAATTTTGAATTTCCTAATAATTCAAGATCATTATGTACGTCTTATGTGGCGTAAAATCATCATGTGCCACCGCCATATCACCACATAGTATACATAGCTGTCACCCAAACGCCACCTTACTTTCTCTCTCCAAATCAATAGCCACATCATGCCATGTGTATATTTCCTCTTTATCTTTGGAAAATCAATCTCTTAAATTCAGAAATTCGGAATTTAATCTTTTCATGTGACTTTCAACCTTCCGGAAATCTTTTCTCTTCATACCGAACTCCGACTCCATCGATTCAAATTTCTATATTCATATAAAGTAGATATATTCCTTATAGTATTTATTTTATAATTTTTGGATTTTATTTGGAGTTTGTTTGAATTTGGCTTATGTACGCGTATAGATTTGACAACTTCGAGAGTCGATTTCGGCTGCTTTGAGAACAACACATAACCAAGCAAGGCAAGTTATACCTTTGATCATATTTGATCCCAATATTTCAAATTATTTAAATTGCTTTTAAATTATTATTGCATGCTATTTCTATTCAAGTAATTTAAATACATTGCTTTTAAATTATAGTTATTCCCATTGCCATTGTATAGCCCACTTTGTTATTGAATCAAACGTACCTTGACACCTTAGATGAAAATCTAGTTTATGCAATAGTATGACTAGAACATTTTGGGAAAAATTATGCAAAGACATGCTTAGACCAAAAATGTTTAGTTTTGGAAATTTTAGCCAAATGATCAACTATTGTTTAAAAGCCTATGACATTGGTTTGTCATGGAAGATTTTACAAATGACTTTGAAAAGCAAAAAATGAAAAGTTGGTTTGTACTTGGGCGAAATGGATGCTTGGTGGGTGCGAGTTTATGCACGGGCTCAATTCGGGTAGGTTTGAGGCCCAGGGGTTATTTTGAAAGTCGCCCAAGTCGCTTAAGGACCGGTCTTGAGCGCATCTTGCAAAGCTCCACCGTACTACCACAAGTCCGGAATGGGACGAAGCTAGGTGAATAATTTGCAACGCTCCATTGTTAGTTGTGCCATTTTGGTGTGTGGGTGTCGGTTAGACAAGATTCCCACTTGGTGCAAGAGGGGTTTCCGTGGTGGTTAACCCAATGGAAGTGAAACCTTAGCGGCAAGAGGGGCTTCTAGCGGATGGTTAATCCAAAGGAAGTGAAACCTTAGCGGGCATGACTACTTTGGAATGACGCATTGTAAAGGTCTCGTGATAATCACTTAGTCGCACACCTACGGAAGTGTGTCAGACGGACATTAAAAGTTGATTATCTCTTGTGGGTAAAGTTGTACAACCTCTGCAGAGTGTAAAACTATTCGAATAGCCGTGTCCATGGTCATGGACATGCTGAGCAAAGCCACTCAAAGTTAGACTTTGATTTTGTTTTAAAAATGATTTTGCAAATGATTTGAGGATGGTTAATCCTTGTGTTAAAATTGGGCGGTTAGCCATGTGATAGGAGGGTATCCATCACCATGTCTCATATGGAGGTTATCCTACTATAAAACTTGAGGATTTTTAAAATGAATTTTAGTTATAGAATAACTGCTTTGAAACTTAGTAACAAATATTTAAAGAAAATATTGCTTTATGCAAATTCAACCAATAAGTCTTCATTTGATATATCCATGCATGCATTTACTCTCTTATTGGGTGTAACTTGCGAGCACGGTAGTTGTGCTCACCCTTGCTTCATGCAAATAAATTTCAGAGGAGAAGGACTTCGGATCTCGACGACTAGGCCGCTACCCTAGTCGATTGCCTGTGGCAGATCAGCTGGACTCCACTACTTCTTCGTCTTCCGCTATATTTGTTTAATGTTGGCTTGTAAGCCTTTCTTGTAATCAACTCTGATATTTATTAATAAAGTTGTGCGATTTATGGATGTTACCATATCTGTTTACTGTGTGAACTAGCTACTGATCATGGGACTAGTTCAGAAATGCATAGAGGATTCTGGGGTGTTAATCTCGGGTCCGACATGGTTCGAACAGCCCATAAGACAAAAGGAATTTCTTGAACCCAAACTCCTGACTGCTTTACTAGCTGGACTAATACTCAGCGTTTGACCTCTTGCATTATGATACCATTGGCACGCTCAACTGCTCCATTGCTCTGTGGATGAGCAACGGAGGCGAAATGGACTTTGATTCCAAGTTCATCTCAGAATTTTTGGAAACTGCCACTTGAAAATAGAGTACCATTATCTGGGATTATACGACTGGGTACACCAAATCGTGTAATCACACTTTTTGTCAAGAATCTCTTAGCGGCATCAGTTGTAATTTTAACAACTGACTCGGCTTCAATCCATTTTGCAAATGTGTCAATTATGACGAAAAGGAATTCAAAGCCCTTGAGTGCTCTTGGGAA
Organism: Hsuehochloa calcarea; assembly: GCA_036346395.1. NCBI lineage: Eukaryota > Viridiplantae > Streptophyta > Magnoliopsida > Poales > Poaceae > Hsuehochloa > Hsuehochloa calcarea. Next base: position 12,010,786 of record CM070610.1, on the reverse strand, counting down.
TGGTCCAAGAATGTCTAGTCCCCAGGTTGCAAAAGGCCAAGAAAGAGGAATTGTTTGCAAAGCTTGTGCCGGCTGATGTACTTATCGGCTATGAAACTGACATTGTACGCACTTCGTCACGAGCTCTTTTACATCATGAAGAGCAGTTAGCCAATAGTATCTTTGATTGAAGGCGTTACCGACCAATGTTCTGTAGGAATGATGTGCTCCACAGACTCCTCCATGAATTTTGGTTAGCAACTTAATGTCATCCGAGCGAGATATGCATCTCATCAACACTCCATGATATCCTCGTTTATACAAGGTACATTCGATTAGAATGTATGATTTGGCTTTTCGTGCTATACGATCGGCCTCTACATCATCTTCTAGAATTAGGTCATGCTGAAGATAATTGTAGATCGATATCATCCAATCTCTACCCTGATCGTCACCGATCTGTGGAGCATCTATGTTATCAGAATCAGTAGGTATGACCTGATGTATATCATCGATGTTCTCAGAATGCTCGACCACCGAGGGTGAATCAAGTTGCTCGAGAAAAACTCCGGGCGGGACGGTTGACCTTGTGGAGGCTATCCGTGCCAACTAGTCTGCTAGAAAGTTCTCCTTTCTAGGAATTTGTTGGATCTGGAAACCGAAAAAGTGATTTTCGAGTTTCTGTACTTCCGCCAGATAAGACGACATCTTGGTACTCGAGCATTGATACTCTTTCCCTACTTGATTCGCTACTAGTTGAGAATCGTCTTTCACTGGCAATTTGTGAATCCTGAGCGAATGAGCTGCTCGAAGTCCTGCCAGTAAACATTCATATTCCGCTATATTGTTCATAGCGGAAAAGATAAACTGGATGACGTACTTAATGTGTTCGTCAGTAGGGGATATCAAGACGACTCCAGCCCCCGACCCTTTGAGCATTAGGGAACAGTCAAAGTACATTGTCCACTCATCGTGGCATTCGTACTCGTTTCTGCTTGATTCGAGGTTTGTCCATTCGGCAATGAATTCTGCTATTGCCTGGGACTTTATTGCTGTTCGTGAGATGAAATGGGGGTCGAACGTCCCTAGTTCAACCGCCCATTTTGCTATTCGTCCTGATGATTCCCTATTTTCAAGGACTTGACCAAGGGGATACCCAGGAGGTACGACCACTTTGTGGGCTTGAAATTAATGCCTTAGTTTCCTTGAAGCCATAAGGAGACCATAGAGCAGCTTTTGTACCTCTGGGTATCTTTCCTTTGGTCCATGTAAGACTTCACTCACATAATATACTGGTCGTTGGACATTTTCACATCCTACGACCAGTACACCGCTGATAGTTTGCGGTGTTGCAGCCATATAAATCATCAATGTTTCTTCCGGTCTCGGAGAGACTAAGACCGAGGTACTCGTAAGGTACTCTTTGAGTTTTTCAAAGGCATCATTGGCCTCCTTTGTCCATTCGAAACTTTCGTTTTTCCGAAGAAACTTAAAGAAAGGTAATCCTTTTTCATCTAACCTGGCTATGAAACGGCTTAGAGCTGCCATACAACCGGTTAGTTTTTGGACTTCTTTCTTCGTGGTCGGAGGGCGCATCAGGTTGATGGTCGATATCTTCGCATGATTTGCTTCGATACCTCTAGCCGAAACTAGGAAACCGAGAAGTTTTCCAGCGGAACCTCTGAACACACATTTCTCTGGATTCAACTTGAGGTTATGTCTTCTCAAGTTGTTGAAAGTCTCTTGTAAGTCAAGAATGTGATCACCATCGTTGATGCTCTTCACAACCAAATCATCAACATAGACTTCTAGATTCCAACCCATCTGTGGGCTAAAGGTTTTCCGCATCAATCTTTGAAAAGTTGCACTAGCATTTTGAGAATAAAAGGCATCTTAACATAACAGTAAGTGCCATATGGAGTGATGAAGGAAGTTTTCTCTTCATCTTCTTTACTCATGTTAATCTAGTGGTACCATGAATACACATCTAAAAAACTTAATAATTCACACCGGGAGGTGGACTCTACAAGTTGATCAATGCGGGGAAGGGGAAAGTCATCCTTCGGACAAGCTTTATTCAGATCTGTAAAGTCTATACACATTCGCTACTTTCCATTGTTCTTTCTAACCATTACAAGGTTGGCGAGCCATTGAGGGTGATGGACTTCACAAATAAATCCAGCTTTGAGGAGTTTATCAATCTCCGACTTGATCGCTTCCTTCCGATCAGGCGTAAAGCGCATTAGCTTTTGCTTGACCGGTTTTTTTTCAGGCTGGAGAGCTAGCCTGTGCTCGATCACCTCCCTGGGGACTCCGGGCATGTCGAATGCCTGCCAGGCCAATACGTCCTGGTTTGCTCGGAGGAAGGAGATGAGCGACTCTTCCTATTTTAGATTGAACCCTTCTCCGACCATCACTTTTGGGGTAGACCTGTCAGTGTCTCCCGACTTGACGTTTCCCGGAGGAACGTCTTTATCGAGCAATACCTCTTTTGTCTGGTCGGACGACTTGCGTGTCAACTTTGATCTGGAGTGTTTGACCTGCATTGCAAATTAGTTAGTGTTTCTGGTCGGAAGTTCATCGACCAGTTCTAAAGAACTTCGATCACATGCATAAGCCATCTTCTGATCTCCTCGAACCATGATGACACCTTTTGGTCCTGACATCTTTAAACTTTGATAACTGTAATGCGTGACTATCAGAAATTTTGCTAGAGCCAGACGACCAAAGATTCCTTTATATGCGGTTTCAAAATCAACCACGTCAAACGAAACCTTTCATGTTCAGAAGTTATCAGGGCTTCCAAACGTAACTGGTAGGGACACCTATCCTATTGGTTTGGTGGTAGAACCAGGGACTATGTCATGGAAGGCATATTTTACTGGTTTCACCTTTGATCTAGCAACCTGCATTTCTTCTAATGCTCTCGAAAATAAAATATTTAAAGAACTACCATCATCTATCAAGACTTGATTAACCTTGTAATTGTTAATAGTAGGTTCAACTATAATAGGAAACCTACCCAGTCGAGTCGACGGAACGGGACAGTCTTCTTTGCCGAAGGAGATTACTGTGTCTGACCACCTTGATGGTTTGGTGGTGATCGAAGACTCCACAAGGTTGACCTCCCGCTCCATGGCCTTCAGATGACGTCGTGAGTCGTACGATGAACATCCTCCAAAGATTATGTTGACCGTATGTTGAGGTTCTTGGTACTCCATCTCCTCGTCTCCATCCTCATCCTTTTTGGAGCTTGCTTCTCCTAATGCTTGTATTGAGGGAAGATGGCCTTTACCTGCATAGTAATCTGCTAATTTCTTTTGCCAAACACGGCAGGTGTGCAAATCATACCTTGCCTATTAGTGAAGTGGTCACCACTTCTTATTATTCTTATACCCATCGGTCGGAATTTTTGCCTTGCCTCGACCGGTACAATCTTTCTTACCTTTGGTAAACTTGTCTGGGACCGCTAGGACTTCCTTATCGTCCATCTTGCGGTGTTTCTTCTTCTTGAGAACCTTTTTATGCTTCTTTTCTGACTTCTCCAAGCCAGGTTGACGAGCTTTATCCTTTTGATCTATGGCTTCACTCCATTCAACTGCTTCACTAGCGGCGGCGTATTTATCAGCCATGTCGAAAAGTTCAGCGGTTGTTCGTGGAGGATTCATGGCAATATCCTCCATAAACCACCGATAACTCAAACCTACCTTGAAAGCTTGAATCACAGATGACTCTGCAATCTCTGGTATTGAGTTACGAACCTGGCTAAACCTCTTGATATATTGACAAAGAGTCTCTTTCGGGTTTTCTCAGATCTGATGGAGGTCATCCTCCTTTTCAGGGCGATTGCACGTACCCTGAAAATTTACAATCAAAAGATCACAGAGTTGCTCCCAAGTGTAGACTGATTCGATCGGCTGGTTGAGCAACTAAGACCGGGCAGATCCCTCCAGTACCGTAGGTAAGTAGTTAGCCATCACATTTTCATCACCGCCAGCTGCTCTGATGGCGGTGGTATAAATCTGAAGAAATTCTAATGGGTTCTGTGACCCATTGAACTTATCCATGTTGGACGGTCAAAACATGTTAGGCCAACGCACAGCCTGGAGCCCTGCGGAGAGAGCTTGGCAGCCCGTGACTAACCCATAGTGCCTTCTTTGAAAAGGTGTCGGATTGTGATCGGTTGGAGACCGGTTTCTCATATTAGAATACCGTATCTCCGGTGTTCCGATCTGATCGTGGGTGTTAGAATGACGCCTTTGATCACCTACTCGGCCCAAATGATGTCGTAGATCATCGGGGCCAAGCGAATAACTCTCTCGACGAGGGGAAGGTGTGGTTGTTTGTAATAACCTCCTTCCTTCATCACTCGTTGGTCGGAATCGTCGAGGAGGTCTTGCTATCGATCGATTTCCAACATAACCATGACGCCCTCAGCTGAGGGAGGAACGTTGGGACGAAGTCATAGTTTGACTTTGTGATGTCCTATGTTCTTGGTATGCTTCCGTACGTTGTACGGTTTGTTAAAGGATTTCCGATACGTGTCCCACCAACTGGACAAAACCTAGAGCTCCTGCTAGAGTAGGATTAGTGTTATTTAAAATATTATGAATACGCTGCAGGTTTTGTACCGTTACTGAAGGTCTCAGAGGATTCATTGAGGTTGTTGGCGTTCGTAGATCTGAACCTTCTCTTGACCTTGCGCCTGGCCTCATCCGACCCATCATCCTTAGTGGGGCAGAACTGGGTGAATTAACTGATGGACGTCCATCAGTTCTGTTGCCTCTGGTAATTGATGCTTGATTGCCCGTGCCATTTCCATCAGTATGTGGTGGCGAGGCAGTGTGTGCAGGACTGTACATGGCATTACGATCAGTATTTCTGATCGCATTGACCTCGTGTTTCCGGTAGCGATCATTCGAAGAGCTTCCACTGTAACTAGTGGAGAGTTTTTCAGTGCTTCTCCCAGAGACTTCCACGATGGAGACCAGTCGGAGATAAGCACCTCCTGAGGTCTTCGTGATTTAACTCAAATGACCTGACGTGATTGCCGATCGTATGCTGAGCCTTATTGTTCCCACTCGGCCCATAACCGGTGAGGGTTTCATCGACATTGTTACCAGATATCGGTTGGCTCCTGGAATTTTCAGAAGCCGTTGGTGAGTACCCGTCAGCCATGATTGTATCGAGAATGTACTGATTCTCGGATTACAAGGCTGGGGCTTCATCACCTTTTTCTTCGGTCGGAAGGACCGGGCTTGGAGAGATTTTCGGACGCTCCGAGTTGGTCGGAGTGACCTGTCCCTAGGGAAGCACCACTTGTCGTAGTGGTGCATCCTCATCCATCCGCTCGACTTCACTGTCGTCAGCGACCTGCGAACTGACGGATGAGGAAGATGATGACGCCCAGTTCTCTTGCATGGCCTGAATGCAATCTTCCATATCGAGATTGGAGTAGTCATCTAAATCGAACCAGTTCTCCTCATCCCAAGTTCCTGTCATAGTCGCATGAACGATTATGAAGGATGGGCAAGGATTTGACGAGCGAAGAACTTCTTCAGGAGAATTGCGCCTTCTTCCCCACGGACAGTGCCAGCTATCGACGATAAAATCACCGAACTTACAAATATATATTAATAGAGGAAAAATAGCACGTATCTCCTGAAAAGGAATGGGGTTGCTCTTTATTGCTATGAACTGGCTATTACAAGGAGTGCATGTAATCTGAACAAATAGGCTAATCCTAGTAACACTAGAGCGTAAAGCCATTTATGGTGTTGTAAACTAATCGAATGGTGGTCTTCTAAAGTGCCTTCCAATCGATCTCTCCCCTGATCCCCCCTCTCCACCTTCCGCGATCCTCCTTATGTAGTTGATGAAGCATTGACAGTTATCCCTTGGAGAGACGTCTGTTGGGAAATGACGCATTTGGTCGGAAAGAGGTGTTAGTTGACAATGTATCAACTGCTGTGCGGTTATATGTTAGTGAGTCATTTAACCGTACTCCAGTGTCTTAGAGTTATGTAACGTCGTGTGGTATGGAATATACAACACATGTTCCATTCGTCACACGGTAAAGGATATACCTGGACTCAGATCCAGATACTAGTTCAAAGCCTTATGAGCATTCGACTGGTCGGAGACTAGGTTAGGAACCTTATTCGACCAGAGTATATATTATGTAACCTCTGCAATCCTTATGACCAGTGAGGTCGTTAGCCTTAGGGGTTACGACCATGAAGACGTATGGTCTTTTCTATGTATTAAATAATATATAGAGGTTTCAATCCTCGTCACACGGTGGCACAGCTCGAGCCAGACACGAACATGGGATGGAGACCGAGTGCAAGAAGGAACAAGGCAATACGACAGCGCTTTCGAGGATGGCACGCGGGAAAGGAAGAAAACAGGCTGGCGCGACTGGGCCGAAAGGAAAAGAAAACGGCTTGAAAAAAAGAATTTCGGCCCAAAGGCAAAAAAGAATTCAGCCTGAAGGAAAAACAATTGAAAAAATGAATTTTTGAATTTCAAAAAAAGATTAAAGCAAACCGAGCTCAAACAAATAGCAAATAAACTCCAAAAATTCCTATAAAATTCCAAAAAAAATACTCTAGAACTCAGGGAACCCAAATAAAATTGCTTTGATTTTAATTTAAGTTGAGATTAATCACATTAAATGATTTTTATTTTTGAAATTTCAAATTAAACTTTGACTTAAATAAGAAAATTCAAATGGTTATTTTTATTTTTAGATATTTCAAATGAACTCCAAATTTGAGATGTTACAATCTGGGAAATAATGATCTAATGCATAAGGTTCTAACCGAAAGCAAAAGATAAGAGATGCTCAGCAAGAGGAGGACCAAGCTCGATAGGTGCAGAATCTATACTACTAATGCAACTCGTGCAAGAAAACGATATCTTTACAAAGTTAAGGGATAACTAGAAGATTGCTACAGTCCATAGAGCATAATATGGGCTTATCATTGCTGTCATCCAGGACAAACGAATATCCACTTAGTGATGCTTAACATCTCCCACATAATTAATGCAATTTTCTATATGTTTACAGTTGGTAAAAAAATTTAAATGCATGAAACGGGTGCAAAATAGTAAATATTAATTTTATCTATTTAGTAGATAATTTTATATATCTTCTAGAATTTTCCTTCTATTTTTTAGATTTTTTGATAATTTTTTAAGGTCTGAGAGCAATTTTTAGAATTACTAAACCCGTTAATTAATTTTCCAAAACACACACTACTTGCTCTAAGGTTTCACAATTTATGGAAGCTCATTTAAGTACCAAGGCTATTTATCGGAACATCACTGATTATTCTACAGGAATATATGAAAATCCGTTAGCTGCCATAATTTCTCAAAACTCCAAGGGGTTTTCCAAAACATTTCTTAATCGCAAAAAAATCCTCATAATTTTCATAATTTCGAGGGGTTTTCTGCAACATTACCTTATCCGCAAAAATTTTTGCTATTTTTCTTAAATAGGAGGGCCTTTTTGCAAAAATGATAGAACGTGTTTTTTTTCTTTACTTTACTTGGGATGAATCCCGCCCGTCCAGCCCAAGACGGCTTGGACTAAAGAGGCCAGGAGCTAGGGTTCCCCTTCCCACTGGCGGCGGTTGGCACCAATTCAGGTGCAGGAGCGGGCGTGTATGTTACATCGCTATCCACGACTACTATAGCGATGAACATAGAAGGAGGAAACACATGCGCTAAGGCCATCGGTGGCGGCAACAGCTAGGCCATCGGTGGCAGTGGGCGCGGTGCTGATGGCCAGCAGGGTGTGGCGAGCGCGACTTGGCTGGGCGCTCGGCAGGCTTGCGTGGCTGCGGCCGCACGACTTCGTGCTGGTGTGGCCCCGCATGGCGTGGTGGCGGCGTGGCCTTCTCGAGGCGCGGTGGCGCATTTGGCATGGTGGTCGGCGTCTGACCGGTGGCGATGTGGTCTTCTCACAGTGCAGTGGCGGTCTATCAAAAAAAATCCGTTGTATGAACAGTAGCCCAATCTTAATACTGATTTGCAATTAGCCATTCACGAGCGTCTAGTAATTAATCAAAGTAGATTAATCTACGGCATTAACAGATTGATTTGTGGTTGGTGCTTGCCTTAGCAATGCGTAGCAGCGTGATGATAGATGGAGATGTGTTGTTCTCGCTACGAACAGAGATCGCCACGAAGCCTCCTCCCATTTTCAGTTTGCACGCGGCACCACGAAAAGACATACAAAATTCCGAAGATCAAAGACGTGGACAGATTGATCTATTTGTCAAGCAACATGGAATGACTAACCGATTAAACCGATGAGTAATGGTGTTGAGATAAGGGTGGTCGTTACGTTACTAACCCGTACATCAATCCAAACATAAGTAAGCATATAAACACCAATAAACACAACGAACAAGTGCGTAGAAGGGATCACATATCTTAATTCATCTATCTTTATCCTATACATAGAGGGTCATCATATTTATAATTCATAGGAGGTAAAAGCAGAGACGATTTAGTCTTTTGTTCATGTAGTTAGTTTTAACAATACCACAATTTGTGATATCTGTACAGAACAGTATGAATATTTGCTACAACTACATTGCCAGAGCTCTGTATTGCCGGAATTACAAGTCTGCCGAGAAGTGTTCGCAGTTTCATTCTGCTACAGGCTGCAAACATTTTTTGTCCGGGCTAGAACCGTGCCACCTGATCCAACAGTCCCACACAAACAGATCGGCCGTATAAACTGTCTCATATGGGCCAAACCCCATGTGAGCTGAGCTAGCAAGATCCAGCCCATGTGAGATTTCATTTTTCTGTGTCTATCCTCTTCTCTCTGAAAGGTGGGTCCAGGTCCAACCGTAGTGTGTCCGAGCAACGGTGCTCCGAGTCCACCAACACCCCGCTCCCCACCAATCCCGTCGCGCCAAGGAGGCGAAACCACTCCGACGTGGGAGAGCATCCGACGTGGAGGCTATCCATTGGTCCGCACACGCGTCCGTCTCCTCGCGAGCATCCCGACTTAAATCGTAGCACCACCAAGCACCGATCGCTTCCATTTCCATCCCCTCCTCCGTTTCTGCTCCTTCTAGAAGCTTCTCGACTCCGCTATGCGTCCCGCCTCCCTCGCCGCCTTCCTCCTAGTCGTCGCCGCCGCCGCCGCGGCCTCCCCGGCCGCCGCGCTCTACTCCGCCGGCTCCCCGGTCCTCCAGCTCAACCCCAACAACTTCAAATCCAAGGTCTCGCTCGCCCCCACACCCCCCTCCCCTCTCCGTCTCCAGATCGGCTCCCCCATTTGGGGTTCTCTTTGAGGGGCTAAATGCCTTTTGCTTGCGTGCAGGTGCTGAACTCGAACGGGGTGGTGCTGGTGGAATTCTTCGCGCCGTGGTGCGGGCACTGCCAGCAGCTGACGCCGACGTGGGAGAAGGCCGCCGGTGTCCTCAAGGGCGTCGCCACGGTCGCGGCTCTCGACGCCGACGCGCACAAGGCGCTCGCTCAGGTGAGCATGCCTAATGATTGGCCTCTCGTTTCCTTGGGATTTATCCACGCGTGCGTGCTGATCTGCTTGTTTCCTGGTGTGATCTCGGCATCAGTTGGTGTGACAGTAATTTGATCGTATTAGGGGCTAACTGCTTACTGGTGCGTGCAGCGTACAAATTTGTTGGTTACGGAATAGGAAGGCATTAACACCATATATGAGTTAGAATTTATACCAAATTACTGAGTATCAGACTGTTGTAGTTGGGATATGGTAGTTTCCTACAGTAAATTTGGTGTGAGGTGCTGCGATGCCTACTTTTATAGTTAACGAGCTTTTGAATGCTGCTGAAGAAAAACACAATTTAACTGGGGCTTATCAGGATTTGGTCTTTTACTAATACTGTTCTCGGAATCTCGGATCCTTCTACTTGGCTAGTGGGCTGTAGCAGTGTATGTATTACTTTTTTTGAATTGCTATTGAATTGGTTATGCTAGAAATGGGTAATTCACATATATATAAAGGATGAAAGCTATGTCTTGTGCAACTTTATGGTGATCTGATGACATTCTGGCATTGGCTAGAACTGTTTCTTACTGTTTAATGGTATATTTTGGTGTCAGAAATTACAACATGTATCAAGTCACTCTTATTACAAATGTAGTCACTCATAATATGAAATAGCCCCAACAAAAGATGGTGGAAGCATCCGCCCCGAGAGAAAGCAAGCAAGACAGTAACTGTGAAATAGTATGTACCTTTACCAATGACAGTAACTGTGAAATAGTATGTACCTTTACCAATGTACCTATAGTGAAGTGAATTTGAGTCTATTTTGAGGCTTATTTAGATAGAATTGGAAGAATAACATGGTTAAAATTTGATTTCGGTAACATGCCTGTAGACTAAGGTACCTTCTTTAGCATTGTTGTACGTTGTATGGCTGAGTAGCAAAGACTAAATTAATGACAATCACACATTATATGTGGCTTCCATAATTACCATTTATAAATATTTTTTATGGAATGCTATCAATTTTATTTATGATACATGATATCAATTTTTTTTTGCAGGAATATGGAATAAGAGGATTTCCAACTATAAAGGTGTTTGTCCCTGGTAAGCCTCCAGTGGATTATCAAGGAGGAAGAGATGTAAAGCCAATTGTAGAATTTGCTTTCCAGCAGGTTTGTTGCAGCAGACCCTACTTGTCTTGCCACTTTATTTTCTTCCATCAGTTTGCCTAATGTATTTCCAATTGCATTTTAATGTATTTCAACTGTATTCTTCCATCACATTAGATGATTTACAACAATGCTCGCCCTGGTCTGAACTTCCATCAGTTTGCCTAATGTATTTCCAATTGTATTTTAATGTATTTTCAATTGTATTCTTGCATCACATTAGATGATTTGCAACAATGCTCGCTCTGGTCTGAACTTTCAGTAATTACTCACACAAATGATAGCTGACTTTCTTTTTTTTTTAAAAAAAGAACTCTGACTTCAACATGTTTCTGATGGTTGCGCATGCTCTAATTTAATTGTTCAGCACTGTTACCTGCTGTGAATCAACTATCTTCATTTTTATTTGGTCTTATTGTGTATAAATTTTGTCAGTCATGTGATGCAAAGATGCTAGCTTCCACTTTTTAAATCCAGAGGAAACTATATGTGTGTGTTTTGCAATGTACAGGTCAAGGGTATTCTTAGAGATCGGTTGAATGGTAAGACATCAGGAGGTTCAAGTGGCAGGACTTCTGGTGATTCAAGTGAGAAAACTGAAACAAATGAATCAGTAGAATTGAATTCACGTAACTTTGATAAACTCGTCGTCAAAAGCAAGGACCTTTGGATTGTGGAATTCTTTGCACCATGGTATGTAGCTTAATGTACATGTACTTTTCATCATGTTACTTGGTTGATTTTGTATTCTTTACTCTCATTGTTGGACGTAGCTATCTCTCCAAAAGAAGAGAAAAGCAAAAGTGGAAATGTTACATTGAATTGTGATATGATTTAGTCATCTCTTACTTTGTACATTTTAGGCCACTGTCCTTGAGCCCATGTTATTTAGTTTACCATTTGTTCATTATTATTGTATATTCTAGCACATCCTTGATTAACTATAGAGGCTTCAAAAGTTTGAGCTGTAACCATAGCAGATCTCTTTTACTGTTTCTATGCATGTTATCAGAGTCAGGGATAGAAATCCCGGTCCTGGGGCATTTCCCGCCGGCCGGCCGGGACCGGTACCGTTCAAACCGGAAAAATCCCGGATAAAAATCATTTGAATTTGATTAAAAACCAGCCGAATTTTGAAATTTGAAATTTGAATTTGCAAAACCCGAGAAAACCGGCCGGAATTTTTAATCCCGGACCCCGGCCGGTAACCGGTAACCGGCGGTTACCGGCCGGGATTTTATTCCCTGATCAGAGTTGACAAGTAAATTCGTTGATAATAAGTAAATTTCTGTTAACTGAATACACTTTTTGACTCATCAACTGTATTGTTCTTTACTAAGGTGTGGGCACTGCAAGAAATTGGCACCTGAATGGAAACGGGCTGCAAAGAACTTGAAGGGCCAAGTGAAGCTAGGCCATGTTGATTGTGACGCTGAAAAGGTACGCCCTTAGGTTCACAGATCTGCACTTAGTGTTTTTCTTTTTGGTAATAATTTTGTGTTCCGTATGCATCCCTTATTTTTAGGCTTGTGTGCAAACTCAATATATTATATCCCAAACCAATAGTCTAGATTGTATTTTACTATGTATTGGCCTTACTCATCAATCTCTTCAGAACTTTTGATTTACTGACAAGTGAAATTACTTTGCCAAACTGGTTACCAGTGAAGAATGTCTTTACTAGTATTCTTTAGTTTGAAATTCCTGCCGAGTTTTTGCCATTCTGGTGGTCACCAATACTGGAATGAAGGGTTTTTTTAAGGAAAAAAGGTCGTTACAATCGTAATGAAAAGTAAGCTGAGCATTAGCACTCTAGGGTCTCAAACTCGCAATTACGACTCGTACAAATTCTGGAGTCCGCAGCACATAAAACTAGGGTTGTATTGAAAGTTTATCAAGGAGGATTTCAATGACCTTTCAATCACCTAGCTTGTCCATAAGCCATTTGATTGGGATCTCATCCATGTTTTGTTTGAAGTGCTTCTTTAACATGATGTACAATGTTTTGAATTTTAATTAGTCGATCAGGAGATAACAGCTACCTAGTGATTTTGGGCATTTGAATGAATTTTGGAAAGATTTCAAGCAGTGCATCGGTACAATAATTTTTATTCATAAGCATGCATGCATGTACCGCCAATAGATCATTGGGCAAACTATACCTCTTTAAGTTTCTTTCCCAAGTACCACTTATGCAAAGTATTATTTCACTTTTGAATTTTGCAGTCCTTGATGGCGAGTACAAGGTAGAAGGCTTTCCAACTATCTTGGTATTTGGTGCTGATAAGGAGAGCCCGTTCCCTACCATGGGGCTAGAGTTGCATCTGCCATTGAGTCCTTCGCATTGGAGCAGTTGGAAGCCAACTCTGCGCCACCTGAAGTTTCTGAGTTGACTGGCCCAGTAAGCATTCATGATATTAACAAAATTTCTGGAGACCACATAGTCTATGACTCTATGATTGATGTTTTGATGCAAGGGGTTGGGTTTCTGTAGGATGTCATGGAAGAGAAGTGTGCTTCTGCTGCCATTTGCTTTGTATCTTTCCTTCCAGACATCCTGGATTCAAAGGCTGAAGGAAGAAATAATTACCTTGAGCTGCTATTATCTGTTGCTGAGAAATTTAAGAAGAGTCCATACAGGCAAGTGTTAACTGAACTAATCACGTAGACTTCACCTACTATTATTTTCTTCTTGTCTTGTCTTTTCAGAAAAGAAAATTCCACATTTTTAATCAATACGGTAGTTCCCTTTAGTGGATTGACAAAAAGAAAAATGAATTTTGACATTTGACAGTAAGTCGTGTGTATTACAAACACCTTAAAAGAAGAGTTCAAATTACTTTGGCATGAACAAAACTTAAGTTGACACAAATATGGCAAGGTATGTTTGTGTAATGTAAGCCGTTGTGTATAATGAACATTTCTAAACTATGCAAGCAAATTTGCAATGGAGAGAGTTCTATGCTGAGAAGTTATCCTCACAAAAATCTTCTAATGCAATCACGTCTGTCTTGAAAAACTCTCCCTTTTCTTGAGGTGGACATCCTGAGCCAAGATAGCGTTTGCCTTGCAGTTTTGTCTGGACAGCTGCCGGCAAGCAAACTGATCTCGAGAAGCAGGTTGGAGTAGGTGGTTATGGCTATCCAGCCATGGTTGCTCTCAATGTGAAGAAAGGCGCATATACTCCACTTCGTAGTGCCTTCCAGCGTGACGAAATTATGTAAGTTCCTTGTGCTTATTACTTCGATTGTTGCTTTAGGTTCATTTGCCAGACGATTAACGAAAAATTATCACCTGCAGCGAGTTTGTGAAGGAGGCAGGGCGTGGTGGAAAGGGAAATCTTCCTTTGGATGGTGCCCCAACAATAGTCCAATCTGAACCATGGGACGGCAAAGATGGAGAGGTCATTGAAGAGGATGAATTCTCGCTTGAGGATCTCATGGGTGACGGCTCTCCAACAAACGATGAGTTGTGAACTTGTGATTCTGATGATCGCTCATGACCCTTGAACATCTTAGCGTCGATTTGCCCGACTGTAAATCCGAGGAACACTAATGCGTCACTTGTTCTGATGAACTGTACAATTTGGATGGGACAATTTTCAGAATGTTTCTTTCGGTACTAAAATCATTTGGAGTTGAAGAAAACGTCGATACGCAAGGCTTGGTGTTTTTGTCCCTGGAATAAAACCAGCTCTTAATTATTGTCCATTTAGTGCCAAGACGACGCAGATAACAAAGCATGTATAAGCATTTGGAATCATTGGCGTTCTGCTTCACTTCATGAGCCTGTGGATATGATCGGAATCATTGGCGTTATGCCAGAGCCGTCAGCCTTTTCCAGCGATAGCATGCATTCTTGTCCAAAGCAGCGTAGAAAGCAGCGGTGTGCAGTATTTCCTGTCTGTTTCCGCATGCTTCGTACTGGAGCACATCAGATGACATGGTCGATGGAAATTTAGAAGTTAAAAAGGTCTCAATCAATTGCACTATGCTTCCGGAGACTTTTCTGGCTAGCGATTACCTTGTCATTGAAGACTTCTACTGTGTGAGAAATTTGGTATGTTTACACACTCCGCAGTGTGCGCCCAGTTTGTCCATCCTCTAAACTCCGCTCATATGGACTCGCCAGTCAGTGACATACAGCAGGTAGACGATGGAACCAAGATGGCTGCAAAACTACACAAATTGCACATGGCTTTCGCATGGAATAATACAAATACTCTGAAATTCCTTTGCGAGACCTGCCATCCAAACGCACCCAAATTTCAACTATATTTCGGAAGCTCGTACTCTATCCGAATAAACAAAGCTGACAACAAAAGTCACTGGTCATCGTATCACGAATTTGTCCACCACTGAGGTCGTAGGCCAAGCAAGCTGACAAATCCTTTTGGTTAGGACCTGAGACTCTGCTCAACATTGGCAGATAGCGCCGGCACCCACCCCCGCCGCACTGAACTGGACTCAACTCACCTTCTCCCACCCCACGACTCGACTCGCTCCGCCCTCCCTTAAAAATCACCGATACAGATAAGAATTTCGAGTCGCCGAACAGCACAGCACAGCGCAGCAGCGCGAGGAGCCCACCAGCCGCTCGCGTCCGCATGGCACCGAAGCGCCCGGCCGTGGCGGCGTCGGGATCGGGATCGGCGTCCGACGCCTCCGAGGGTGAGGCGGACGCCGCCCACCACCCGTCCTCCCCGTCCCCCTCCAAGACGCCGCCCCCCGACCCTAACCCTATGTCCGCCGCGCCTTCCTCCACCCCCGCCTCCGCCGCGGCTGGATCCGACTCTGGGGGCGCGTACGACTCCGACGCCGACCACCGCCCCGCCCCGAAGGCCGCGTCGCCGAAGCCCGGCGGCGGCAACCCCAAGCCGCCCTCCCCCGACATCAACTCCGACTCCGAAAACTCCGCCGCGCCCGCAGCCTCCGACGCCGAGGCCGACCCGGCCGCCGGCGCCGACTCCGACGACGACAACGCCTCGCCCCTCCCGCCCCCGCGCCCCTCCCGCGCCGAGGCCGCCGCCATCAAACCCATCAGCTCCCGCCCCATGGACCCGCCGCGCCGCGCCGCCGCCGCCTCCGAGCCGCGCGCCAAGCGCCCCCGCAGCGCCGCCGTGGGCGTGGCATCCTCCGCGGAGCAGATGAAGCGACCGTCGCGACTCTGGAGCTCAGGCGACGAACTTGTCATCCTGCGCGGCCTCATCGCCTACCGCGCCAAGCGTGGCGCGCTCCCTAGGCTCCACGCTTGACATTGGTAAGCTGCACGGCCACATCCGTAGCCAGCTCAGTGTTAAGGTATCCACCACGCAGCTCAGTGATAAGGTCCGGCGCCTCAAGCAGAAATACCAGTTACTTGCCACCCGTGCTAAGAATGGGCGGGATCAGGACTTGCCCACTCCGCATGACCACAGCATCTATGACCTTGCCAAGAAGGTTTGGGGAACAAGGAGTGGTGGGGGTGATGGAGGAGGTGGGTATGAGAACGCTGGTGGTGGTGAGAGCGAGGAGGAGCAAGATAGTGGAGACAGCGATGAGGATTTGGAGAGCGTGCGGGATGACCGTGACCGCAAGAATCGGAGGTTGAGGCCAGTTACTATGGCAAATGGGAATGGGATTGCAACTGGATCCGCAAATGGCAATGGAAGAGGGAAAAGTGAGTTTGAGAAGGGGAAGGATGCGTATCCCTACCTGTGGGAGACTGTTGAGGAGCTGTCCAGGGAGCATCCGAGTGGGACGGCGTTCAAGAAGGCATTTGAGGTGCTTGAAGGATCAAAAGTGCGGGTGATGGAGGAAAAGCTGCGGAAGTTCAGGTTGACGGAGATCAGACAGCAGCTGCGTCGGATGGACCTGATGAAGGAAACAGTGAAGATGGTGCTGGATGCCCTTGAGAGGGTTGACTGAATCATGGGTGACCTGTGGTGAGTAGAACATTGTTAAAAGGGGGAAATCAGTGCCTTTTTTGTTTCTAGTGGTTAATTAATTACTTTCGTGGACAAGGTTGCACTTGCCTCGATCAAAAGTTAGGCATAGAACAAGGAGTGATGGTCTTCTCCTTGTTATTATATGTGGATCATTGTATTTTGTGTTTAGGTGCTAACTTATGCGTTATATGCTATACTGTTGCCATGATTATTTAAATTAGGGTCAATGCACCTCATTTTGATTGCTTTGTTCACTTTCTTTTATTGTGTTAGCCTTTTCAGTTGCATCAAGACGGTTTATCATGTTATGTAATCAAGACCAGATGTTAGCAGCTTAGCGTCACATTTTTGACATAGAATTGAGTTATAAAATTTGTGAATATGCTAAGGTCATATGTTATATTATGTTTTTGCTTAATTAGAGTTAAATGCATTTTATCTTTTTTTCTTTTGGTTTCTTGATTGACCTTTTGAGTTGCGTTACTAGCAAGCCCGCTCTTCGCCAAGTGATTATGTAACAGAAGTTTATTTGAGAGAAAAGAAACAATGATCTAATAGAAGTGGAAAATCTGCAATTTCTGCCCTTTGTCACCGGTGAAGGTGATTTTGTAGATAAGCAGTGTAGCTGTGTAGGGGTACTTCTACAAATCAGAAGTTATGGAGGGGTAAATGTGAGTTTTTGTAACTGAACTTTAGTGCTAGTGCTAACGCAAACAACACATTTGAGAGCAAGCAAAAGTTCCGTTGTAGTTAAGTGACCACACTACTGGGCACATGAAGCATTTTTTTTTTCATTTAGGCTTGGAAACATTTTCAAGCTAGTTGGGCTTATTGTAGCATGTCCCACCATTTTAGGGTACTGAGCTTTAGAACGTACTTGCTCTTTCATGTTATTTGGGGTTCATGGTTCAGGACCTGTTACTTGAACCAAAATGTTTGGGTAGAACCGATCCAAGTGTTGGCTAGGTAAACGCTAGAACACATGCTTTGAATGAAGAGATAATATTCTAGGACGGTACTTTGTCAGTTTGAGAATCGTTTATCCTTATGGAAACCTGTGTTGATTCTGATGTGCGTTTGTATTGTCCATTCGACGAGTTTTGTCGACTGATGGGTTGTCAAATTGTCCAAATAGGTTCCAAAATGAGAGATAGTAGGCAGCATCTGTAAATGGTCCCTTGCTGGACCGTGTTGGTGTCCTTTCTCACTAATAGTATACTGGTGAACAGTGTGTAATCCTGGGTCTACCCTAAATCAGTTGATTTTTTGTACTTATCCGAATCTGGTTTATTTTTACACATATAAGAATAAGGTTTTTTTTTTCTTTCCTTGTTGAACTCTGCATCCATTTTTAAGTTGCCTATTTTCGTTTGTGTCGTGATATTCTGGAAATCACGATGCGACCGAGGGCATGATTCGTGTGCTCGTTTCCTTTGAGGCGCGCCTATTCTTCAGCTTAGTTTCGCTCTACTGATTTTGGTTGCACCAACAAGCCCAATGCGTCATAACACTGACGCCTATGCTACAACCTACAAGCCTACAAAATATCTCTGTAACTATGATAACTGATAAAGAACTCGTGTTTAAAGAATCTTCGACGTGTGTGATCAACATGATCAGTATTGAGTTCGTGTGATTAACATGATCAGTGTCGGGTCCACAATCCAGGTTCTAGAAATGAGGTCGGTTCTACTGTTTGATCTCCTGCCAGTTCTTCATATTGACCATAAATTCTGCTACCCTAGAATTATGTTGTTTAGTCTAAGTTTGGCGACAGTGCTTTGTTCATCTTTTGATGGAGAGCAAGTTGAACGGAAAATTCAACTAGAGCAGATCTGGGAATCTTCGAGCGACACATTTTAGGTGAACCGGCAGCACACCTGGGCACAGCGCACAATGCTGTCACAAAGAAAGCACCAGCTTTCCTTGTGCATTGTGATTGTCCAGTGGGTACAGCACGCACTAGTGTAACAAAGACTAGTGATCCAAACATAATAGTTGTTGGGATCGACAGAGCAGGCTTACGGGGACCGGTGTGCCGAAAGTGTAAGCAACATCATCGATAGAAACTTTGGGTTTTTCATCAATATAAACACTGAGAATTTGACTTCAGGTGCGCTCGCCGCGATGGTGCGAAGTTACGCCGACGGGGACGTCCGGCTCCACGGGGACTCGCTCGCAGAGTCCATTCCGAGGGCACACGCCCCGTGTGGCGGCATGTTTGCACATATGTTAGAGAATATAGTGTTGGATTGACCCACCTTAAAACACTACTGAGCTGGTTATGATTTCATGTGTCATCAGTTAGTTTCAAGCAATGATGATGTATAATCCTTAAACCTAGTATCAGCATGGTTTTCTACATATGTAAGAGTACACTTTGGGGTTGCCAAAGGTTATTCCGTAATTAGGTAGTTATACAGATAGCTTTCGAGTATGCTAAGACACATGCGGAGGAATATGACTGATCGGACATAGGATTTTCCCTCCTAACATAACATGAGAGATGTCTCTAGGCCCCTCGATGTGGTCAGATAAAGAAAGTGCATGGTCATGCCACTTCGACCGCATTAGTTATCTGACACTCGATCGAGAAAATATTGAACAATTTATGGATGACATAATATCTTACTTGGAGTTCAATTAGACATCGTGAGGCAAAAGGAGAATACACGAGCTGGTCGTTCAGTTCGATCATATACGGACTAGTCGTATGGATATACGAGCTAGCCGTAGGCTGGTCAAACTTGATCACTAAGTGGTCGAAATCTGGTCGTAAGGAGTTACGAACTGGTAGAGACTAAATAGGACCTAGTCATAGATCATATTTCATTAAGGTTCGTCTAATATAATTTGTGTGTATTCGGAAATCGTTATGTCCTACTAGGTACCACTAATGACTCGTGGTCGGAAAAGGTTTTCGAGTCACAACTGAACTACACATTAACCTACAAGGTCACACACTTAATAGGTTGGAACAAACCAGTACGGATACGATTCACCAAATGTGTTTGGATAGGATCCATCACAGGCACTATATAAGGAGATGCTTGAGGCTATTGAGGATAGAGAAGTGGAGACGAGGATACGTAAGTTGTTCCACAAAATCCTAGTCGTCATCTTCTTGAGAGACTCTTCCCGTGCGACTTGGTGCTAGCACACTGGTGTACGGTGCTCCTGCCCTGGACGTGTGGATACTATAGAGGCGCTATTACGGTTGCTGTTGCACTCGAGAACGATCCGTGACTTTGCAAGAAAAGCGATCGGTTGCAGGAGGAGACGATTGGCGACAACTACGCTGGAAGATCGACTGCGAGGACGATCGACTACGTTGGACGATTGACTACGTCGAAAGATCGACTACGACCACTACATCGACGTGCTCTTCATTAGACTAGGCTGCTCCAACTCTTCTTTCGCTGCACTGCGCGTCTGGTGGTAACGATATGTGATCTCTTGCTTGCATGACATCTTAGTTTACGTGGTAAATTTTTTGAATTGTCATCTAGCGTAGCCTACCTGTATCCCTACAGTGTGACATAGAGGGATGCTCTTGGTGAATGCACGTATTTCAACCTAAGCTGGACACCCACTGGAAATACTCTATATTGGTCCCTCACACATGTGTCGTCGCTGAGTTAGTGTAGTCCCACAGGAACCTGTCAGCGGGCTTCATCGCGAACATCATGTATGGTGAGATCGTGGATGATCTAGATTTTAAGCCACAGTTCATCATTCGGGAGATTGAGGTAAGGTTCAAGTATACAATCAGCTATGCCAAGGCGTATAAGGCAAAACAGAAGGCATTGAAATTAATGTTCGGTACGTTCGAGGACTCCTACCACAACCTCCTCGAACAACTCTGAGTCATACAAGACAGGAATCCCTTCACTCATGTCAACATTCAAGATTCCACGCATCCGAAGTGGTGCAATATGAGGGTACTGAAGCGAATATTCTTCGCCTTTGGTCTACCCATCACTGCATTCCGGTATTGCCATCCAATCTTTTGCGTGGGTGACACATTCATGACTGGAAAGTACAAGTGTCAGATACTGGTTGCAATAGCGACGAACGGCAACAATCAAGTTCTTCTCATGGCATTCACATTCGTTGAAAGCGAGAATACGGACAACTAGTTGTGGTTCCTAAGGAACGTGAGGATTTCTGTTGTACAGGGTCGTCCTAACGTATGTATTATACATGATCAGTATGCGGACCTACTAAGTGCAATAACTCAGCTACAACAAGGAGAGAACAAACCACTTTCATAGGCGGATCTGCAGAGCAGGTGATGCATGAGATATTTGGGTGCAAACTTCTACAAGTAGTTCCACAACAAGGACTCGATTAACCTGTTCAAGCGGCTGTGCAACCAGAACCAGCAGTGAAAGTTTGACGCACTTTGGAAGATTCTGAATGAGAATACCTGGACGCAAAGAAGGGACCTGGACCAGAACCAGAACAAGCACTGACCAGACCTCCAAAGCATTGGCACAACTACCCATGATGGCCCTAGTGTGGCGAGGAAGACGAGGCACAGGTGAAATGCTTCTCAGACTGGATTGAGCATGAGCCTAAGGAGAAGCGGTCGCTGCTACATGATAGGTGTGGTGCTCGATATGGTGTCATGACAACCAATCTAGCCGAGGTGTACAATTGTGTAATGCACGGTGCTAGGTGCCTCACATTGGTTGGCATTATGGAGGTAATTCTTCGTGGTACCATAAATTACTTTGTTGACAAAAGCAACAACGTGTCGCTCACCATGGCAAATGACAGAGTGTTGTACTCCACCATGATCACCAAGTACATGGAGGAGAAGAGCAAGAAGAGTGGGATAAACCGGGTATTCAAGATGAACACAAGGGAGCTATGCTTCGAGATACTATGCAGGGATAATGGACACCGCGGGATGAATCACGAGAGGATCACCCACGAGTGCACGTTACGCCGCACTAGTTGCGTATGCACTTGCAACAAGCCTCTTCTTCTGCATAAGCCCTACTGACATGTCATGGCCGCATGTTCGATGGTGGCACGGCATCCCGGCTAGTACCTTTCAACAAGGAGGAGGTGCTGCAAACTTGGAGTGCAAAGCTCTATGGTTACGATATTGTTGACCATTTCACTGACCATCCGACTTGAGAGCAACTTATCTAGGTCGCGGACATTGATAGGCTAAAGGGAAAGGTTAACCTGCGATAGGTACGGTGTATCATAAACAATATGGACGAAGTAGAAGCCGAGTGTCGTATGAAGAAGTGCTCCATTTGCACGGAGTCGGGGCACACCTTTAAGAAATACCCTACGAGAAATCCACATGAAGAAGGAGACATCAGCACTCCGGACGTCGTCGCGGGGAACTCATCCGACCACCCCACTCTTTGATTTGTACAATTCTTAGTAATATCACTTTGATTTATCAAAAAACTAGGTGATGACGTTGTGTTGAATGTTCTGTAATATCATTGCAATTTGTCAACAAAAAAATATGATGACATTGTGATGCATGTTTTGTAATATTATTGTGATTTGCCCACAAAATATGTGATCAAAAATATACATTACAAAAACAGAAAGAGGTCTCTGTCACCATTCTCTAGGCTACTATCGCCATTTGAAATGGCGACAATAGCCTAGTCTTGTAAAAAAAATTACTATTTATTTTTGTAAATTTCTTTTAAAATAATATTATTTCAAAAAAATCTGCAGCTCATGGCAGTTGATTGTATTGAGTTGTATGCATCAATCAGTTCATCTAAAAACTTAACCTGGTAAAGAAAAATAGACAATTTACTTATACTTCAACACTCCCCTCATGTGTAGCCTCCTTAAGGCCTAAGATGTGGAATAGAAGTGAACTACAATTATTTTTTCTTTAATCACACTAACCAAGTATTGAACTCAAAACTTATTGGCTCTGATAGCATATTGAGTTGCATGCACCAACCAGTTCATCCAAAAACTTAAGCTAAGGAGGAAAGAATGATAATTTACTTATACTTCAACAATTTGTTCCTCCCTCTAACAAATCGGTTAATTATTTTCTGCCTACAACCTGATTGAGACTGGCATGTGACACTGACTATGCTTCCTGGACTTTTTTTTGAACGATAAGGTAGGAGCTCTGCCAAATTCATTAAAGAGAGGATAAAGTAAGTTAAAGAATTAACAAGAAAGAGGAAAGACGCAACTAGAAGGAACACAACTACTCAAAGTAAACCAAAGACTCGTGGCTGGAGCTGCAAGGGTACAACTAGAAAAAGAAAAATAATCAAGGAAAGTTTGCTCCCAGAGTTAGATGTCCTCTCAGATCTTGAAGGCGAGCTGCGAGTTCGTTTTTATATTTTGAAATATCTTCATATTTCTTTCCTTCCAAATGTTCCAAGCTATGTAGATGACTATTCCATTGATTTTTTTTTATATCCTCTTTTAGTGTTTGTTGGCTAGTTTGTTGCCACCATGCCTTTAAGCTGCTGAAATTGAGGTTATACACCGCTCAATATGTTGCAGTTGTCAAAAACTGAACACCCTAGACTATGTCTCAATTGCGTAGGGGCACAGTAGGCGTCGGTGAGACGATGTTTCCGAGGCTTGGTTGCAAAGGCTACACAAAGGTTGGTGTGGCCATCCTCTCTTCGCTAAGTTATCCGTTGTTAGGGTTTTGTCATGGCGTAAAGTCCAAGCGAAAAACTTACCTTTGTTCTCCATTTGAGCCTTCCAGATCAGTTTTCCATATGGACATTGAGTGCTGCTATGGAATTGCATTAGGTAGGCTGATTTTGAAGAGTATTCACCGTTCGGCGTCTGTGTCCAGACAATGTCGTCTTGACTGTTTGGATTGAGGTTGATATGCTGAATTTTGATTCAAATGGCTATGAATCCCTGCAGTTGTAGAGATCTCTCCATGCTCCCCGAACTCGGCGAGAAGATTGTGCATTTAACCACGTCTAGTGGAACTAATTGGACTGGAATTCTGGCCAAGAATATTGTTCATCTAGTGGAATTAATTGGACTGTAATTCTCTGTACTATTTAATGGAACAAAGAGGTCCACAATAGTACCCACATAACCATCATCAAACATAAAATGCCAGTGGAAAAATCATACTCAGAAACTAAGACCAAAATCAAACAGCCTAGAATTCGAGGACCAAGATACAGTGTTTCTCGGTTCAGAGACCAACCATATAGTATTGCTAGTAAGATGCTTACGGTCTTTTCATTTTCAGTACCCCTTTCTGTCAGGTGAAAATGTGATATAACTAACAGTAAACATATGGCTACTTTCCGCTGAAAGGGAAAAGATCTGGAAGCAGTCAAATTGTGCATTTCAAAAGAAACTATTGGATTATACAATGCAACAAGGATGCACAAGAAAAATGCATCACACGAAGACAAAAGGAGCTAAAAATGAAGTATCAACAACCAACTTCACGCCATTACACCAACACTTTGTCAGGGTTGTTGAATTCATGAAAGCCTAAGTTTCTGTTTCTTCTGAAGATGTCCACAAATATTCCCCGAGAACAGATCGGGACGGTATTGTTCTGTCAGGTCACAACTCATGGATCAACAAAGGTCAAATCATGGATTCATGTAAGGATCTCTGTGCTAACAGCACAGCCATTCTCACATTTCAACGAGACGTTCAGAGATCATGGACCAGCCAAGTCCATAGCAGCACCATGACGATCATCATCTTCTTCACGCCAAACAGATGACATAAGCTCCTCAAACTGCAACATAGCACATAATAGCCTTTGGAGTGTTGATGAACTCGTCGCACAGATCATATCTTGCAATCAGTGGCGAAGCTACGTTCAACCACCGGGGTCTGCCGACACCGACGGTTTCCTGCGAATGTCTTATAGGTACTAAATTTTCACCGTGGAAGACCCCAGTAAAAAAATCATACGACCCCGGCAGCCTGGCAGACCAGCATCCGTAGCTCCAGCCCATCGTCCATCACCAAGTCTCCATGCACATTAGCTTGCACATTCAGGCTAATAAGCCCACCAAGGCCCATTTTCCACTGCCCATGCCCATCGTCCGAGTCTATAGCAGCTAACCAAAAGTCCAAAGTCTTCACGTCTGTAAGTACCGACCCCAGCAGCCATTTATCCTGGCTTCGCCCCTGCTTGCAATGCACTTCTAAATAAAAGTTACCTCCATCTGAAACTATGTACAGGGTCCACAGTACGATGCTTTGCAAAAGGATGCTTCTTTCTTACATGCTTGCGGAGCTCTCTATTTGTACCGATGTATGAGCAGCCATCTTGCATGCAACTCCTGTTTTGGTTCAGCTGTTCCCGAGCAGGCTCAACCAATGTATATCCCTTAACCTCACCACGGCAAAGGAGGCATGTAAATTCTATTGAGCCTGGGTCCTCACTGCTTGCTGGGCTTCTGCATGACTCTATAAGCTGATCAAGACAGTTTGAGTAGTGGAAGTTGGTTGCGCAAATTTATGGACGACAGCCATTGCCATGAGATGAACAGAGTAAAAGGACAGCATCGTGTGGGCCTTCCATGCAAACTGGGCAGATCGCATCTTTCCACGCACTTTTCTCTGTTGCTGCTAATGTTGACTCCTGGTTAGCAACTCTCTTGAAACTGCAACGACCGCAGGGTCTCTGATAATGTGATGATCTGAGCCGACGACATGAATATTTCTTGTTCCTCGTATTTTTTTCATCTGGGTAAGAACTGCAAGATGCATATATTCAGCAAGATTTCATGAAGTCAATCAAAAGAAAAATAAATGGCCTCTAGCACAGGTGGTATAGGGTTTTCACCTTTTTCCTAAACTTTCAAGAAGAAAATTTTTAAATGGGGCACTTCTAAAGGTTCTTTTTGTATCACTCTTCTTAGCTCTCAATAAACGGAGCAGAGACCTGGCAGATGGTCAATGATCTGAAAGGTATAGTTCAAGAACAAGACATCATGGACAAATTATATGTTCAATGTCAACCAACTCTCATGTTCTATTCTGATGTTTTTTTTTCTAAGCGTGCATTAGTGTACATTCTAGCTCATTCATTCGTCACATATATTTTGTCTTCAATCTTTAATTTACCCAAAAGTTCAAACATTTTTTTAAGTCCAACAGCATATATTGATCACAAATTCAATGGAACAAGTTACTGCAAAACTTTGAACCTTTAGATTTCGTACAGCACGAGTTCCACTGGACATTGGATGGTGACAATAAGATCAACCAGAGAATTCAACAGAATACCAGATAAACTTGATCTGTTAATAATATAGATGTAGCATAACTATTTCCACCACATAGATTGCAAAAAGTCAACTTTCATGTTCCTAGCAGTTCAAGAAAAAAAAAAAAGATAACTTCCATACTGAAAAAATGGCATTTCAACCAGACCAATTATAGGAATAAGAACAATTCCTTCCCACCCTCGCTCACCATGTGCGTTTGCTTCTAGTGCTGGACGACATCTACTCACATGCGCTAAAATATATTACACAGAAAAGACTCATCTTTAATTCGCACAATCCAGATAAAATTCTTCAACATGATTGCAGCAACATGAATTTTTACTATGAAATCTACACTAATATCGATATCAGCAGCAATACAGAACAGAACAATCAAGGTCCCAAGTTCCCAACACACTGACATGTAGGTAACTAACATAGTGTCTAAAAGTCCAAAAACCTTCTTATTTACACCAACCGATCACGATCTAAAACAGTATTAATACAGGGAGCATCACAAGTTCAAAACGACGAATTTTACCACCAGATCAAGGAATTTCACCAAGAAATGGAAACAAAAGAGACAAACCGACCAAGAAAACACAGGGAAAATAGCACCTTTGACGGGTAAATATAAAGGCGGCATGGAATACAAACACGATAATGCAGATTTGAGTCACTGAGATTCAAAGACTCACAACCGGTACCTCGTTTCTTCGAGGCAAGAAGAGAAATCCGCGCGGCGGCGGCGGGGCGGCGCATGGAGTGAAGCGGCAGCGCCGTCGCCTCCCGAGACGAGAGGCTGCGGTTTGGTCTCGCTGCCTAGTCGCCGGTGGCGTTGGGTGGAAATTGGATTGTTGGAACGACGCGACGTGGGCGATGAGATCGGCTGGTAAAAAAACACTCTGCCCAAATCCTAGTACCACTGTGCCGGCCCATGCAGCACAAACATCCGCGCGACCTGCGAGTGCCACCCGAGTTGTCGTGGACTAGGAGGTAGAACAGTCAGTTGAAAAAGAGAGCAGCCCATATGAAACGGAGGGCTTTGGCGCACGTC
The DNA here is from genome assembly GCA_036346395.1 of Hsuehochloa calcarea. Taxonomy (NCBI): domain Eukaryota; kingdom Viridiplantae; phylum Streptophyta; class Magnoliopsida; order Poales; family Poaceae; genus Hsuehochloa; species Hsuehochloa calcarea. The sequence goes on along the minus strand of CM070610.1, from coordinate 11,983,929 downwards.
CGTCTCTCTTCGAAAAATATTTTATATATCACAGTAAATATTTCAGATCTCTAACTTATCATTACAAAGTGACATATCCCTCGTATATCACTGTAAAATCAAAATCAAATCATTTTATGTCATTGTTGACTAGTCAAGTTGTGAAGTAGTTGTGCAAATACCATTATACCCTTGTTGTCTTCTTCCTCTCACTCCCCCCTTAGCCTCCTCCAGTCGTGAGAAGGTCGTCGTGGCTGAGAGAGGTCACCACCGCTCGGTCTTACATCGATGAAAGGGAGGCGGCCGCTGGGTGGACCCACGACGGGGGGCGACGACTCAATCCATGCCGGAGATGGAGGAGGACACTAGGGGAGGAAGAAGACGCCATCTTCTTCCCTATTGAGATGGCGAGCTGCTGCTTGGTCCGATGGGACGTAGCTGGGGCGCACAGCGGCGTCCGTGGCAATGGTGAGGAGGACCAGGAGGCCCACAGTGGCAACCATGGAGGCGATGACGACGAGATTTATCGTGTGACAGAGGCACCAGAGTCCATGGTGATGCCTCGGTGTGGAGGCACTAGGGGGTGGGCTCCCCGACACGGTGATGACACTCGTCGTTGAGGCTTAGGGTGGAGAAGTTGAGGGCGATGGTGACCCTGTCACCACCACCACCATCAAGTTCGCCGTTGTCGAGAGCAACTCAAGTTTGACTGAGCCCAGTGATGACCAGATCCGACGACTATGAGGGGATGTGCCATCGGCAATGACCGACGACGAGATTGTGCCCTACAATGAGCGGCGGCTGGTGGGGCAGACGGAGAAGGGGGAGGCGAGGAGGGAGTGCTACAAAAAGGTTAATACTAGACGCTTCATCACAGACGGTTGATCAAAATCGTCTGTATTAAATACAACTACACACAGTTTTTATTTAGCTACCGTATGTACTACTGGCTGTGCTAAGAACCGTTTGTGAAGAGGTAATATCACAAACGGTTCATGTTGAAAACCGTCTATGAAGTATCACAGATGGTTCTGAACACGAACCGTCTATGATAATTATAAACTTCACAAACGGTTCATGTTGAGAACCGTCTGTGAAATATTACAGACGGTTCTAAACAAGAACTGTCTGTGATAATTGTAGACTTCACAGACGGTTTTTAATTGAAATCGCCTGTGATAATATCGCTTCAGCTCACCGATGAGTTTCTTCGTCGCCGATGCGTCTCTTCTCTCACGTCAATGCCGCTTCGGCTCCCTGATGCGTCTCACGCACCAAATTTATTCCTTGTTTTATAAAAAAGGATAATCTGCCATCGAAGATGATCATCCGGAGATCACTCTATACGTACTCTAAAAGCATAAATGTATCACTCTTCTGTTTCCTTGTCGCCGACATTGATGTGTAGTGATACGCGGCAATGCTACGATAGCACAAACAAAAATTTTCCGCGCAACCAAGGAACCACCGCAAGTAATAGATCTCGAGATTACCGCTAGGCACACCGACTCGTAGCGGAAGTAGAGTCGTTGTAGCGAGTTGATGCAGTCGTAGTCGTACTCACGACGCGTCTCCTCCTTCGAGTAGTCGTACTCGATGCGCGTCTGCTTCTTCGAGTGGTCGTAGCCACCATGCGATTTCTTTCCCGACTCCGGTGATAAACACAAGTCGCGGATTGTCCTAGTGCTGATGCTTCGCAACAACACCTCCGAGGTATCCACACGTACGGGGCAGGATCACCACGCACTGGAGTGCTAGCTTCGGCAACGTGGTAAAGAAGGTGTGGCTATTAGGGTTTCAGGAGTTCTTCCAAAGATCATCCTCTCTCTTTTTACCCTATGCCACCGCCCCTCTTTATATAGGCATCCATGATGGGTCTCGTACCTGAGGCCCATTAGGAACTCGTGGCCTATACGAATTTGGATCACCATCCAAAACAGATCCTTGCCCTTTAAGTGTGCGCCCCCACAGGTTCATGTGTAATCGGTTATGACTCGGAAACTCTTTTTCGATCACTAGTCGTTAGCGGTACCTAGCAGCACATAACGATTCCCAAAGACACATAGAATAAATCGGACGAACCTTGATGCAATATGATCTATGATCAGGTCCTCATCACTTACGACTAGTTCGATTCTCTACTCGACTGTGTTGTAATTGATCACGACCATTCAGTAACTCCTTACGATCGAGTTCTTACCATTCAGGATTACGTTTGACGGTCTACGACCAAAGACGTATCTCCATACGACTAGTCCAGAATCGATCAAACTAAGCGACCTACTCATGCATTCTCCCTTTGCCTCACGATGTCCGGTTGAACTCGGTGAGATGATGTGTCATCCATGGATCTGCTCAATACTTTCCCGATCGAGTGTCGGATAACATCATGTGGTCGACACTTCGACCACTAGTGGCATGGCCATGCACTTTCTTTATCCGATCACCACGAGGGGCTAAGAGACATCTCTCTTGTTATGTTAGGAGGGGCAAATCCCATCTCGACCAGTCGCATTTCTCCGTATGTTTCATAGCATACCCGAAAGCTACCTTTATAACTACCCAGTTACGGAGTAGCGTTTGGCAACCCCTAAGAGTGCTATTACACATGTAGGAAACCATGCTGATCTCAGGTCTAAGGATTATACATCATCATTACTTGAGACCAACTAATGACACAAAGATTCATAACAATCTCAATAGTGCCTCAATGATGGGTCTATCCAACACCATGTTCTCTAACATGTGTTCACATTATTGATTCGATATCTCCATATCTATGACTGGTGAAACCAGGTCATCAATCAATACATGTGCTAGTCATAGAGTCACTGTTGTTCCGACCAGTGACCTCCGACCAGGGATACATTTAGAATGACATCATATAAGTTAAAGAGTTTCACCAACAAGTCACATACTTATTGATCTATAACAAATGATTCATTCATGGAACACGATAACATATTATTAAAATCATGAACATAATGAAATATCATCATCTCTATGATTGCCTCTAGGGCATATTTCCAACATGATGGCCTATGTCGGACCCCGGGTGTCACACAACCCCGAGACCCTCTGTGCATACCAAGCTAGTCCCATGATCAGTAGCTAGCTTGCACAGTTTCAACAATGATGTAATCATAACCATTCAACAACGAACTAATGAAGCAGACAAAGTAATATTATTTAAAACAACAAAGACCTTATGGTCAAGGTTCTTACAAAAGTAGCCTCACAGGCTTAGCAACAACAGAGTATCCGCAATGAAATCTCAAAATACGTGGAGCCCAATCGACATGCCCACAGCAATCGAGTGGAGGACGTGACCTAGTTCGCGAAGTCTTCAAAGTAGCCTTCTTCAGAGAACTCAATATTTCCCGATTCTTCTCATTGACCGATCAACAAAGGGCATAAAGCCGTGAGTACATAAAGTACTCAAAGAAGTCGTAGAGAAATGTATGCACATAGTATTCGTGATGTGCTTAAGCAAGGATGGCTTTATGGTTAATTTGCGAAAGCAAGTTTAACAAGAAATACAATAATTAGATTGCAAAGCGTGATTTTAAAAGAATAATACATAGATAACCAAGTTCTTTTGAATCAAACAAAGTGAACATCCCGCTCACTTCCCAACCATTCCAACCAAACGCTTTCTATCGAACCAAACCACATTTTTGAAAATACTACCCATTGCGCGAAATCACTGTGCATGTCCGTAATCGGGACACGGCTATTCGAATAGATTTTGACACTCTGCAGAGGTTGTACTTTACCCACAAGAGATAAATCACTTGTAATGTCCGTCGACACACTTCCGAGGTGTGCGACTAAGTGACTATCACAAAGCCTTTACAAAGTTCCATTTTGCCTCGGTTCGCGCGCTAAGGTTTCGCCATCACACCCCTCTTGCGCCATTAAATGCCCACAACAGAACCGACTCAAAACTTCCCTAATTAGTTGGCGAGTCCGTCCCATACCGGACTTATGGTTGCACGAGGTGACCTGATCAATGACTTGCAAAGTTAAGTCCTTAGTTGGTCGCTCGCACAAGTCTACCACAACCCAATGTGCATCACACACCCACTCTAGCTTCCTACCTCAAGCCCGAGCATAAATCATTTTTGTTCATTCCCGACCAAATGGCAATCCCTGCCATGGCACAACATCTTTTAATAAAAGTGGCCTCACACCACTGTTCCATAGTTCCATTAGTCAAATTTCATTCATCATTGAACATGTGATCGAAAGTCTCATGTAACTAAAGCAAGACTAAGCAAATATGCGCACCCAAGTTGGTATTACAATTATGTCCAACTAGTATTAACCAACCTAAGGTGTCCAAGGATATATGTCATTCAAGGAGACATTTCATTTTCAATTCATCAAGGAGGCATAATGGCAATTTGGTAATTATCTACTCCCAAAACCATTTTTAATAAAACTAGTCATGCACGATAATTTAATACAATATACATTTGTAAAATGGGTTCAACATGGTCAAAGGCCTACGACTTGCCTTCGTTGACGAGTCGCGGTGCTTCGGTTGCCGGGTCGAAGAATCATTTCCAGACGCCTAATCTACACGCTAAAAGAGCCAAATAAATACAATTAATCCAATAAAATCCAAAAATTACAAAATTAGTAGCGAAAGAAAGGGGCTAAAATAAGATGAATTTAGAACCAAGAATCGACGGAATCGGATTTCGCATGAAGTAGAACAAATATCCAGAAGTTTACTTCACATGAAATGATAGAAATCCTCAGAGATGAATAGTATAGACTGGGTTAAAAGTGATGCCACCAATGAGGGAAGAGAGGGACGGCCGGCGAACTAGCAAAATGAAATCCCGGGAGCGAGGCGGACCCAAAGGTGGTGGTCGCGTCGCCGGCGGAGGTCCGGTGTGGCGGCGGCGCGCAAAATAGTGCATAGGGAATAGTGGCGCCGATGACCCGATGATGTTTCGGAGCAAAAGAAGGTAGCACAACGTAGAGCATCGCGAGACGAAGCTAACGGCAGTGACGACATCGCCGGGGGATCAAAAACGGCGCCGAAAACGACGACAGAAGGCGGTTCGGCCGCCGGCGGAACATTTTGAGTCGCGGCAAAAAGAGACCGGCGAATTCTAGGGATAAGAAGAGGATGCCGAGGGGCACGCGATGACGCAGATCAGTGGGAGAATGGGCGACCGGAGTGAGAGAACCGAAGTAGAGAAGTTTTGTTGTTTCTCTTTTTTTTTGACGTGCATGTGTTTGCATGTGCTTCATACACATAATGCATGGAGGTAATGCTACGGGTTTTGAAGAGAGAGGGAGGGAGCAGCAAGGAAGCTTGGCAGAGGGGAGGCTCCGGTTGGGAGGTGATGAGTGCATGCATGCTGCATGCATTAGCCACACACGCACAAGCATGGGAGCTGCCGACTGGTTTTTGGAGGGGAAAGCGCTGGAGGGAGGAGCAGCAGGAGAGAGCTTCGGCTGGAGGGAGGAGAGGAAGGGATGGAAGAGTCAAAGGGAGCTTTGGTGAGGGAAAGAAATGGAGCAGGGAGCTCTGGCCAGGGCCGCATGGCCACCAAAGAGGATGACTGCGCAGGAGTCTGCTGGAGGTCGGCCGGATGTAGCGCCGGCCGGGCCAGATGAAGGCGGCGCCAAGAAGCAACTGGTGGCCGGCTGGGCTGAAGCAGCGGGGAGCAAGAATGGCATGGGGCTGGGGTGCCATGCTCTGGAGCTAGCAGAGGCGCTCGGCCTGGAGCTTGGCTCACCGGAACTTCGCTTGGGAGGAGGAGGTGAGGCAAGACGGGAGACCGGCCGCACCGAGCTTCTGCGGGGAGGGAGAGGTGCCGTGTCTTCTGCTTTGGAGTGGAAGCGAGAAGGAGCAAAGACAAGGAGAGCTCGGCGGGGGGAATAGAATAGGAGAGCAAGACTGGAGCTTGGTGGCCGGCTTTAGAGAGGAAGGAGGAGCCGCTCGGTTTTGCAAAGAGAGGGAGGAGAGAGAGAGGAGAGGTCACTGGAGGAAGGGACTCACGGAGCAAAGACTGAGGATGGGCAGCAGCAGAAGAAGATGGGGCGCATGAGAGCGGCGGCATGCGCCAGGCATGGGGCTCACGGTCGAGAGACCGTGAGGACGCCCATGGCTCGAGGGGACAAAGCAGGCCAGTGGCATGGGGCGGCCGGAAAGCAGTCACAGCAGAAGGGAAAAGAAAGCGGGAAGACAAAGTGGCCGAGAGAGAAGGAAAAGAAAAAGAAAATCCGGAAAACCAAAATCCAAACATTCAAGAATATTTTAGAAAATAACTTGGGACTTTAATAGACCAAATAAAATAGTTTTGCATTTTTTGAAGTATTTTTAGCCAATAAAATACTTTTCCTTCAAAAATTCAATTTAAGCTTTAAATTAAACCGAGAAAATACAAATAACAATTTTTATTTTCAAAGCTTTAAAATAGGCCACCAATTTAAATTACATACTTTAAATTAATTTTTACGACAAATAAAATAATTTTTGGGTTGACCTAAAAGAAATAAAATGCATCAAGGTTGCAAGAAACAACACCGACTTAAATAAAATCCAAAAATACAGAAAATCCAATAAACTCATTTTGAATTTAAGTAAGGTTTGATTTAATCGTTTAAAATGCTTTTGCTTTGGAAATTAAATTTTAAGCTCCACATTTAATCAAGGAAATGAAAATAGTTTATTTTGTTTTAAAAGCTTTAAAATAACTCTGAAACAAAAACAAACTGAAAAAGGAATAAAAAGAACTCCACGGGAAAACAATCAGATGAAGGGGAAAAAAATACCAGATAAAATTAAAAAAAATCAAATCAGACAATATTTATTTAATTGAAGTTTGATTAATTCAAATTGAACTATTTTTTTTTGAAGGTCCCAATTAAGCTTTTAGTAACAAAAACAAATGGTTATTTTTGAAATGGAAAATTTTTCCAAAAACTCTCAAAAATTGGGATGTTACAACCCTACCCCACTTAAACGGAATCTCGACCCCGAGATTCGGAGAGACTGGAGAGAAAGGTCGGAACACGTGGGTTTTAGCTTCTAGTCGCTCCCTTCTTTGTGCTATTGTTTTATTGCTCTTTGCAGGCGTTAGAGTGTTGCTCCTGGCATAGCGTTCAGATTCTTCAGGCTTTCTGCTTGGATACCCCTTGTTGGCAAGATACTTCCTTTATTCGGCTTTCTTCATATGTAACGGCTCTTCTGGTATCTCGAGGCAATCCTTCTATCGCGGCACAACGGATCGGGTTGCACTCCTCGAACAGCTGCAGTGGAAGCTTCATCTTGGTAAGCTGATGCCAATCTGCTGGTTCACAACCATGTTCTGGAGTGCCCACCAAGAGGCTATCAATTCGGCGTTGCAAATTGCTGGATCCAATTCTCACTATTATCGAAATCCACCATTCCAGCATAACATAAGGTCACCCAATTATAATCCAATCATTTAATCGATCTCACATTTTATCGATACACCAGCATGATTCAAAAATCCTTCTTCGGCATAAGTTTTAAATAATCCAATGGATTCACCACTTTGACTGCATGATTTCTTCCCTACACAAATCCACAAAATCCTCTAGCAATAAGCACATCTTCCGATCTGATAAACTTCAAGATCACGCTAAATTCTTTTCTATCCCTTTTGGAACAAAATCCTCCAGAGATTATATTCACGCAATTGCTTTCTCCAAAATTCTTGACTAAATCCACAACATTATCCACTAAATTTTCTCAAGCAAATTTATCAATTGCAACCCTTAGAATTCCTTTATATAAATTCAATATATTTACTATAGATCCTTCCAAAATGACTACTTGTAATCCATAAATTCAAATTTAACCCACCAAATTATTTTATCACCATTTATCCAAAATTTATTCAGTCCAACTCCAATACCTGTAGATATTCATCAATCCAACAATTATTTTGGACCAACTCCGATATCAGTAATATATCCGTCAATCATAAATTCCAATATCCAACAATCATCTGTTTGCATAATCCAATCTCCACAAATGCGCAATTCTATAATCCGATCAAGACATATCTCTATAATCTAACAAAAATTTCTTTTCAAATCTCAATTTCTCTATTCAACCACATCCAATTGAATCCAATGCGACCAACAAAATCAATTAATTCCATTCTTCTTGATTCAACATAATCCACCACAATCATCGTCAAGAATTGGCGATCATATACTCCAAATCCTTAACAATCAGGTAATCCTTTAATCCAAATCCAATCATAATATATTATGTAATCCATCATCCAGCAAATCATATTTCTATAACCCAAATTCCACAACCATATTTCTATAATCCAATCAAGATCAATTTCTATAATTCATCCAAGATACTTTTCTATAATCCAATCTTCCATAATCTCATATCAACAATAATTTAATTCTACAATCTAGTAATCATGCATTTCTACAATCCAACCAAGATCCAACCAATTCTTCCAAAATTAACATCATCAATCGATATGAAAAATCCAATTCTCTTCGCATTCTACTCGGCCTCTTCGCACAATTTCTCAATTCCAAATATCCAACCGACATTATAACTAGCTCAAGATTCAATTTAAATACAACTTCTCCTAATAATTAAATCAGCACTTCAGATTCTTTTATCCTTCAAGATTAATCAATATTTTCCTTTCTGATCACTTTACTCCACGATTTATATAATCCATCAATATGCTACTCTTTAAACCATTTATAATCAAGGCATACCCATTATCATACTGTATCCACAGAACTTCTTGCATATACCCTTAAATCTCAAAATCGGCCTTATCAATGATTTCTCCAAAGCTACCTAGGTTGGCATCAAAACACAATGGTTATTTCCAAAGAAGAGTAGCTTCCAAGGACTTACGTGTTTGAACCATCTCATGACAAAGCTTCACCGGTTTAATAGACGAGATGGAGAAAGCAATTTAGATGAGAGGGAAAGCACGGAGATGAGCGAGAAACAAGGGAGATAGATGGATCAACCTAATGCGGACAAAGTTGGTTTTACCCAACGAACGGATAGCCAGAAAGCTATCAAGAAGCAAACAGGAAGGAGACATTTAAGCACAAAGGCACTATTACGCAGACTAAATGATACTAAAACTAGGGAGAGCAGCTACCAATCTAATCTTTATGGAGGGTCAACTTGAAATAGACGGCGGATCTTGAGCTTCCAAAACTTCCATTGCTTGATCTTGAAGGGCTCGATCCTAGGGATATTCCAGAGGTAAGGATGTCAAATTTAAATTTGAAAACCAAGTTTCAGAAAAGATAAGATGAAAGAACTCAAGAATGATATAAGAGGGTAAGATGATAAGAAAAGAATAGAACAAGGTAAGAAAGAACAGAATAAGATGAGAGAAGAATATCTAGTCAAGTTAATTGCTTGGTTTGATTTAGAAAATATATTTTGAATTTTTGACTAAGACGACTAATCTAACTAAAGGCTACGTCCTCATATCGATATGGCTCGATACCATCTCTTGTCGGACCCGGGTGTCACACAACCCCGAGACCCTCTGTGCATACCAAGCTAGTCCCATGATCGTGAGCTAGCTTGCACAGCTTTCAACAATGATGTAATCATAACCATTCAACAACGAACTAATGAAGGCATAAAGTAATATTATTTAAAACAACAAAGACCTTATGGTCAAGGTTCTTACAAAAGTAGCCTCACGGGGCTTAGCAACAACAGAGTATCCGCAATGAAATCTCAAAATACGTGGAGCCCAATCGACATGCCCACAGCAATCGAGTGGAGGACGTGACCTAGTTCGCGAAGTCTTCAAAGTAGCCTTCTTCAGAGAACTCAATATTTCCGATTCTTCTGCTGGACCGATCAACAAAGGGCATAAAGCCGTGAGTACATAAAGTACTCAAAGAAGTCGTAGAGAAATGTATGCACATAGTATTCGTGACGAAGCTTAAGCAAGGATGGCTTTATGGTTAATTTGCGTAAAGCAAGTTTAACAAGAAATACAATAATTAGATTGCAAAGGTGATTTTAAAAGAATAATACATAGATAACCAAGTTCTTTTGAATCAAACGGTGAACATCCCGCTCACTTCCCAACCATTCCAACCAAACGCTTCTATCGAACCAAACCACATTTTTGAAAATACTACCCCTTGCGCGAAATCACCAGGCATGTCCGTAACCGGGGACACGGCTATTCGAATAGATTTTGACACTCTGCAGAGGTTGTACAGCTTTACCCACAAGAGATAAATCACTTGTAATGTCCGTCTGACACACTTCCGAGGGTGTGCGACTAAGTGACTATCACAAAGCCTTTACAAAGTTCCATTTTGCCTCGGTTACGCGCTAAGGTTTCGCCATCACATTTCCTCTTGCGCCATTAAACAGCCACAACAGAACCGACTCAAAACTTCCCTAATTAGTTGGCCAGGTCCGTCCCATACCGGACTTATGGTTGCACGAGGTGACCCAGATCAATGACTTGCAAAGTTAAGTCCTTAGTTGGCTGCTCAGACAAGTCTACCACAACCCAATGTGCATCACACACCCACTCTAGCTTCCTACCTCAAGCCCGAGCATAAATCATTTTTTTGTTCATTCCCGACCAAATGGCAATCCCTGCCATGGCACAACATCTTTTAATAAAAGTGGCCTCACACCACTGTTCCATAGTTCCATTAGTCAAATTTCATTCATCATTGAACATGTGATCGAAAGTCTCGCGGGTAACTAAAGCAAGACTAAGCAAATATGCGCACCCAAGTTGGTATTACAATTATGTCCAACTAGTATTAACCAACCTAAGGTGTCCAAGGATATATGTCATTCAAGGAGACATTTCATTTTCAATTCATCAAGGAGGCATAATGGCAATTTGGTAATTATCTACTCCCAAAACCATTTTTAATAAAACTAGTCATGCACGATAATTTAATACAATATACATTTGTAAAATGGGTTCAACATGGTCAAAGGCCTACGACTTGCCTTCGTTGACGAGTCGCGGTGCTTCGGTTGCCGGGTCGAAGAATCATTTCCGAGACGTCGGAATCTACACGCGCGAAAAGAGCCAAATAAATACAATTAATCCAATAAAATCCAAAAATTACAAAATTAGTAGCGAAAGAAAGGGGCTAAAATAAGATGAATTTAGAACCAAGAATCGACGGAATCGGATTTCGCATGAAGTAGAACAAATATCCAGAAGTTTACTTCACATGAAATGATAGAAATCCTCAGAGATGAATAGTATAGACTGGGTTAAAAGTGATGCCACCAGCGAGGGGAAGAGAGGGACGGCCGGCGAACTAGCAAAATGAAATCCCGGGAGCGAGGCGGACCCAAAGGTGGTGGTCGCGTCGCCGGCGGAGGTCCGGTGTGGCGGCGCGCAAAATAGTGCATAGGGAATAGTGTCGCGATGACCCGATGATGTTTCGGAGCAAAAGAAGGTAGCACAACGTAGAGCATCGCGAGACGAAGCTAACGGCAGTGACGACATCGCCGGGGGATCAAAAACGGCGCCGAAAACGACGACAGAAGGCGGTTCGGCCGCCGGCGGAACATTTTGAGTCGCGGCAAAAAGAGACCGGCGAATTCTAGGGATAAGAAGAGGATGCCGAGGGCACGCGACGCAATGGTCAGGGCGGAGAATGGGCGACGGAGTGAGAGAACCAAGTAGAAGTTTTGTTGTTTCTCTTTTTTGACGTGCATGTGTTTGCATGTGCTTCATACACATAATGCATGGAGGTAATGCTACGGGTTTTGAAGAGAGGGAGGGAGCACAAGGAAGCTTGGCAGAGGGGAGGCTCGGTTGGGAGGTGATGAGTGCATGCATGCTTGCATGCATTAGCCACACACGCACAAGCATGGGAGCCGCCGGTTTTTGGAGGAAAGCGCTGGAGGAGGAGCAAGCAGAGAGAGCTTACTGGAGGAGGAGAGGAAGGGGATGGAAGAGCTGTTGGTGGGAGCTTTGGTGAGGGAAAGAAATGGAGCAGGAGCTCGGCCGGGCTGCATGGCCACCAGCGAGGATGACGCGCAGGAGCCGCTGAGGTCGGCGGATGTAGCGCCGGGCGGATGAAGGCGCCAAGAAGCAATCAGTGGCCGGTCTGGTCAAGCAATGAGGAGCAAGAATGGCATGGGTGGGGTGCCATGCTCGAGCTAGCAGAGGCGCTCGGCCCGAGCTTGGCTCACTGGAACTTCAGTTGGGAGGAGGAGGTGAGGCAAGACGGAGACCGGCCTGACCGGAGCTTCTGCGGGGAGGGAGAGGTGCCGTGCTGCTGTTTTGGAGTGGAAGCGAGAAGGAGCAGCACAAGGGAGAGCTCGGCAGTGGGGAATAGAATAGGGAGAGCAGCACTGGGAGCTTCGGCTGCTGGCTTTAGAGAGGAAGGGGAGGAGCTGCTCGGTTTTGCAAAGAGAGGGAGGAGAGAGAGAGGGAGAGGCTGCTGGAGGAAGGGACTCACGGGAGCAAGACCAGGGGATGGGCGGGCAGCAGAAGATGGGGCGCGAGAGCAAAGCGGCATGCGCCAGGGCATGGGGCTCACGGGTCGAGGCACTGGTGAGGACGCCCATGGCTCGAGGGGACAGCAGCGCCAGGGCATGGGGCGGCCGGGAAAGCAGGTCAGCAGCAGCAAGGGAAAAGAAAGCGGGAAGACAAAGTGGCTGGAGAGAGAAGGGAAAAGAAAAAGAAAATCCGGGAAAACCGAAAATCCAAACATTCAAGAATATTTTAGAAAATAACTTGGGACTTTAATAGACCAAATAAAATAGTTTTGCATTTTTTTGAAGTATTTTTTAGCCAATAAAAATACTTTTCCTTCAAAAATTCAATTTAAGCTTTAAATTAAACCGAGAAAATACAAATAACAATTTTTATTTTCAAAGCTTTAAAATAGGCCACCAATTTAAATTACATACTTTAAATTAATTTTTACGACAAATAAAATAATTTTTGGGTTGACCGAAAAGAAATAAAATGCAGAATAAGTTTGCAAGAAACAACACCGACTTAAATAAAATCCAAAAATACAGAAAATCCAATAAACTCATTTTGAATTTAAGTAAGGTTTGATTTAATCGTTTAAAATGCTTTTGCTTTGGAAATTAAATTTTAAGCTCCACATTTAATCAAGGAAATGAAAATAGTTTATTTTGTTTTAAAAGCTTTAAAATAACTCTGAAACAAAAACAAACTGAAAAAGGAATAAAAAGGAACTCCACGGGAAAACAATCAGATGAAGGGGAAAAAAATACCAGATAAAATTAAAAAAAATCAAATCAGACAATATTTATTTAATTGAAGTTTGATTAATTCAAATTGAACTATTTTTTTTTGAAGGTCCCAATTAAGCTTTTAGTAACAAAAACAAATGGTTATTTTTGAAATGGAAAATTTTTCCAAAAACTCTCAAAAATTGGGATGTTACAGCCTACCTGGCCATATTGCATGAGCATCTCTCCGTCTGTACACTGTCGGATGCTGCGGAAGTACACTTTGTCAATAGTGTCCTCACTCCTCTGTTTCAGGATTTACCAAAGCAAGTGATGGCCACCTTTCCTCGTCTTGACATCCTCCTCCGCTGCGTCTTCCGGGTGATCTCCCACTTCTGGCGAGTTAACCGCGTCATCGACGTGATCCTCCAAAACAACGTTGTATGTCTCCAGGAGGCTTGTCGTCGCTTGGATTGCTTAATTGAGGCGGCGGGCAACCGATTCGACCTTACCGAGACCCCTCAAGTAAGGGAAGAGAGTCTATGGGCTCAATTCTTCTTGATTCAACGGTCGAAGGGTTTTCGGGAGACACTCGAACAAGCATGTCAGGGGGTGGACATATTTCAGGCTTCGTTTGATGATCCCGAACCATCCGATGCCGACACCTACGCCTACGAAGTTTTGAAGATGAAGATAGCATGCTACCTCCGCCACTAGAAAAACTTTGATTATTTATGTTTTTACTTTTAAAAAAATCTTTATAAGAAGCGACCAGCTATGCTGTTTGGCCATATATAAATAATAATAAAAAACCGGTTGAATTTGTATCTACTGTCTTCTATATATGTAAATGGTCTCGGTATAACAACATAATTAATGGTATCACTAACCGGTGGAAAATAAGTAATACATGTTTATGTGCCATATATTTTGAATTTGCATTTATGTATACGAGAATGTATCATATGTGAGAATTTGTATTTATGTATATGAGAATGTATATTATCACATACGATTATTTATTGGAACAGTCTGTGATGTATATTTATCACAAACGGTTCCTATTTAAAACCGTATGTGAAAAGGTAATATCACAGACGGTTCTACTTTAGAATCGTCTGTGATGTCCAACCCTATTTATATATATTCAGACTCTAGGGTTTGCCCTCCCGTGCGCGCGGCCTGCTTGGCTTGCCCGCCTGCGCGCGCCTGGCTCTTGGCTCGCCCGCCTCCTACGTGGTAGCCACGGTAGCCGCTGTGATTCCCTCTTTCCCGCGCGGCCCCTGCGGCTCTCCGGCCTGGCTTGGCCCCGCTCAGCCCGGTGACATGGCGCCGCCACTCCAGCTCGGTCCCCATCCCCCCTTTCGTTTCTTTCTTGCTATTTTGCTTTCCTTACTGTGAGTTCGATTTTAAAGCTTAGCATGATTTCTTCCTGATGTGTTGTTGGTTGATATGCGTGCACATATGAATGATGCTGGGATGTGGGTTGATGCTGCCTATGCATGAAAATGATGGAGGTGGGCTAGTAGGTGTGGTTTTGGACATGCTTCCATAGGAGGTCTTGTGATAGTTTGATGAAGGCGGGTTGCTACCATGGTTGTCTCGTTGCACTGGTATACCTCCCCTCTACTACTCCCTCCCTTTGCTATGTGATGCCATGGATGTTGGTGAAGGATGAGGATGCTACTGTTAGTGTGTCAAGTGCTCCTGTGAAATGTGATGCTACTAGAGTGCTCTCTATGCTTACTTTTGGTTCGCATGAGGGTTTGATGGCAAATTGGTAGTGGGTGAAGTATTTTTGTGAGCTCGTGAATTGCTCTATGATGAATTGATGTCACAAATGCAATTAGATGTGATATTGTGTATAGATTATGTCTTGAGTTGTTAGATTATCTTCTATTATGTATTGTTTCGAGCATGCAATTTCTACATTCTAATATACTTGTCCTACATCATGTTTGATAGTATCTTGATAGATTTTGTTCTTGTGTACATCAAAGTTAATTTTGGATGATTTACTTGAACTAGTCTGAATATATTAGCAAGTTTTATTTTGAGAGCAATTATCAATATTCTTTATCTTACCTTTGTCTGTGTAATCAACTAGCCTCTCGCCATTCATTTCACCTTAGTCTATGTAATTGTATTCATGCCGATCAAGTTCTCCTTCCTTGCGTCTCAAGTATGTCCTACCATTCTATTCCTGATCTCTTCTCTCTATAAAATCTCCAAGCAGTGGCTGCTTGTGCCTTTAAAATCGGCGCACAAGGGAAGACAGAGAGGAAGAGAATGAGAGGGAATAGGAGATAGTAAGGGCGGCGCAGGTGGAGGAGTTTGCTCACCGGCTTGGGTGACAATGGTCGCGCAAGCAGAGGGACGCGGTGGCGTTGGGTGAAATGGAGAAGAGAGACAAGCGGGAAGAGGCAGAAAACTAAAGGAGGAAGGAGAATAAAGAAAAGGAAGAGAAAATGAAAATGACGGTATTTTGGAAAAGTTGATAGAAAAAAATTAACGGAGTTGATGATAGTGGCATAAAAGGGTATGATTTTAATTTTGCAATGGCATGTAAGGGAGATGTCACTTGGTAATGACAGACTAGAGATCCGAAACATTTGGAGTAGCATATAAATTTTTTTCCCTTCTTTCTTTCATTAGATTTGCCATAGTGAGGACTGATGAGGTCCACTAAAAAGGGGAAAAAGGCTTAGGGCTTATTCAGATGAGTGGGGATTAACCTCAATCAATTCCGATGGGCAAGGAAATTGAATTAAAATCCTTGGCCATCTGAACGGATTTGGTCTAATACCGCTATCCAAGTAGGACCTTAAGGTGTTCTTGGGGGAGGGGGTTTTGGCACAATTAAAGTTTTTTATGAATTGTTAAGGAATCCTAGTTGTGCTTATCATAGAGGCTGCGCTTCTTAATCTTCTCACTCAAGCACACTAACTGATATATATGGGAATTTGATTTCACAGGAAAATAAATGTAACAAAATACTACGAATGTTTTTTACCTTTACAAGTGAAATGGTTTAAGACCTCCCCACCAGGGATAAAACTTAAGAAATGTTCCTTGCTTGAATAAAATATGGAGTTGTGTTTTACAAGTGATAATGAATCTATTATATTATATTTAAATAGAAGAAAATGAAGCTATTATGTTTGATAAGGATTAAATAATCCTTAATAAATGAATTGATCGGCTATAGTGATTGTTGGAATAAAGACTCAGTCAGTAGCCTCCACGTATATCCGTAGTCGGGGACAACATGCTTAAGGGCGTGTTTGGTTTGTTACGAACGTGAACCAAACCAAATTTTGGTAACGCCAATAAAAATTGGTTATCGTTTGGTTTGCTACCAATATTTGGTAATACCAACAAAAATTTGGTAACACCAACGAAATCCAATGTCATGCGCGGGCAATCCGATGGTGGGGAGATCACTTACCAAAATTTTGGTAACGCCAAAATTTGGCTTGGGCGCAATCCAAACAACATTATTTTTGCCAAATGTTGGCTTTGCCTAAGTTTTGGCTATACCAAATTTTGGCTTGGTTCATTGGGGTCATGAACCAAACAACTCATAACTCTACTCGAGCATCAACCACCCTCTGGTAGGGCAAGTACCACTACCAAATATGTGGGCCCAATTATCTAACAATGTAGTATATCCATAACAATATATCATTAAAACTAAACATGCGCCCTTGTCTCTCTAACACAACCACACGTCCTCACTTCTTGTCTTTGACAGTAATAGCTCGACGATTGTGCATAGGAAGGAGATTAATTGGCAACAACCATTTTCCACGCGGGAGATCGAGGAACCGACAAGGTGTCTCTCTGTAGGCAATGACTTTCACCCCTTCGATGCTATATAAGGGGCGGAGTCAGGCAACAGAAAACTAAAGGAATATAGCTGTAGCTGCACCATGTTCATCTTGAGCACGATGTACCCCCCATTGTAATGTCATTCAATACAAGCACACAGGAAGTAGGGTTGTTATTCTCTTCAAAGTAGGCCCAAATCTATCTAAAATCCTTGTCTCCTCTATGTAATGCCCTAGGCTACGTCTTACCCGTTTACTTTGTAAAATCAATAGCAATTCCTCGACAATGCTCACTCAAGGGTTAGAAATTACCACGTTAATTAGAGGAAAAAGAGAAAGATCTAGATCGTCGATTGTGATGGGTCAAAATTCGCTAATACAGAAAAGCTCATCACAGATTTGCCGAACATCACCACGCATCGGGTTCCTAAACCGTCTGTGCTTATAGGTCAGTAATAACCTAAGGGCATTACAGATAATTTTTGAACCGTCTGTGACAACCCTTATCACAAACGGTTCTAAGTTAAGAACCATCTGTGATAACACTTATCATAGACAGTTCTTACTATGAACTGTCTGTGATAGTCTATTATCACAAATAGTTCTAATTAAGAACCGTCTATGATAGCTACACTGTCTATTGCAAGATAGTGATCTCGTTCTCATAAATAGGCCTCCTTCAGTTCATCAACATTCTCTGATTGCGCTACAAAACAACGCAATCAAAGAATGCAGATGAACCAAAGCAAGCCTATTTATGAGAACGAGATCACAATCGTGCAATAGACTTTGGCACTATGTCTTCATCATGCAATAAAACATAAATTTTAACAAGGGCCGAAACCCTAGCCATCCATCAATCATCACAAGAACTAGAGGCATCAACAATTAATTTTCACACGCATAAGCATCAAGATTTATATAGCCAAAACCCTAGCCATCCACCAATTTCTTAATTTCAGATCCAAGCATCAAGGAAGAGAGAGGAGGGGATTGGATGGGGGATATCACCGGCGATGAAGGAGAGGTGACGACAGCGTCATCGTTGTGTCACGATGGTGACACTGCACAAGACACTCTTACGACAAGAGTGCCTTCTGCAGTGAACCGTGGTGTCACAACCGGAGGCGAAATCGATCTAGAGTAGTTGGACGCGTGCAAGCAGTATATATAAGGGGATTTGGGTAGCGGAACTGATCTGGAGTAGTTGAGAGGTCGTGGCGCCGCTTCAGTTTGAATAATAGGGGCAACCAAATTTAGAGGGAAATATCACATACTGTTTGTAATACAAACTGTCTGTGATGAGTTATGTCAGTGTATTAGAACCGATCTTACGTAAAGATTATTTGATTCGGGGGGTCTCCTAGAGATGAAATCACGCAGAGTGGTTGACACGGGATGTTTAGACATGTTCAGGCCTTCTCCGGGGAGAATAACAACCCTACTCCTGTGTGTGTATGGTATTGACTGTATTCTCGATGATCAAGCAAGAAACTAAGACTATTACAGAGAACAGTACTTATGTTTCCCCTTCACTCGCTCTGTTCCGTCCTTCCTTTCACCCTCTGATTGATGTCTTTATATAGTCGTGAAGAAGTAGCCGTTTTGTCCTGCGGAAGAGGCGCCTTAATTAAGCCAATAATGGGCGCATGATGGCAGTAATTACCGGCGCATTGGCTTCTTCACGCCGTCTGGCAGTTATCATTCAGAGGTAATGGGGTATTTAAGCGCTATTACTACGCAGAATAATAGTGCGTGCGGACCGTTCGGATTCCTTAATCAATTGGACCCACTCGCTTGTAGATTTGATTGTAAGGTGTGTAAGATCGAGGTGGCCGACTAGAGGGGGGTGAATAGGCGGTTTTAAAAACTTTATCGGGCTAAACCAATATATAAATGCGGAAGCTAATAGCCAAATGGTTTTGCACAATTAAAACCTAAATCAACTAGGCTCAACTAAGTGCACCGACAATATGAACACAATACAAAGTGAGCAATCATACAAGATATATAAGCAATTAAAGCAAGAATGTAAATTGCTCAAAGTAAAGCACAAGTAAACACAAGATGACACGCTTATATTTTACCGTGGTGTTCGGAGACTTGCCGGTCTCCCCTAATCCACGTTGAGGTAAGCCCAACCCGCGTTGGACCGGCTCCTCAAATGAGCACACACCTCCGAGGTAAGTCCAACTCTTGGACCGGTTCCAAACCGAACCAACACCTCGCTCAACTATGGTTGCTCTTCCTCCACTCCGGAGATGGCGAGCACCAAACCACTCACAACCGTCGGGCCTTCTCACAAGCTTCTTGAGAAGGTCACCGAGCACGACGCCTCCACGCCGTCTAGGTGTCGGCAAACACCAAGAGTAACAAATCCGAACTTTCACTTGAACTAATCAAGTGTCAACGCTCACGTGGATACACAATCCACTACCTAAGGCAACACATGCACTTAGGGTTTACTCTCTAATCTCACCAAGTGCAACACATGCACAAAAGAGAATAGAGGCTTGCTCTTAGCTCAAAGAAAGAGTGTATCACTTAACAATAGCACTAAAGAACCTCCCAACCGCCAAGGTGTCTATATATAGCCCACACACAAAAACTAGCCGTTGGGAGAAGATTCCATCAAAACAGCCCGTGGCCGGTCGGACCGCCAACCAATGGCGGTCGGACGCTTCATCGCCAACGGCTAGAAAAGTAGCCGTTGGGCCTTGGCCGATCGACCGCCATGCACCGGCCGGTCGGACCGCGGTATATCGGTCCGACCGCTCGTCTTTGGCGGTCCGACCGCCCGTCGCGAAATTGGCTAAGTCCCAAAAGGGAGCTCTGGAAAAACCGTTCGCTCGAACTCCGAACTTCTCACCACGGAAGTTCCGATTTTTACAATCGCGAACTTCCGCACAAAGAAATCGGATTAAATCAAACCGGTCGGATCGCCAGCAGCACACCGGTCGGACCGATTTGCCACCGGCCCGATCGGTGACCACTGCCGTCCGACCGGCGGACCCAGAGCCAAAGCCAATTGCACCACTTCAAATGGCAAAACACATTCGCTCATTTGAATGCAATTTTCGACAAGGTTTCAAAGATGATATTCTCGATGAGGTTACAAAACACATTTGCTAACCCTTAGAATACTCATCACAAGGAATAAGGTACATGGACTTACACCATTTGCAAAACGCATTTGCAAACTTAAGTCACATGTTACAAGGGTTATGCATGAGCCTCGATTATTTGCAAAACACATTCGCAAATAAATAGCATCATGCCTAGATGAGCTAGAGCAAATATAATGAGCTATCAACACATGACTAACTCAAACTACTAGTTAAGACCCCTCTTAATAGTACGGCAACCTATACTAGCAATCCGGTCTTCCAACCAAACACCAAGACCGGTAAAGACTAGGAACACATCCTTAGCCCTAGCTAGTCATACCTTTGCCTTGCATCTTCTTAAAGCTTGATGACGCACATCAACACTTCAAGTCCGGGTCTTTAACTTTGACACTCATCAACTCATGATGATTTCTTTACTTCGGGATCTTGTCTTGAACATCATCAACACATGATGATTTCTCCATCCCGAAGTCTTCACATGCATCAACACATGATGCAATCCTTCACTTGACCTCCATCAACACATGATGGGTCTTCTCTTGTCTTGATGATCAACTCATGATCATCTCTTCTTGATAAGCATCAACTTATGATGCATCATTTACATCAAGCTCTTGACTTGATGATCAACTCATGATCATCCCAAGTCTTCATCATCCCGAACATAACCTCGTATATCCAACTCATGGAAAATGTTAGTTCCACAAAGTGATCATCATTAATTACCACACCATACCATTAACTCATAATGGTGGGACAAGATACCTCAATCTTTCCCTCTTTGGTAATTGATGATAACCACTTAAATTTTCATAAATTTAATGATGATAAATGAGAGAACAATTTAGTATATAAACTACACAAGTTATATATACTCTAACATGAGTATACAAGAACTACACAAGTTCTATATACTCATAACATGAGTATATACGAACTACACAAGTTTTGTATACTCAAAGGTTTTGTTTCAACGTAAAGATCCTTAGTACATGTGGAAAATGGAATATGGATCAATACTAATGAAACCACAAAGTATAGGATAAAACTCCCCCTAAATGTGTGCATACACAAATGTGTAATGAGGTCATATGCACATATTCAAGTTTAACTTAAGGTTGAGTTCAATCCTATATTTTGGATCCGAGAAATGCAACATTATATAAATTGAGATGTCGATTGCATACCTCGTTGTGTTTCACCTTTATATCCAAATGAGACTACATAAAGATGATACTTGATAAAAGAGTTAGTCTCATATTTGGATTTGTCATTAATCACCAAAACAATCCATTAACTCATAATGGCGGGTCTAGATCTTTCAAGGTGGTCGTGGTTTATTTGGTCGTAGTATCACTTACGACTGGGTAATGGTCGTAGAAGGACTTACGACTAGGTAGTGGTCGTAGAAAGACTTACGACCAGGTAGTGGTCGTAGAAGGACTTACGACCATGACATAGTCGTAGTAAGACTTACGACTATGGGGGTGACTGTAGAAGATCTTACAATCATTTGGTAGGTCTCCCCCTTATCAATATAAGGGGTACTTCTGAGGACTATGTGACATCATATTTACCCATAATAAGAATTATAGATAAAAGATAAAATGAGAATTATTAGATCCTCGTCATCTAGCCCCCCAGCTTCAAGTGAAAGTAACTTACTTGGTGAAGGATTTGCAAATGGACTTACGACTATGAAAATGTCGTAGAATAATGGTCGAAGGAAAAACTCTTCGACATTTGAGTGCTACTTCGACCAGGAATTTACTTGGTCCAGAAGGTTGCTTACGACTATTAAAAAGTCATAAAAACCCCTACGACTGTGAAGTGGTCGTAGTAGGATGATCGGAGAAAAAACCTTTCCGATTGATACTTCCTTCGACCAGAAAGACTTGGTCAAGAAAGTAATTTCGCTTGGAGGTGACAAAACGAACCAAATTTTCCGGACGGATCGTGCGGGGAATTGCAAACGACTCCCACAGATCTGTTGATG
The DNA here is from genome assembly GCA_036346395.1 of Hsuehochloa calcarea. NCBI lineage: Eukaryota > Viridiplantae > Streptophyta > Magnoliopsida > Poales > Poaceae > Hsuehochloa > Hsuehochloa calcarea. The sequence goes on along the minus strand of CM070610.1, from coordinate 11,961,777 downwards.
AGACGGTTCCCGAAGCGGTTGCAATCGTGAAGATTGCTTACGACTATCAAAAAGTCGTAAAAACCCCTACGACTATGAAGTGATCGTAGTAGGAGGATCGGAGAAAAAACCCTTCCAATTGATACTTCCTTCGACCAGAAAGACTTGGTCAAGAAACTAATTTTGCTTGGGGGTGACAATACGCACCTAATTTTCTCGAACGGACCATCCGGGAATTGCAACCGACTCTCACGGATCTGTCAGATGAGGCGGTTCCGCGGTGCAACCAACTCTCATAGACCTATTGGTGAGACAGCTTTAGGCGATGGCAATCGTGCGGTTATAAAAACTCACCAGAGTCGACTTGGATTTTTACCTTTTCCTCAAATCGCTCATTGTTCTTGAGCTCTTGCTTTCTCCGTCCTCGACTAGGTTTCATCTTCTCCGCCGCTAACTAAATCAAAACTTCTTGTTTAAATAAATGGCCAAGAGAGTTTCCGAATGGGAAGAATCGGAGATGGATGCGCCAAGATCAAAATCTTGGTCGACGGGAAGATTCCGAGAAGGCTCTAGTGAAGTGGATTCCGCTATTAGGCGAGATCGCCATCGGGGAAAATGGACAAATCCCGTCTTTCAAGCGTATTGTGAGTGCGGCCTCCGATCACTGCTCACCCCTTTCTTCTGATGGTACTCGAGCACTTTGGGGTGGAATTGGTGAACTTAGGTCCCAATTCCATTACCATGCTGAGTGTCTTCGTGTATCTGTGCGAGGCTTACTTGGGGATTCCGGCGGACCTCGAGCTTTTCCAATATTATTATGGAATGGCTCGACAAGCCGGAATCGCCGGAAGCTGTGGTCTGAAGCTCCACGACTTAAAGTCGAAGGAGTATATTCAGAGCTTTACCCGGTCTTCATGGCCGGGATGGAGAAAGATGTGGTTTTACTGGAAAGTCACCTCAGAAGACAGCCTTTCTTTCGCGGGGAAGGCTGCCGAAAAGAAATCTTCATGGGATTCAACTCCTGAAGATATCAGCCGGATTGCCCCTTATATTCAAGCCATCAAAGACTTGAAAGAAGAAGGGCTAACCGGATGGCATGTAGTGAAAGATTTCATCACACGCCGAATTAGTCCTCTGAAGAAACGAGCATCTCCTATGTGGAGATACTCGGGGAGAGGAGACCCGACCAGGGACTACAAGGAGGGTAAGTGAACCTCCGACTTAGCTTTTGGTTTGGTCTTTCTCAACATTGTCTAATATTTCTATCTGTTTACACAGATCTTTCACAGGCAGAGATTGACTCTAGGGTCAAACTCATCTGAGAAGTCTCCGCCACTCGAGTGGCGGTTCTCAAATCATTGCGGTTTTGTCAGCAGATGAAAAGATAGAGCTCCTAAAGGTAATCAAAAGTTGATTCTTTCTTTAGGACTTTATAGTCGTAGAAGATACTTACGACTAATGGTGATCGAGAAAATCTTACGATCAAGAAAGTGTCGAGAAAAACTTACGACTTGGTGCCGGTCGTAGAAAAACTTACGATCGATTAGTGATTCTTCTTTTCGCTTTGCTTTACGTAAAGTAGGCATGGAAAATCGTCAGGACGACGAAGAAATCGCACTGATGACTATTGGCGCTGGGTTGTCAAAAGACAAATGCTCGGCTCCTCCCTCTAAGAGACGTCGACTTGTAAAATCTGCCGACAAGGGAGGAGCAAGCTCGAGCTCTGGTCTTTTGACCAGACCCTCTACAAAACTGCGGCGACCATAGCTATATCTCGGCCGAGGTTTGCAGCTATCAAGTCGAGGAGGTTGAAGCAGCTGAATCTCTTAAGCTCAAACCTCGCAAGGCTAAGGTACCCTTCTATTATGACAAGGAATCTTTCGCAGTTGCTGCCACTCCTAGTTTTATTAAGCAACTGGAAAAGGAGATCCGAAAGATTTTATGTCTTTTATGAAGGACGATCTTTGCCCAAAGACAACTGCAATCGAAGTAGTCTTGCTCTTGGAATGGTCGAGACCGATCTCGCCATCCAGAGAACCAGAGACCGAGCCACGTTTCTGCTCAAACTCTATGACCGGCGTGGTCGTAGCTGAGCCAATTGTTGAACTTCGACCAGACGTGGTCGTGTAGAAGAAGAGGTCCTCCGTCGGGAGGATCGCTCCTAAATTCCTGGTTAAGACCAGGGTGCAGAGGTATGTGAAATGTACTAAAGTGTAAGAACAACATTTACCTTTTTCCTTTTCACAACCTCGATTTGCTTCTCTTTATTTTAGTCCGACTCTTCAAATTGGGATGCTTCCGCAGAAGCCCATTGTCACCTCTGATTCCGGAGAGGCAACAATGGAAGTGGTTGAAGGATTTCCCTTGACCAGTGGCTCCCGGTGGTTCCTCCAGCTGTTGAGGTCGTAGCTACAACCACCGGGTTATAGCTACGACTCTCGAGAGGGCAAACGCGACTCTTGAGGTCGTAGAGGCCACAGAGGCAGCTGCAAAAGCCCTCGATCAAGGTGATAATGACTCTGCACACCATGCCGGAAAGGAAGTCGTGGCAGACATTCCTTCCGATGTCCAAAGAGAAAGTGCAGCCACAGAATCGAAGGATGAAGAACCTTTCAACTTCTGTGTTGATTTCTTTGGACTCGCTTCGTCATAGGGTCTGCGGCCGCTACAGATCTCATGGCGAAGTCCCCATCCCAAGGATATTCCAAATAGAGGAAATACCTTCGACAATGAGCGCCTTGAGGAGGTGTGGTGGGATAAAGTCGCGAGGATAGACAAGCTCGCAGAACCGAGTTTGTGTATTCGACCTTTGCTAGGTCGACTATGAATGTAAGTATTTTTAGAATACTTATATATGTGGCTTTCTTTTTCTTCTCACTGTCTTCTTTTTGCAAAAAGCTCTGGAGAAAATTGCTGTTGTCGGTGAGTATCATCGACAACTTTTAGAGCTACGACAAGAGAAAGAAGAACTCGCATGCATGCAGAGAGATGGTAAGTCACTGTTACTCATAGTCGTTTTCGACTTGACTACTCGTATAGAGTTTACGAGAGTTGTCATGGAAAAAAACTCATGACAAAGTATTGGTCGTAAAGAGTTTACGACTACTTACGACCAGGTGGTGGTCGTAGAAAAACTTACAACCATGACATAGTCGTAGAAAAACTTACGACTAGGTCGATGGTTGTAGAAGGACTTGAACCAATTGGCTGATGTTTATCTCTATTTTTGTCCTCTGTAGGTGGCGACACGAAGACCTTAGTGACTCACTCGATTATGAAAAGAGGAGTCGAGAAAGCTAAGGGAGGAAGTAATAGTCCTCTCGGATAGACTTCGAGAAGCCATCCTCGCATCTAAAAGATTGCGGGGAAAAAATAAACAGTAAGTGCTGAACTTAAGACTGCTTTTATCTTTAACCTTTACCCAACTCTCATTTCTTCTCCGTAAAAGAAGATGAGATGAGGAAGCTCGGACGAAGTTGAAGAAAAAGCTTTGGTCATTCAGGAGTTTTCTCGCATTACCAAGAACAAGGATCAGGAACTCGAGGGTCTGAGAACTCGAGTAACAGGTAAGTAATTCTTTACCTGTTATCCTTTCTGAGTATTTTCCCTTTTTTAATGCTAATTTCTTGTTCAGAAATTGCTGCTGAATTGAGGAGCCTCGAGGCTGAAATCCAAGAGAAGACCTTGATCTACAATGAGTCCGTCCGCATTGCTAAGATGAATGCAGAGGACATCAGAGCATGGGAGCAAAAGCATGCTGAAACCATTGCTTCCCATGAAGAAGAGGTCAAGAAATTGGATTCTCAACTAGTAGGTAAGAAATGCTTTTACCTACAATTATCTTTGTGTTTTCTTCCTCGAGAAGTTTATTTTTGTTTGACCGGTTATATTCTTTTCAGAACAAGTGGTCGAAAACAAGAAACTTCGCGAGGCTTCGACTGCACTCTAACAGAGATGGAATCAATGAAGACTAGTCTTCAAAGCAACATCACACTCTGAACAATGTACTTGGTGAGCTACATTAGAGGAAAAACTCCTCGAGAAGATAATCGAGTTGCTCACATAAGTACCATTGGGAACAAGTCGAAAACTTGCAAGAAATGGTGACCACTCAAGGCTAATCAAAATTTGAATCAATAAGGAAGCGATCGAAGTGCGATGAGTTTCGCTCTGCGAAACTTAAAGCTCAAGACCCACGCTTAATGTGCAACCAATTGAAACCGACTTCGACTGCCCTGAATCAGAGGCAAGTCGATTGATTGAGGAAATGCAATCGGTTGGCAAAAAGGTAGCAGAAGAAATGCAGCTAGGCACTCCCCCTTCAGAGTAATCTTGTAACTACTTTGTAAGGCAGACAATTTCTGTTGACGGGTAATATATGATCCATCTTGTTTCCTGCAAATCATCTTGTCGAGTGGTTAGCAACCCGAAAGATAACTAACGAATGAAAAACCAAAGGGATGAAGTTAAATTAATAACTTTATCCTAGGCCATCTTGTTTCCTGCAAATCATCTTGTCGAGTAATTAGTAACTCAAAAGATAATAAACGAATAAAAGACTAAGAATTGAAGTCAAATTAATAACTTTATCCTAGTCCCCGACTATTTGCTTAGTTTGTTTGGACAATCTAAGTAAATAGTGTGTAAAATGGGGTTTCTGAAAACAAAGAGAGGTTTATTTAACTTATAGTTTTTGTTATGGTTGTCAAGCACTGGTCGAAAGAGTAGAAACGACTCGACACTAGGAAGTTCCTTCTAGTGGGCAGGACCACGTTCAGAGAGGAAAGGTTTCGACTAGGTGATGTTACCATCTCCGACTGGTTTAATCGAACCAAAAACAGCAACTTGAGTTAAGCAAACGCCTTAGAGGACTTTAATAATTGTTAGCCCTTTTTGGTGTACTCGATAAATCTTTTCTAGTAGCAAAAGTGGGAGACCGAGCGACGCTAGAAAGTTCCTTCTAGTGGCGGGACCACGTGCAGAGAGGAAAGACTTCGACTAGGTGTGTCTCTTCCTTCACCGCTTAAAGCGAATCGAGTACACCAAAGGTGGTCGAATAAACATAAGAAAGTGCACTCTACTTAGAATATTTTTCGAAATTACTGAAAAAATAAACTAAGGTTAAAAGAGTTGGCTTTGAGAACATTTCGACTAGATAGAACCTGAGCTCTCTGTATTGGCAACAAAAGTGAATAACGAGTCGATGCTAGGAAATTCCTTCTAGTGGACGGGACCACATGCAGAGAGGAGAGACTTCGACTAGATGATGTTACTTGCCTTTCGACCAGTGTAGAGAAAACTGGGTATTTTTGGATCATAGTCGAAAGATTATAAAAGCACTACTCAAAAATAAGACAAAAGAGGTAGAAGGAACCTGGACCTTTATTGCCTGAGAGGTTGGTCACACATAGAATTTGCGTAACTGGTCGATGTTCCAAGAATTTGAGAGAACCTGACCATCTTCCATTGCTAGTCGTACCGACCCTGGCCGAGTGACTTCGACCACAGTGTAAGGACATTCCCACTTGGGAGAAAGTTTATTCCGATTAGACTTGGATTGGCAGAGCCTCAATACCAAGTCACCTACAGCAAGGCTGCGAGGTCGGACCTTACGATCGTAGTATCTGCGTAGGGCTTGTTGGTAGACTGCTGAACGGATTAGGGCCATGTTCCTTCTTTCTTCGAGTAGGTTAATGTCATCTCGCCGAAGTTGTTCTGGTCGGAGTTGTTGAAGGTTTCAACTCGTGTCGACCGCAATTTTAGTTCCGGAGGAAGCATGGCTTCGGCTCCGAACATTAGAAAGAAAGGTGTTTCTCCTGTTACTCGGCTAGTGGTCGTACGAACTGCCCATAATACAGAAGGTAATTCTTGTACCCAAGCCCCCGAGCGCTTAACAAGTCGGGTCAAGACTCGAGCTTTAATTCCTCGCATTATTTGGCCGCTTGCACGCTCGAATCGCCCGCTGCTTTGGGGATGTGCAATGAAGCATAACATAACTTGGTACCCAACTCGTCAAAAATTCTGAAATTTTGCACTTGCGAATTGTTTACCATTGTTTGTAATTATCCGACTTGGAACTCCAAATCGGCTAATTACGCATCTCATCATGAACCTTTTTGCTGCTTCCGTTGTTATCCCTGTTACAGGTTCGGCTTCGATCCATTTTGTGAACGTGTCAATAGCCACAAAAAGGAATTCGAAACCTCCTGGAGCTTTGGGAAACGGTCCTAGGATATCGAGACCCAGTGTCGCAAAAGGCCATGAAAGAGGTATTGTCTCATAATGCTTGAGCCGGTTGGTGTATATGTCTACCATGAAACTGGCATTGGACACACTTTTTAACCACCTCTTTAGCATCGTACAGAGCTCATGGTTGGCGAGAAACCTTATCGAAAGGCCTTACCAACTAATGTTCGTAGGAAGCATGCGTCCCAACGGATCCACCTGTGTATATCATGAAGGAGTGTTATTCCTTCGCTTTGCGTAATGCATCGCATGAGTATCCCTTGGGTTCCTCGTTTGTAGAGGACTCCTTCACCAAAGTATACATTTTGGCTTTATGGGATAAACGATCCGCCTCAAGATCATCCTCTGCATGAACCCTTGTGAAGATACTCGTAGATGGGATTCATCCGTATCCTCGTAATCTAGTGAGGCCATCTCAATAGGAGGTGTCTCGGTTCTTCGACCGAGACGGCTTTTGGAGTTGCTCCAAGAAAACTCCTTTGGTCAGAGATCGGAAGAAGCCATCCGAGCAAGTTGGTCTACGAGGAAATTATCCTTTCGAGGGATGAATTGTACCTCAAAACCTAAAAAATACTTTTCTAGCTTACGTACCACCGATAAGTACCGAGACATTGTCGAGCTAGAGCACCGTACTCTTTCCCGACTTGATTCACGACTAGTTGAGAATCTCCTCTCACGCAGTAGTCGATTTAATCGAGAGTGCTTTCGCACTGTATGCCGCCTAGCAAACCTTGAGATTTCGCCACATTGTTAGTGTCCTGAAAGTTTAATTGTATGGCATACTTTAAGGTTTCTCCGGTAGGAGATACCAGGACCACCCCAGCCCCCGAGCCACTTAAAGTTAGTGACCCGTCAAAGTACATCATCCATCGGTCGTGGGAATCAGATCGGGATCCCGAACAGTTCGAGATTTGTCCATTCGGCGACAAAGTCTACCAAGATCCGGGATTTTATGACCGTCGGGACACGAAATGGAGGTCGAACTCCCAAGTTCGATGACCATTTTGCCATGCGTCCCGATGTTTCCTTATTATGGAGGATTGCTCCTAAAGGAAACTCGAGCGCACATGCCTATTTTGTGCGCTGAAAATAATGCCGCAGCTTCCTCAAGACATGAGGAGGGCATATAGAAGTTTTTGGACACGAGGGTAACGCTCCTTAGGCCTGTAAAACTGGCCGACGAGTAAATCGGTCGTTATGCGTTTTCACGCTTCTACGACCAAGATCGCGCTGTTGCTCGTGGCGTGGCAGCTAGGTAAATTAAGAGCGTCTCTTCTGGCTTTGGAGAAACCAGAACAGGAGCACTCGAAAGGTACCTCTTGACATCCTCGAAGGCAGCGTTTGCCTCGTTCGACCACTCAAAACCTTCATGTCTCCTGAGAAAGGTAGTCCTTTTTCTCCTAGTCGTGCGATGAAACGACTTAAAGCCGCCATGCACCCAGTGAGTTTCTGGACTTCCTTTTTTGTGGTCGGAGGGCGCATCTGGAGGATGGCCTTTATTTTCTTAGGATTTGCTTCGATTCCTCGTTCAGATACTAGGAATCCAAGCAATTTTCCTGAGAAAATTCCAAACACACACTTCTCGGGATTAAGTTTTAAGCGGTGCTTTCTGAGGTTGTCGAATGTTTCTTGTAGGTCGGTGATATGATTAAATTTCTTAATGCTTTTTACGACTAGATCATCAACATAGGCTTCCAGATTTCGGCCTAATTGAGATGAAAAAGTTGATTGCATGAAGCGTTGAAAAGAAGCACGGCATTCTTCAGACCAAATGGCATTTTGACAAAGCAAAAGGTACCAAATGGTGTAGTGAATGCGGTCTTTTCTTCATCGTTTAGACACATATTGATCTGGTGATATCCAGAATATGCATCTAAAAAACTTAATATTTCACAACCTACAGTAGAATCAACCAACTGATCGATACGAGGTAAAGGAAAATCATCTTTTGGACAAGCTTTATTAAGATCAGTAAAGTCTACGCACATACGCCATTTGCCGTTTGACTTTTTGACCATTACAGGGAGTGGTTGACTTCTCTTATAAAGCCTGTTTTAAGTAGCTTATCCAATTCTGATTTAATAGCATCTCGTCGATCAGGGGCAAATCTCGTAATTTTTGTTTTACGGTACTTTATCGGTAGTAAAGCTAGCCTCGTGCTCGATCACCTCCCGGGACTCGGGCATGTCGGATGCTTGCCACGCCAAGACATATGCGTTAGCTCGGAGGAAGGCGATGAGGCGTCTTCCTATTTGGGGTCGGAAGTCTCCCCGAATGCGAGCAGTCTTGAGGTTTCTCTGCGTCGGAGGAACCTCTTTGACTTGGTCGTCGGCTTTAGTGCGACTTTTAGGCTTCGACTCGCTAGTCGAAGGTGACTTTCATCTCGAGTTGGTATTTGGCCAACCATCTCGAGGGATCGACGGTCGCAGTTATATGTCATCTTTTTGTCACAATGAATTGTGATCACTCCTTTGGGACCTGGCATCTTAAGACATTGATACCCATAATGACTAGCCATTAAGAATTTTGCCAAAGTTGGTCGTCCGAGTATGGCGTTATATGCCGTATCGAAATCGACCACATCAAAGGAAACTTTCTCTGTCTGAAATTATTTGGTGAGCCAAATGTTAAAGGAAGAGAAACTTGGCCAATAGGTTTGGCCGAAGACCCCGGTACGATTCCATGAAAGGAGTATCGTACCGGTCTTACCTTTGTCCCGGTACTTGCATCTCGCCCGGGGCATTAGTAAATAGTATGTTCAAGGAATCGCCACCATCAACCAACACTCGATTGACCCGACAGATTGTTGATGGTGGGTTCACCACAATCGGATAACGACTGATCGATTCGAAGTGATCGGCAATCACCCTTCTCGAAAGAAATGGTAACTTCCACCACTTTGGTAGGTTATTGACAAGGGAGCATTTATAGAGTTTACCTCGTCCGTGAGCTTTGAGTTGTCGTTTCGACTCGTATGTCGATGATCCTCGTAGATATGCTTTACGGTATGTTGCGGATCTTGGGCAGCATCTCTTCATCATCCGATGACTTTTGGCCACTCGTATTCCCTACTTGCTCGAGAGTGGGGAGTGGCCCTTTGCCGTTGTAGTAGTCCTCGAGCTTTCTTTGGAAAACTCGGCAGTTGCGGAGGTCATGTCCTTCCTTTTTATGAAAAGGACACCACCTTGGTTTGTCGTTCCTACGATCAGGGCGCTTACCTTTGCCTTGATCAGGGTACGACTTGGTGGTTCGGGGCTCTCTATCTTTCACGGCCAAGACCTCCTTGAAACCACTGGTTTGTGGTTTTTGACTCTTTATTTTCTTCTTGAACTTCTTTGCTTTCTTATCCTTACCAACCTCACCTGGCTCTCGAGGAGTGTACGTTTCTCGATCAATAGTGTTGTTCCACTCGACCGCCTCAGAAGCAGTCGCATATCGATCGGCCATCTCGAAGAGCTCGGCAACAGTGTTGGGAGGATTCAAAGCAATATCCTCTGTTATACTTCTACTACGGACTCCTTGCTTAAAAGCCCTGATCACAGATGAGTCGAAATTTCGAATTGAGTTACTAAACCGACTAAAGCGCTTGATGAATTGACGCAGAGTTTCGTTGTTGTTCGCTTTATCGGTGCAAGTCGCCTTCTTTCCTGTATTGTATGTGCCTTGGAAATTCGCCTGTAGAAGATCGCAGAGGTGTTGCCAAGAGTAGATCGACTCGAGTGGTTGATTTAATAACCACGATCGAGCGGATCCTTCAAGCACAGTCGGAAGATAATTTGCCATTACATGCTCTCCTCCTCCTGCTGCTCGGACAGCTGTTGTATAGATCTGTAGAAATTCGATGGGATTTTGAGATCCATCAAACTTCTCCATGTTCACTGGTCGAAAATGAGGTGGCAATGACCGCCGAAGGTCGGCGAAATGTCCAGGCATCCGTAATAACTTCTTGACGCCTTCTTTGCAGGAAAGAAGGGTTAATGTCACCAGGTGATCGTATAAGACGATACCCAACAACAGGCTGACCTGTCCTGTAGTAGGTCTCAGCTCTACGAGGGGAATACTCCTCGTACTCCATCCGTTGCGGATTTCCTTGTCGAAGTGGTTAATGGTCACCTCTCCGAGGGGCTTCTTGGTCATCAGCCAATCGAAATGTATTTCTCAGAGTAGGGATCGATCGACTTATGGTCGTGTCGATTTCACGTGGTGAAATATTTGATTGATCGTAGTGAGAGAAAGTCGTATTGCTACGACCACCTGAATGATGTCGACGAGGTACTTCCAGTCTTGTCATCACGGTTCGAAGCCTTTGCGCAATCTCTTCAGCAAAGAGATCGTACCCTGGCGTTCGAGCAAGCTCTTGATTGGGATTTTCAAGCAAGTCGTTGATATCCTGGAGTTCTTGTACCTCCTTCGACTGATGTTGAATGCACCCCGGCAGATTCTTCTGGGCTGCAATCTTCTTCCGTCGGATGGCCTCAAAATCCTCTTCATCAGATCTTTGAGGCCTTCTCAGTGGAGTGCGAGAATGTCGAGGATTTCCTCGCGTCATCGAGTGTTGGTTCTGTTCGTCACCGGTGGTGCCCTTTCCATTATCACGAGGGGGCGCAGTGTGTGATCTTCGGGGAGTGTTCTTATCTCGGCCTCCATGAGGCTGACCCTCATTTGAGGGAAGGACGAAGACCTCCCGTTGATGATTCTCACTTGCGCTCGAGGCCTCCCCGCTTGAGGATTGCTCGAGAGATACCATCTGGCGACTTGGAGCAATCCCCTCCAGGTAGGGGAACTCTGGGTTATAACTGTCTCCGTCCGTAAATGAGATCTGCGGAGAGACGGTCGAATTTGCAGAAAAGCATGCTTGATCCCACCCTCTCGGGTTACCCCGAGAGAGGATCACCAGATGTTGGTGGAGTCCTGGAATGGTGGCTCTCAGAACTTGTCTCACCAGGTCGGACCGCCTTAGGGGGACTTGGACACTTGGAGGAAAAACTCTCATCGTGTCGTGAGTCCTCCTGGGTGCGGTTCTGGTCGGATTGACCCTTGTCCTTTGAGGGAATTGGCTCCTCTGTTGGACGTATCGTTATGGGGGATAAGGATCCCTCCTCAACTCCATTGATGGGATAGTTTCCTGGAGAATGATCTCCGGAGGCAACATCACCATCAGCGGATGCATCACTCGGCTCGTAGTCGAAACCGGCATCCATGTCGACGTCTACGTAATCTGCCAAGTCAAACTAGTTCTCCTCGTTCCATTCTCCTGCCATGCTTGCATGAGATTTGGAAAAGGAGAGTATGTTGACAAGAGATTACCGGAAGATCCCCATGGTCGGCGCCAACTGTCGGTGTATTAGAACCGATCTTACGTAAAGATTATTTGATTCGGGGGGTCTCGTAGAGATGAAATCACGCAGAGTGGTTGACACGGGATGTTAGACAGGTTCAGGCCTTCTCCGGGGAGAATAACAACCCTACTCCTGTGTGTGTATGGTATTGACTGTATTCTCGATGATCAAGCAAGAAACTAAGACTATTACAGAGAACAGTACTTATGTTTCCCCTTCACTCGCTCTGTTCCGTCCTTCCTTTCACCCTCTGATTGATGTCTTTATATAGTCGTGAAGAAGTAGCCGTTTTGTCCTGCGGAAGAGGCGCCTTAATTAAGCCAATAATGGGCGCATGATGGCAGTAATTACCGGCGCATTGGCTTCTTCACGCCGTCTGGCAGTTATCATTCAGAGGTAATGGGGTATTTAAGCGCTATTACTACGCAGAATAATAGTGCGTGCGGACCGTTCGGATTCCTTAATCAATTGGACCCACTCGCTTGTAGATTTGATTGTAAGGTGGTCGTGGTTTATTTGGTCGTAGTATCACTTACGACTGGGTAATGGTCGTAGAAGGACTTACGACTAGGTAGTGGTCGTAGAAAGACTTACGACCAGGTAGTGGTCGTAGAAGGACTTACGACCATGACATAGTCGTAGTAAGACTTACGACTATGGGGGTGACTGTAGAAGATCTTACAATCATTTGGTAGGTCTCCCCCTTATCAATATAAGGGGTACTTCTGAGGACTATGTGACATCATATTTACCCATAATAAGAATTATAGATAAAAGATAAAATGAGGATTATTAGATCCTCGTCAAGTTAATTATCACAAACAGTTTGTATTAAACATCATCTGTGAAGTATCATAGAAGGTTTTTTTATAAAAAAATCATCCATGATATTTAATAATATCACAGATGGTTTTTAACATAGCCGGTAACACAGAAGGTCGTTAAACCAAAATCGTTTGTGATTGTATTTAATACTGACAGTTTTGGTCAACCATCTATGATGAGGCATCTAGAATTAGCCTTTTTGTAGTAGTGATTATAATAGTGTACATCAATCAGATAGACATGAGAGCTGTTAAAATTATAAGAGGAATACAACTATATTTCCACTACAAGCATCAAAGTGTTGTATAATGAGTGCAACTTTATATTTCGATATAAACATATGCATTGTAGGATCTAGCCGCGCCAGGAAATTCGACTAATTTTATAGAAATTAGGGGCCTAACATGCATTATATATATATATTTTCCACATAAAAATTATGAAGATAAAAAAAACTAATTTTTTTCGTCCAGGACCACGGTCTCAGTCTAACACACACCACAAGCACCCAGATTCATGCCTCGGCCCTCAAATTTGTATCTTATTTATGAATCCAGTCATTCAACCGCCGATCCAATGGCTTAGATAGAGCATACAGCGGTAACTCTCCAAGTCGGTTTTTACCTAGCCTTTTAAGTTTTCAAACTAAAAAAACTCGAGATATAATCCCCAGTGGAAAGGAAGGCAACAATCGAGCAAGATAACCACCCAGTTTCAGTAAAATCTTATGTGCAATGGATTGCATTTTAAAAAAATAAGCTTTACATAAGACCCCAGCTTACTGCACAGAGGCTGAAAGGAGGATAATATACATCTGTCCACGAGTAAAAAAACAAACAAACAAAACAAAACACTCCATCCGTTCTCAAATACATGTCATTCTAGCTTTCAAATTCTGTTCATAAATAGATGTCATTCTAGAACTTCTAGGTAACTGTTAACTTTATTTTTCCTGTGCATACCATCATTCATTATTCCTAAGGTCATTTACCTATGGACTAGAATAGCACACACTATCCAAGATCAATAGGTGAGCTAATGTTGGAGGACAATGTGTTCATTTGTATACGTATCTTGGTTGCTGTGCAAAATCCAAAAATGACACCTATTAAGAAACGGAGGGAGTAGTATATTAGTGCATGCCTGAAGGAACTGAGGTTTGTGATGATATTCAGGATGAGCGGAAATGCATGTTCAGATTTTCGTAGTACTTGATCCGTAGTATAGTTGCTTTGCGTCTTACAAATTTTACTCCCTTTCTTTCCATTCATTTTTTCTTCTTGTGCAGTAGAGTAATACAGTATGACTGCATCAGCATCCTACTGCCTGCACTTGTGTTTGTGTTTTATGATGAGTAGCTTGCACATACTGTTGGCCAGTGAAGACTACATACCTGGCTCGAGACTTTATTTTTTTGGAGAATCATGTCAGTCACAGCTGCGACAAAGATTTATTTCTGGTGTCAGGATTGTACCATAGATCGTCAAATGGGTAGATAGATTGTCTTCAATGCCTTGGGATGGCTTTCGGAATCTTTCAAAATCATCCGCACAAACGAGAAGAATTCAGATTTTGCTGGCTTTGTTGATTACTTACTCGATCTGCGGTCACTAACTTACGATGAGGTTTCGATTAGCCGGATAATTAACCTCCCTAAAGTTATGAATTAGCTTGGCATTTGGTCAAGCCGTGGGTAATTAATTATGACCCGTCTTTGAAAGCCAGGCAGAGTTCTCATCCTCAGCTGTATGGTTCTTTCATCTCTCGGTCTATTTGAGGCTAGATTATTTTGTAGGGATTTTATTGAATTTCGTATCATGTACCCACGAACACTACAAGATTAGCATGCTACATGCCTCACAACGCATACCTATTTAACTACGATGGCAAAATAAAGAGTCTGCCAAACTAATTTACAAGCTCAAGAGGCTAATTAGTGAAACTTTCGTGCAATTTGCACTAAATCGCTGAGTTTACTAGTGTTAATGTGTACGCTAGCTAAAGAAATGTTAAGATCTATTTTTATTTGGTTGAGTCACAATCCCGATACATCCACATATATTAATAAACCAAAATTTAAATTTAAATTTTCGATCCGTCCGTACACATCACCTCCCATGTAAGCAAGCCCTAAGGGACCCGTTTCCTCTGCAAATCCAGTGGAAGGTTTAAAATAATAATAATTAAAGACCCACCATCCAGTGTATTAAAACTCGTCTTTGAATGCTTGCACGGGGGAGTTGGGATCTTCTGCGTTCCCCGAGAAAGCAGCTTTTCCAGTTGCTTTTCCTTCGTCACCACCTCAATCACAGCCGCATCATGACCCCATAATTGCTGCCAACCTGGGGCGCAGGGTACTAACCAATGGGATTCTCCCACGCCTCAAGTTAATGTAGGACCGTCCCTGACGACTGGGCCCCGCTCCATCCGCCCGCAGGACAAGAATTTACACCGGCCCACGTGGGCCTGCGTGCCCTCTCTACCCTACGCGTGGTAAATAGGATGTTGTAAATTGCTCACCTCTACTTGAAAATGCTGTGTTTCCGATTAAAGATGAGCAAATTTAGGTCTTGAGAAGTACGAAATGGAGCACTTGAATTTTCTACTTGAGATCTCCTTTCATCCTACTATACTAGTATAGGCAATAATCACGGTTTCCTACATGGCTACATGGTCGTGTGATTTTTCAGTGGTATATTCGTATAATGGCAAAAAAAATTATTTTTAATGATCATCGACTTAATTAGTAGAGTGATAAATTCCTCACGAAAATAAGTGTGAAAAAAGATAAAACGTGTTAAATTCCTCGCAAACAGAGTAACACAGTGAGAGCTTTGTATCGTGCTTCAAAATCATACCGGAGAAAATTTTCATTTTACTAGCGATTTCATGGGCACTTCACTAGCGTCGTGGTTATTGCGAGCTACGGAGCTGGTACTACTCCATCTATTCGTAATTTTTTTTTATTTTGAATATTGACGTGGTTTCTAATATAAGATACAAACTACTAATTTCAATCATAATATGCTGGTAAAACCTAAAAAAAACAACTAGCATATGACGAGGATTATTGACTAGGTTAACATTTTTTGGGCCAAAGCTCTATGAAAGCAGGACGACATATTAAGGACCAACTTTATAACGATTATATACATATGACCACGATTAAAAAGAAGCCTAACCCTTTTTATTACGACCAAATTGGCCGTAGACTAGTTTAAATCATGAGACGACCATTAATGGACACTATACGATCATACATATGGTTTGGGCCACCCCGACCAGGAAAATTGGTTGGAAGACATGACAATTTCCCACATGACTAACGTGAGAGCAGTTATTGACACATCTGACAACTTACGACAGTTAGGTAAGAGACACAATGGTCTAAGACTCAACGAAGGCACGCACGTGAATACAAAAGACACATTTAGCGGCATTAACGGTCACCTCTTAGAGCAATATAAATAGAGTACCACGTGTACCTTGTATGATAAGAACTAGGATCTAAACATCAATCTAAATCTCATTCTCATCGTATTATGGTAGTAAATATCAATATGTCCACAACAATAAAGGTCTCTGTTTGGAGCGTGCTCTCGTATTTTATTTCTATGTAAGCGCGATAAGGGACCTTGGGTCTCCATGATCGACAACATATTATTATATATGAAGTATTAGTAGTGAAAGTAATTAAGTTTGACCATGAGCACGTACACTCTCTTAACAGAATGTAACTATGGATGGATGGAGTAAGATCTATGGCAAACAAGTCCGAAAAAATTGGCCCTGAAGAACGACATCTATTGCAAATGAATTCTCAGAACATCACCATATATAGGTGACGAGATGTATCTCACTCCGAGGGGAAAAAAGAGGAAGAGACAAGAGTTCTTCATTTTCGCTCCTTCACACATAGTGCAAACCAAAGTTAGGAAGTATACTAGTCAACCAAAACCCTAAACAAATCGAAACATATATATAGTGATGTAGCACTACCTCCCAGTCCCTTGCATAATAAGCTGAAAATTGTGGAGTACTACTTCACTCACTCCACACATGAAAAAGGGCAAAGAAAGAAAGAAAGAAAGAAAGAAAGAAAAGATACATGTACGTACATACCGTCTCCTCTCGCAGACTGTACAACAAGCAATGAAGCCCATTTGCAGTGACTGTCAGTGCAGCTGGTGCCCAATGGTAGGCCTCTCATTAAATGACAATTCAGTGGCCCATCCAGAGGCCGGCACTGCCCCCCTCCCTCCCTCCTCTTCAAAAACCCCAGCCTAGCTCTCCCTCCTGATCTCTTCTACCAGCTAGTATTTGTCTCCTTTTGCCTCTCTTGCCATTTCTTCTTCTTTCTTCACCTCTATGACTCTATCCATGGCGAAGTACTACTTTTCAAATCTCTTACTGAGTTTGATTGGCCTGCTTGTTTGGACTGCATGTCCAGGTTGAAGTTAGGTTAAGGGGATTGTTGTCTGGTTCAAGATCTCCACGTACATACGACATGGAGGCACATTTTGCTTGACATGTTATATATACGGAGTGTATGGATTGGTGATCTCGGACCAGGCTTCAATCCCTTTAACCAGCATCTGCACATTATGCCTCTTGATCGCTCCAGCAATTTGCCTCTAGAGTATATATGGTATGTCATCTATTTAGCTCCTCCTCCTGTTCTTCGTACTCAAATTTGATTTTCTTCTAGCTGCCATTAGGTTTCCCTCAAGTTTTTTGGAGTAGCTTTTCAAACAGCCTAGATTTGTCCAACAAGATTTTCATTCTGATCTGTAGTCCAGACCCCAGAAATGAAGCCATGACCAGGCATACAGTACACTAGGCTGCGTGTTCGTGGAAAATAATGTAGAAGAGAATAGATGAACTGTGTGCTGCACGAACTTCTCACTGGCTCTGAATCAACTGCTGTAACTACCAGTTTCATCTTCACGCACTCAGTCCTTACATTTCTTCATTAATTAGCATCAAATCATCTCAACCATGTTTACATCAGTACTACATGAAGATGACAGAATAAATGTACGTTTATACTAAGTTTTCTTTCATGAAAACTAGCATATAATACATGCAAATCCTGGAGATAAATACAATGCACATTGCGAAGTACCTGTGCATCTGGTACGTACTTCACTAAAAGTATACTGGTAGGAGTTGATGTGAGCATGCACTGACACTTAGAAGAAGTGGAGCGACAGGAACTGCCGAAGCAGACGAAGGGATAGCTAAGGTTCATTACTTCTCTCACGTGGCGGTTGTGAAAGATGCCATGGGCGTAGTAGCATTTCAAAGGCGTCGATCGATCGATCCCATTCTCTGCCTGCCTCTCTGGGATTTTTGCTCCTTGCATGTCTGTCTGCAGATCGCAGTACTACGTACTGACCTTGCGCATTTTCATGGTATCATCACAAATTAGAGAGCTTCTCATGCACATATGTAAGTAATCTTGCTCTGGTAGATAAAGATGTGTGTGTGTGTCTATATATAGTGCTAATGGGTAATTTAGTGCTAAGGTGCTAATATCAATCTTGACCATTGGATCACGAAGGGTGTTTAATGCAGAACATTGGAGGTGGGAGCATGCAGGCTGTTTAATGCAAGTGAATTGGAGGTGGGAGAATGCAAGGTGATTAAACGGTTTGGGGGTGGGAACCCGCATTAATCTTGGCTGTTCAATCCAGATCCAACAATCAAGATGGTATTAGCACCTTAGCACTCAATTACCCATTAGCACTAGATATGTTCCCTATATGTGTGTGTGTGTGTGTGTGTGTGTCGTCTGTTTTGTACTCCTGGGAGTATGTACTCACACTTTAAATATACCACTTAAACGA